>WEIT01041351.1:0-63862 GCA_013389985.1 Dryoscopus gambensis | reverse complement strand
AATTAGTTTGTGATGACATAACAGTTAATAGACAGATTTTGCAATATAGTTTGGTTTATCCCTCTGCAGCGTTATGGCACTGGGTATATTGAATGATCAAGGACAAGGGGCTTTTTAATTGGAGACTAGACCTCCACAAATTTCAGTGAGAGCTTGTAAAAAAGATCAGTTAAAAGAGGTTTTGTGCAATGTTGAAANAAATAAGAACTTTCCATTTTGTATTGCAACACGACTTAAATGAGATAACTAGAATATCAGCTTGTTTGGAGTGGGTACAAGATAAACTAAGCCTGAATTATTTCTTCTGTTTCTAAATCATATTGGTTTTACTCTAAAGTTCTGTTTGAAAAAGAAGACATTGAGCTCTCATGCAGGTTTTAGGAGGGCACTAGAGAATAGGCATCGGCTTAATCATCATTTAATCAGAGAGTGTCTGGTCAGGTGAACACTATTTTCACTGCAATGATTGACCCACTTTGTCTTTCACAAATAGGCTATGCAGAACAGCATTATCCAGTGTCCATTTTTCCAGATGTTAAAGGTAAGTATCACCACAAAACGTGCAGTTAAGAGAATTAAATTATCATCCCATATTATTAAAAAAAAAAAAAAAATCAGCAAGCCAGCAATATCTTCCTGAATGGCCATACTTGAAAACAACATGTTTTACAAAAGCTCTGATATTAGAGCTTTGAAAATAGAGGTTTAAGTTAGTGGAGAAATGCCTGTACCTACACAGAAATGTGCTCATCATTTTCAGTGCTTAAGAAGCACAGGCAAAGGAATCCAACCCTCACAACATAACCATCCTTTTGGAGATTATGCATACATGTTGTATGATCTGAAGAAGCCACTTTCTCTCTGGTTTGAAAAATTTTTAATTTTTTTTTTAATCACACCTCTGGGGAAGAACAGCCAATCTGGGACATTAAAAAGAGTAAATGAGCTCACTTCCTTCTTTCATTGACAGGAAAAATACAGGAGAAACTAGGATTATGTAATTTTTTCTTCCATCATCTGTCTGTCTCACAGCAACAGGAGAGATCCTTAAAAACCCAGACCCCAATAAGTGCTCAAATGCAGAAACTCTAAAAAAGCAGAGAGAAAACTGAGACACAGAGCAGCGTTCCAGCCTTGGGAATGATGTTAAGGAATCCCAGATGCTACGTGAGAAACAGAATTAAGGCAGGAAGTTACTGGGTTCACACTGAAAAGAACAATATTGATTTTGAGATGTAGAAGCAGAATTAACTGTTGGGCTAGGAATAAACAGCTGTGTGTTCGTTAAAGATTTCTGTCTCTCTTGGTCATATGCACATACGCACTTTTTCAGTTTAGATACCACTTATTTCTATTTCATCTTGCTGTTTGTTTTTCTGTTCCCCCAGCAGATATTTAAGATTATGAAACATGGGAACTTGATCTTTTCAGATGAGCTCACTGATTCCTAATGTCTCATATTTTCATGTGATTACAGAAGAGTTCTGATCCAAGAGAATTCACCTCTGGCAAAGATACAAAACCAAAAAAGATGCATTACCAGGTCTTTTATAACAGAAAACCACTGAATATACACTTATATGTAAAAAATGTTTCTGCCAGAGGCACTTAAAATTATCATTAAGTCTTTTCCTTAATTTCGTAAAATCTTCCCGTGCCAACACTTTACAGGCTTGTAAGTAGAAGCTGACAGCAAAGGCATGACTTGGTCCACCATGAAGCAGTATGGTCTTGAGAGTGTACTTCTTCTTGAGAATCTATAAATGTCAAGACTGTTAACTATTTCACTGTTCATCAAAGCATGTCAGGAAAGTGAGAGAGTTTGTTCTCTGAAGAGGCGCTCAATCAGCTGTGACTGACAGCTCCTTTTTGTGCCATGAATTTATAGCTTTGGGGAGTGTATTTATTTACCTTTTTTCTTTTTCCCCACCATTCAGGAGCCCAGTAGGACTCTGCAAGGCATCCAGCAGGACATGCCTCTGCTGTTATGAGACCAGGTTTCAGACACCCTCAACCAGGTTGTTTCCCACTTGAGTTTGATCACAGACATGTGGTGCCCCTTGGAAGACACCGATCTGGAGCTGGATCACTGTTCAGCTGGGGTAGCCCTCAGATGGCTGTGGAACTCAAGCCCACCCTTGCAGTTTTTGACATAGCTATATTTCTTTTGGGGAAAGCCCTGCCAGGTAGGAAGCTTAATGAGACACGGTTTTCCTGTATTAGTGTTAGGTATTTCAATTTATGACAAGTCTGAAGAGCCAAAATAGGGCTTATAAACATTTTTCAGATACTGCTGCTGTCCTCATCCAGACATTTCTGGTAAGGGTGGTCTGTGAATAATAATATCCTGTTGCCGTCATTTGAAAATTGTGCTAAAAAAAGTGCTAAAATCTGAAAAATACTTTGAAAATATGACTCTCAAATAGTTGGAGAACATTCTAACGAAAAAGTGGTTGAAGACTATCTAAGGACTTGAAAAGCTCTACACAAGACTCCTGTGATGCTTTATGGAGGAAAATGTTCAAATGTGCCATCAAAAGACATGTAATGCGTACTGAATACAGTGCTACTAATGGCTGTTGTGAATGCACATACCCACCATACAAATAGCTTAATTGTCTAGTTTGAAAATGCATGTTGGAAGATAGCAACCAGTGGGAAATCAATAGCATACTTTTGTGAAAACTTTTGTGAAGAGGGTTTGTGGGTTTGATTCTTTTTGTTGGACTGCTGACCAAGGAGGTCCAGTTTTATGCTGTTTGATCACAGTGCTAATGCATAGGTTTGTTTACCACAGTAAACCTATGCAGTCCTCAGATAAAGAAATCAGACTGACAAAAGAAGTATCAAGCTTGTCCAGCACTAAATTAATGTGTTTTCCCAAGAAGAGAGAGTTAGATGTAAACTCTGAACCAGACAGCTGTGGCCAGTTAAAAACACCTGCACTTGGTGTGACATGAGTAGGGCAGAGCTGCTGAAATGTCTTGGAGATGAGATAGTGGCCAGTGGGGCAGGGCAACATCAGATTTTTGAAGAAAGGAGACCTGTAAGGCCTGACCAACGATAATAACAATTTACGTATGGTCTCTTTCTTTGTTCTTAAATGTTTTGATACTTCCTTGGCCATTCCTTTGCTCATGAGCAAACAGCACATCCTTATACCAAGATGTCTGAGCTGTACCCACATATGAAGGAGTAAAGCCATTCTCTCTCCATCCACACTGCTGGAAGTGCCCTGTTCTTCCTTCCAGCAGTGGATCAGGAAACTGCACCATTCAGTTTTAAACGGAGCAAATGCTTGCACTTTTTTTTGGAGGGGTCTTAACAGCCTTCTATAAATTTTATCAAGGAGCTTTCACAGTGACCAGAATTCCCATTATGTCTTTTCTCCATCCACCCCCACAACGATTCCTGCCATGCACCTTTTGCATAGTACCACCCAGGAAAAACAACCCCCTTATGCAATTGAAAGTATTGTTTCATCTTCAGTTTCTTACTTTGCCAGAGGCCATGAGAGCTTATTATGAGCAGGTGGTGGTAGCCAAAGTCCTAGATTTTGCTTTATTATTTGTGTGCATTTACAACCTTCCTATGTGACAGTCTCATTTAGTCAGTGCTACAGGCAATCTCTGTCTGTACTTAAAATATCTTTAACAGCTACATGTAGAGAACAATCACAGGGGAAGGGAAAAAAGCATACAAAAGCAAAAGGCAACTTAGAAAGGAATTGGAGCCAGAGGAATTCATGGCTGGGGTTCTTTTATTACCTAAAAGGACACATATTTTGAGGAGCATGCAGAGTCTGATTTTACTGGTTCTATTTTTGTTTATATTTTTCCATTGCCATTGTTTGCTTAAAATAATTTCTCAGGAGATACCTGGTGGCTACTGGCAGCAAATTTTAGCAAAGTAGCTCTGAAACTGAAAAATTGGATTATTCTCTACAGAAGACAACTATTTTATACAAGCACATGAAATATCTGTGAATCTTGGCATTATATATTGGGGAGTGTGACAAGTTCCTATAAACTCACAGACACAACCAAGAAATAGTGCTAAGAAAATATTTTTCTCTCTTTTCAAACCTTCAGCTGGAAAGGCTGGGGGGTAGTATCTTTTATGTCTTTTTCTGGTACTCACTGGAATGTTCACATTCAAAAGTTCTTCTATGTCTTTTTTTCCCAAAGTCCTTGTAGCACTTACTATCTCACAAAGTTTGCCTTATTCCCTTCCTGCCACCCTGTCACCACTTCAAAATTTGTTAAGCTAGGCCTGAGAAAAATAATTTGCTCTGTGTAATCCCAAAGTGAAGACCTTAAACTGGCAAATAGAAACCAATTCATAACCTCTTTACGAACCATCCCTCCCTCTGTTTCCATCCTTTTCTGTAGATTTTCTGTGTTATAGGTGCTTATAAGTATTTTGACTGAGTGATTAGGCAGAAAGTGCAGTATAGTCCAGTTTGTCACTGGACACACCATCAGGACTGTCTGACAGCCCGCCTGCTTCTCAGACTTATCTAAATCCCAATTAATTTCCTCCTTGTCCCCCACCCATGCTGCAGCTTTGAGATCATAATAGAAACAAGTTTCAGGATGTCCTAGTTTCTTGAGGGATAAAATTAAGTATTTTCTTCATCCCAGAAGAGTGGGATGGTGCGTAGGTTATAAGATTCACGTTATCTCCATTTTCAAGATCTTTTTATTTGTTCAGCATATTGGCTCCCTGAAGAACTCTAAGTGTATTAGAAAGGGAGACCTGCTCAGGAATGTAGAAAATAATGTGGTGTTCCTCATACCCAGTATAAGAAAAAATATTTCATAGTATCTAATGTGCAAAGAGATGAGTCTTTTTACTCTCAGGTTACAAAGCAATAACAGCAGAAATATGTGCATTGTGCCCCTTATACCAGTGCGAGAGTGCCCACACATGCACACATATTTTTCTCATCTTTCCCTTATATAACTTACCTGAATTATAAGAGGTTTTTGCTTTCTCTATCCCCCAGTTTATTCCGAACAAATATTTGTCTACCCTGTCATAAAATCCTCCAGTAACTGGGATTTTATAACCTGCCTAAGTACTCTTTTCTGGTGCTTCACTAAATATTCTTAACTCAAATAATTTCCCTCTAATTCCAAAGAGAATAAAAAAATGAAACAAAACACCCACACAGAATTCATTGCTTCCAAGTAATTTTTACTTAACTCTGGCAAGATTCTTCTAACCTGAATTTAGATGTCCATAAAAAAAAATATTTAAAGTTTTGCTGACTCTCATTGTCTCCTTCTACACTCAATGGAGAAAATGAGACATTTCTAGACTTCTATTCAGCTGGCCTATTTTAGCTAATCAGTAAGATTAATCATGACCTGGAATTTCCTACTCACTTAGCTAGAGAGGGACCTCAAGTAAATTAAGATCTAGAGCTAGAGCTTTACATTTACTCGGGCAAGTTCTACCTAGAAGAGAATACCATGTTGCTATTTAAGACTTACAAATTTCTGAATTAAAATCAATCCTACCTATGATATCCAGAATCAGCCAATAGCATCACAATAGCTGCTCAAACATCCAAGATTAATCTGATATCTCACAATCTGTTCAGGTATGAAAAAAAACCCCCAAAAGTGAGGAGGGGTAAAAAATAAATGGACATAAATTAAAGATGCCCAAGGGTTTTTTACAAATATATCAGGACATTAACTGTGATGAGGACAGAGAGTAGATGCATAAAAATGTGAAGAAGTGAATTAAAATGCTCCTGATTCATGTAATAAATGAAATAATGAACTGCTTTCAAAGAACCTAGAATTTAATTAAAAACTGAACTAAACTAAACAAATGGACTTCTAGCTGTTAAAATAAACATGGAGAAAACTTTCCAAACATTAATGTTTTCCGAGACACAGAAGTGGTGTGAGTGCCTCTAAAGTGAACGTCTACACCCTTGGATTTGCCCTTAGTCTCCAGTCATCTCAGTGTGCAACAGTAGCACAAGCAGTTCAAGCCATCAGAAAGTAATGTGAAGACTTCAGTCAAGAAACCCCTTTGGGGAACATTCAAGCCAATGACTGAAACAAATAAAGCAAAAGAAAAGACTTGCTTGTTAGTTTCCATTTCATGATGAGATAAATTTGCTCACATTTTTGCAAAAACAGAAAGTAAATTTAAAAACAGTCATAGTTGTCACTCATGAAGTAAAACATCCAGAGTTTTTATTTCTTTATTTTTTTTAATGTAAGAATTCATGGAGTTTTTACCTATTTTTTCAGTTTTTCAAATTTCTGTTTTTCTCAAAAGCCTATCTTATTCAATACAAAAGAGAAAAATTATGCAAAGAATTAGCAAATTTTCAGCATTTTTCTTTTATGCCTTGAACAGAAGGTTCCACTATATGAGTTCTAGAAGTTGCTTCCAACCAACATTTCTGTTACCATTTTCAGTACACACCTTGTAACAAGGTTTAAGAATAAGAAGTGGAAAACCCATCCAAGCATCTTCAGAAAATCTTAGAAGAGTACATTTTTTCACAGAATAAAATTTAAAATGCAAAGCACTAATCAAGACAAATAGTCAGATGCTTGCAAAATGTTACACACATACATCTGACCCAGGCTAACTACAACTACTTTTTTCCTTTTTGTGGGTATGAGGTTTGAGCCAAAGACATCTGGGGAGCACTGGGCTAGGTTAATTTTTATGTAAAATAAAAATATGTAAACACGAAAGAGGACGAAAGGTAAATACTACATACACTTTATCAGAACTTGCTGCTTATTACTTCTCCTTGAGTTACTAAAATGGACACCTTTTAAAGTGAAAGCCTGGCTGCATATTTTTGCAGCTCTCTGTGCTGAGAGGCACCGAGGCATCCTTGAGGCTGACTACTGGCAGTTCTGGAATATAAAAATAACTAGAGAAGTGTGCATTTGATTAACAAAAATAAACACCTCAGTAACTTCTGAACTGTGAATCAACAAATGAACACTACTTAGCTGTAAAAGATTGAGTCCTAAATGAAAAAAATATTTGCTGAATTTCTGATCACCCAGAAGAAATTTGCATTGCAGATTTGTGACACTTTGAAAGGGTCATATCAATTCTTATGTGTGTTTCAACACTGCTGAAGCTTAATTTATGTACTGTCATTGGAGAGAGGGAAGTATAATGGATTTTTAATTATTCCAAGATGCAAAGAGCAAATGGGAGGTAGTCCAGTTTCCAGACAAAGCAGAAAGAGAATTAAGAGTTATAAAGAGCAAATTACACAGTCATGCCCTATTAAAATTTTCTTGGGAATGTGGCATTCCTATTTTTTAAAATGTTTACATTCATTTCTTGATTCACTCTCAGGGTACAATCCTTTATCACATTTTTTAAATGGTTAACGAGGTTGCATGCACCAAATTAACTCTGGTTGATTTATATTCTGACATACCTCCGCACTTTTGGATAAGTAGGTTGATGTACCATACAAAGGCTACAAAGCTCTGCTATTGTGTTTAATATTTTGGGGTTTTTTCTCCAGTTCCTTGACTAAAGAAAGTAGAAAGTTATTCACATACTTTGAAAAAGTTTTTCGTCTCAGATCATGAAATAAGGTACATCATTAATGAAATTTTCAAGCTTAAGTTCTTTCAGTAACTGCTAGCACTTACGGTGAGAATTTAAACAGCCAGAATGATAGGCTTGTTCTGGCAAATTATTGCATTGGTGTGGTTTTGAATCTTAAACGTTTTTGTTCAGTAACAGCTGATTGATTACAAGGCAGATAGCAGTGCTTTTCTAGATCTCCTTTTATGATCCAGCACCTGAAAAAGGTCACAAAAAATCTTAATAATTTTGATATGGATTTAAAACATCGCAACGCACAGAACATTTTTCCTCCCTAAACCTACCAGAACTTTTTCACAAAAACTAATATTTAGTATTCTCACTGCTCCCCCAACACATATCTTTCCAAGTCTTCCATATCTCATTTTTTTCTCTTTTCATCCTGGTTGCCACTGAAAGCACATTTGACATGAGCTTTCATTAAAATAGGTAAACTTATATATGTTCTTTTTTAAGTTCCATTCATCTAAATATAGAAAATTTTGATGATTAGACAGAGTTGGGTTGAACTATTCAAATAGTTTGAGTTTTAGAACAAATCTGGAGATCTTACAAGAAAAGATTTTCTTGGGATATTTAGAGCTGTTCTGCTTTTGGTCCTGAAATACTTTAACAAACCCTGTTGGTGTTTCATCCTTTGCAGTTCCATCTGGAACCCATAAGGCAAATTTGCATACATAAAAATAAAATGTTATTTGAATATTTCAGACCTTCATTAAAGGCTTGGTCTAATTTCAGGTCTAATCACAGATGAAACTCTAGTGGTGTTGGGGGACACTTAGATTTGGACTAGTTCATATCTAATTTTCATCATCAGGAAGACTGCCTTCTCTTGGGAAAAGGCAATAATTAATAACTCTGCTTCTTTTTCTCAAGATTATTGGTTAGTGAAACTAGAAGTAAATGGATTGGATTCAAATACATGTTAAGCCTTTTAATAGGCTTTGAAAGACTACAAGGAAGGGAAGGTAAGAATTCAAAGTCAAAAAGTTTGAATGCACCTACTGTTGATAATTCATATGATTTAGTGCAGAAACTTCTCCAGGAACATAAGACTGGCTGTGGACTCTCCAAATGAGTCTCTGTATGGCAGTGACAGCTATGCCTCAACCATAAAGGAAATAAAATATGTTTTTATTACTGTGTTAAAATTTTTGAAATAGATTGGTTTCTCTGTTTTTTAGAACATTACTTCATTGTGTTTCACAGCAGAAAAATTCACACTGGGACCTTTTGAAGACTCCTGGTGTCTGGAGAGCTCAGGCACAATTTAGAGGGCTTGCAATTGAGCTGTCTGCAAATCCACAGAAGGAAACCCACTACTTCCATTATTTTGAGTTATTAGTGTTTGGTTCCTTTATTTTTCTAATACATACACAGTGTGTAACACAGTTGATTTCTTTTCTCAAATTAGATTTAACAGTAAATGATAGCAGTTTCACCAGAAATGTTCATATACCACAGAGACTATGGCCACATCTGCTATCAATAACATAAAGTAATATCTGGGACACTCTAGAGGGTACTAAAAGCGGAAACAACATCTACAGTATCGAGTTCTCAAACCAGAAAATTATGAAATGGCAACATCATAAAATCCACCTCTGTGAGTAATGGCAGACATGGATACAAGTCTCAGGCTCAGCCTTAAATGTAAACTATTACTTCGGGTCCTGCCTTTCCCTGGTGACTGCTGCTGCTCTCTGCAGGATCGAGAATGCAAGCTACCAAAAATGTGTGTTGCTACTGTTGGTAGACTGTCTGTGAGAGCAACATATAGAAAGGGAAATCAGACATGTGCCATCCTTCCTGTGTGTTGCAGTGCATGTGGCAGCGGCCGCAATGCCTACACCAACAAATTCCTTGTGGACAAACACCCAGGGCACTGGTATCTAACTTTCTGGTCACCACAAGTTCCAGTGTTCCCCTGGGAACTGCATTTTGCATATTGTTCTGTTATAGGTTCAGGATTTCCCCACCCAGTTTTATGTATACTCTTATGTTTATGCATATCCCTTATGGAACATGCATGATCTCTGGAAAGTTCTGTTGTATTTGGTACCCCATTTGTTAATTCAAATAGAACCCTCTCCTGAGTTTGTCCCATTGGGTGTTTTTCCCTGTCACCCCACAGTTTACCAAACTCCATTGGTTGTGACCCTTTATTCCACCCCTTTTCACTCCCATACAAAAAAAAAAGTGGTATGGCTTTGTCTCCTCACTCTTCTGCTCTTCCGCTCTTCTATTCTTCTGTTCACATGTTTCGCTTGTAATAAAAATTTGGAGCTGCGCAGAGAGCCCCCCTCTCATCCTTTGCCTTTGCCAGCGCTACTTTTCCATCGGTTTGCAGTCTGCTCCTGGTGAGGTAGGCGGCATCAGCTCTGCTGCGCTGTATCAGCCAGATCCCGCCCCGGGACACCTTCGGCTGTTAGACGCGGTGCAGACCCCAGGCAACCTGCAACCAGCGTCACATGTGGAAGTTTTCCAGGAGGTATTTCAACCTGCTTTGAGGGAAAAGTGTGAGATGACATTTCTCTATTTAGGAAATAGTTCTGGAGGTGGGGTCTGGTGAAGTTCTTTGGGGATAGAGAATAGAAAAATAGTTAGCTTCTTCTAGGGTTCAAGATTATAGCAAATAAGTCTAGTGAGGAGAAATTAATGATAATGTATATGTCAAAAATAATCTTTCAATCAAAATAAATATTTTTTATCAAGCAAAACCACAGAATCTGAAGGTTGATGTATTTATCCTTACTTCTGAACATTTTTGTAATCTTCTGCATCACAGGTAAAAAAGATAATTCATGTGGTTGGTGATTGCCCAGCCCTGTCAGTTGAAGTCCTACTGTTACTAAATGCATCAAGTATTTACCGTGTAGGTGCATAGAGACTAGGAAAATAAGGACCAGAATAATGCAGTCAGTGTGGACTATTAAAACCAGTAGCACTTCCCACCATACTGCAGCTAACCCCCCAGCCTCAGAGAGGTGAAAATTGTTTCCTTGTAC
Organism: Dryoscopus gambensis; assembly: GCA_013389985.1. Classification (NCBI taxonomy): domain Eukaryota; kingdom Metazoa; phylum Chordata; class Aves; order Passeriformes; family Malaconotidae; genus Dryoscopus; species Dryoscopus gambensis. The sequence continues at coordinate 53,237 of WEIT01041351.1, read as the reverse complement.
AAATACTTGTTGCTACAGAAATAAAGCTGGGAGAGATCTGTGAATTACATAGCCATCATCCACAAGTTTTAAAATAAAAGCACTTATGAATAATGAGCAAGTTCTCTCAAGTCCTGACTTGAAAACCCTGAACTTCTGTGATGCAAAAATTAAAAAAGGCAGACATTTAAAAATGATGCCACAAAAATGTACAGAGAGATACCATAGGTGCTGAATACTGTTCTCAGTGAAGAGACAGCTGGCTTGCAAACATGCAGTTATCCTATAAGGAGTTGCCAGTGAGAATGAGTGGTGAGAATGAGTAATGAGAATGAGTAATGAAGAATGTAATCAAGATTAGGCAGGTTTTTTAGAGATACGTAAGTGTGGTGGACATACATTTTCACCTGATTCCAGACTGCTTTTCTGATCTGGTGTCTTCCAGGCGATATGTAACCCCCTGGGTATTGTTTTTTCAGGAGTAAGGTTCTCCTTGTAAATTTTGATGGGGAATAGGCCTTTGATGTGGCTCTTCCACATCCTTTATATATACTTGGTTTACTGGGTGAGGCATACTGAATACTTGTGCCAATTATATTCAGAAATCATCCAGTCTGATCCTGATAATCTCTTCTTTGGAAGCCAGTACAGTTCCACTAACAAGAGTAGTTGTGGCAAATCACTGATATCTCTGGTTATATCACTGCCATGAGAAGTGCAGTTCTTCTCTTTTCAGCATATTGACAAGGTTTAGTCTCCTTTAACTAGTCTCAGGCTAGTTATGAGGGTTTTCTTACTGACATCAAGAAAATTGATGAGAGTTAAATTAAATTTCAAATGAAAATCCTAGTGTCTGTTAGATCCACAGATTTGCTATCAATCATAGCAGGGTTGAGACTTCCTAAATAAAAGGAAAAAAATTTTAAAAAGAAAAAGAAGGAGAATTAAAAAAACAAGAAAAGGAAAGCTTGTGGAAATGTGTCAAGTAAAAAAACATTTTAATCTTCTTTTTGTCATCGCTGGGATATTAACCAAAGGCACCAAAGATCCTTATGACGTATGATTGATAAAGTTTTTGTATTTCTGCTTGCACTCAGAAAAAAACCCCAAACACCACAACTGAATGTGTTAAGTCTGCTTTTTGGCAAAATTTACAACATGATCTGAAAGATCATTTATAAAAAAAACAAAGATAATTTTCTGACCAAGGTCCATATCCCCACCTGGATTTCTTTGTTGTTCTGATCAGGACATAGGAACAGACATCAGGATCAAGAAGCCATCACATCAAAGCTGTTTTCAGTGTGTTGCAATTACAAATTCAAAGAGTGATGCTAGTACAGCAGAATATATTTAATAATTTCTATATCATGGTATGAACAGAGAACACACTTTAAAAATCACCTAACTGAAAACCTGGAAGATCTGGCTATCTACGGAAATATTTATAAACAAAAACACAGATATTACAACTAGTAATCAAAATCTCATGAACAGAAATTTACAGGAAATTGTTTAACACCAGAAACATGGTAAAGCACGCTGAAAGGTGGGATTACATTAATTAAAGGGTCTTAGAGAATCTTTTCTTTTTTCTCTACTTCACTGGAGGGAATTTACTTGGTACCACATCTGCACGATGAACAGCTCTTTTGTTTTACATCACTGCATGTGTGAAGCTGCTGTAGAGAGAGAATTCAAGATGATGATCCTCCTTGCAGCTCAGAAGGCAGGGAGGTACCCACTCTGTGGTGGTGTACAAGCTCCAAACCCTGCCATCTCTGCTGCTGTCCACAGAGAAGGCTGATGACCCTTCTGTCAGTAAGATCTGTTTCTGTTTCCCCCAGGTAAAACTTTATAGTCTGTGGACAACAAAAAGAGCCATAGAGTAAATTTCCATGTGTTCTGACTTTTTTGCCTGTCAGTGGTGCTCTCAGTGGATTGGAGGTGATGTAGACCCTGTTTTATTGAGATTAGAGTGTAACACTAACCAAAGGATCACACAGAGGTGTCAACAGCATTCTTTCACTGAAAGAACTCCATGAAAAACACATGGCCCACTTTAATGAAAGTTTAAATTTATATGTCAGTGAAATAGATTTAATGCAGAAAGTCTCTAAAAAGTTTCTTAGAATTAGGAAGCAACACATTTCCATTGCTTTAACATAATCTGACATTAAAATTTTGTATTAAACTGAAAATTAGAAAAATTTAATCAGAAGATATTAACAGAAATCTGGTTCTCGAAAGTCAGCTATGATTAAATAGATGTTAGGGAGCAAAGTATTTGACAAATACCTCTGACAGCTAATTATTATTTTGCTTAAAAGTTTAATCTTTCAAAGCAAGGTCAATGCAGGAAGATATGTGAAAATGAATAAAAAGAATGAGCTGTCATTTGACATTCTTTGCTATAAAATTAAAAATATGCATTTATGTCAAGGTTATAACAGCACAAATGTAACACATTGCATAAACATCTTGGTTCACTTCATGATAAACTTTGCAGCAAAAGTGCCCACCCCCTAGACCACAAACTGCAATCATGAGTAGCATTTATGTATTTTAAATTGCAGAATGGATAGGAATATAGGATAATATGTAGCCTAATATACATACCAAAGTAGTTAGACAGTGGTTATTTATGTTGTTGGCATTGTATAAGTTAAAAATATTTAAAAATTGTCCTCAGCCTAATGTGTACTCATATTCAAGTGATACAAAGAAAACGAGTAACCATTTTACTTTACCATAGGTTCTCTTGAGAATTATATATGCACATATTCATGTACATGTTTAATTCCTTCTAAATGCATGGATTGAATTTGTGTTGTACAAAATTACTGAATCATAGAATTATTAGAGCTGGAAGGGACCTTAAAGCACATTTAGTTGCAACCCACCTGCTGTGGGGAGGGAACCCTTCACTAGACCAGGTCGCTCAAAGCCACAACTTGTCTGGCCTTGAACACCTCCAGGGATGGGGTATCCTTAACCTCTCTGGGCCACCTGTTCCAGTGCCTCACTCCCTAAGCAAAGAATTTCTTCCTAATATCTAATCTAAGCCTGCCCTCCTTCGGTTTAAGATCATTCCCCCATGCTCCATCACTACATGCCCTTGTGAAAAGCCCTTCTCCTAAAATCATTAATTATTTTGCATTTATAACTCTGTGTATATATGAATGAATAAATCAGGTCAACTTTTACCCACAGACTTCATCAGCACCCTGAAGAAAAGAAAAATGCTCTTAATAATAGGCAGAACTGGAATTATGCATTTTTGGGAATTTTTGTGCTACTGTAAGTTCTGTAAAGGGTAATGTAACTATTGGTCTTGTTAACATAAAAGATTTTGAATGAATGCCAGCAAACAAGGTTTGGAAAAAATTCTCCTTTTCATGGATTGAAGCAGTTTCTCTTTGTCCCATTAACTCTTCTGATTGAACAAGTGAAGGTGTGATATGCTTTCTGACAGTATCATGCAAAAGGCTTAATTTCATTCCATCACTGAGAAATAGGTTGTTACCTTCAAAATAGCTTTTTTTTAAGAAATGGACAAATAGCAATAAAGTACTTTGAATCTTTTAAAACTGCATGCCCGATAAATACGTCTTTATCTGGTGCAAAACAAAATGATAAATAATTTATTTCACTAAATATTATGGTATTATATTGTAAAGAAAATGTCAGAATGAATAGTTAAAAACATGCTACTTATGAATAAAGATATCAGCTGCTGATCCACTGAAGTAGGACATCTACAAAATTGTTAAATATTTTGGCATTGAAATTTGTCTATCACATTCAGAGTGGCATCACCTCACCTGAAGGTGTCTCCAGTATAGGTGCAACATTTATTCTAGGGTATCTAGACCTTAAATTTATTCAGTCGAGACCTACTCAGTGACATCTGTGGCCTCCAGGGGTTTATTCATTCCACAGTAAAGCTGAATGTAGATTTGATCAGATAACTGCATCCTAACCTCAACTGCCTAGTTAATCTGCTGTAATGGAGACCCACATGTTCCTGACATGTAAAGGTCTGTCTCCTAAATGGACCTACCACTCTTACTGTAGGAATCACAAGATCTTCCAAGAAGGGGAAAGATGAATGCAGAGGGCACCAGATTTTTTTTTTCCGTTTTTGACAGTAGTCAAGCATCATTTCGTACTATTAGTCATCTTGAGAGTGATAGTTGAAAAAAAAAGGAAAATACGTGTCTCTTTGCTTTAGTGCTAGTATACGTCAATGTATTAAAGTAGGTCAACACCAGAATTCACACTTCAGACTGATGAATATAAGGAAGAGAATAAAATGAACTCTGGAACTTTAATGACTGACAAAAAGTAGTTTCAACAGAGAGAATAAGGAGAAGTTCCACTGTAAGGGTGTATAAAATAACTGTTATGTAAAATTCTTTTAAAGTACTTTTTCTTGGACAGCTTTAACTGTGAACATTCTTTTCTCTTAGGTAGTGACAATACAAAATTAAGGAGAATGCTTCCTCTCTCACATAAGAAGTAACTGATCTTGTCAGCCAAAGCCATGTGAGGCCAGGAGTATAAAGGTCTGTCTCACAAATAGCAAGGAATTAGCTTTTGTATTTGCTGCTTTGTACTTAAAATAAAGGATAATGCTAGATTAGAACATTACATTTTTAAACAAATACAAAAATTAACCAGCTTAAAAGGAAGGCAAACATAATGGATTTATCAAATGAATGGTTATCCTGCAGGAAGCATTTGACTGAAATTTGTGTAGCATTTCTCTCTGTAAATACCGTTTTTCTGAGACTATGAAGAAATGTAATGATGTAAATGTAAAGAAATCAGTAACAAAGAAAAAATCATATTAAAAAGAAAATTTCAAAAAGCATTACTAACATATCTAGGACACAAGGTATTTAGTACTGGAACACAATCACATATTGTACATATTTTATGTGAAATTTAATATATATACATATGTGTCTTTATGTGTATGCATACTTATTCTTCCTTGGATGAACCACACAAATTTCATCCTTTTAAACTGTATGAAAGACAGATAATGGAAACAAGAAAGGAAATGTATACATTCATGGAAGTAAATGAAGCAATGACTAGAACATAATGAGGCACTAAGTCATAATTCCTTTTTGCTGAGACAAAAGTTTTCCCAATGGAGAGAAAACATCTGGTACTTAAGAAGCAGAGTTCTTGATTTTAGCATCTCTTCAGACATTCAGAGATCTTCTGGCATCTGTAAATGACAGAAAATGATCAGAAGTGGCAGAATGACTATCCAGAATCAGTATATACTGTGAGCAGTGAAAACTACCACAAATGTAATAGAAGCAGTCCTGCTTACAGAGAAACAAAAGAAAACTAGATTGAAGAAATAATGTTTGCATTTACTTTAAGATCACATTTGCATTTTGTCCACTCATATAAAATATCCTGCAGGCATCCTGTTCAGATTCTGGCTTGAAAAGTATTGATTATTTTGGGTTAGAAGCTAGATTTTATCATTTGAAAGAATAATTTGCATTTTGAGGAAAGAAAGTGTAGCTACATAGGACAGATCTACAGTTTGGTGCTTATCTCTTGTGTGAACAGAACATCAGAGAGGAAGAGTGTTTTGGTTTGTAGTTTCTTGCCATGGTGTGGCAAGCCGCAGAACTTCCCTGGGGGTGCAGGGGGCTTCCTTGGGGAGGGAAGCTGTTTCTCTTCCTATGGCCCCTTTCAGACTGCCCCTCATGGCCCTGGCTAGCTCTCAGCTCCACAACACGGTGGCAATAAAGGAGGTGAGAAGGCTCCCTGCATGGGGGCTTCAGAGGATCTTTATTCTCCTGGTCCCAGAGGTAGAGAGTGCCACACAGTAACAGGCTGATACCCCAAAGCAGAGGGACCCCATGGCACGCACCCCAGACCTTTTACATGGGGATCGGGGACCGAGAGAGCACACGGGCCAGTGGTCCCAGGGCACAGGGGCAGTACATGGGCGGGATTAGGGCACAGAACAAATGGGGAGAACCCAAGGGAGTGGCTACGAACAGGAGCGGAGGAAGGAGGACAATGTATGGAGGGCAGGACCTTGACAAATAAGGGAAAAAGGGACAGGGAAATCAACGGGCTAGTCAGAGAAACAGAACTGGGGTACCTGTCCTTTTAGAGGATTTTCTTGTTCTCTGACTGGCATCCAGCAGAAGAGGGAAAAGTAGATTTCTTAGTCCAGAGGGTTGTCTCCAATTACTACTATTAAAGATTGCTTATGAAGAATCATTTGTGAACTGTATGGTTATGGCTACAGCATTTAATTACAAAATAAAATAGTTGTGCTATTGTACTGTTTGGTTCTATCCTATTATAGGAACAGTATCAAAATACAGAGAGCTTTTTCTTTGTCTGAGATGGTTATGAGAGGAAAAAATCCCAGTAGAGTGAAATGATGCAAGTACTTCACAGCTGTGGGCTAGAGATAGTCTAGGAATTTGCAAGTCATTCAGACTGTTGATGGCTGATCCAATGATGCATGAAATAGTCCAGATCTATGCTACTAAGATCCTGTATTCCCCAAAAGTGGGTAGCCATAACCAAGCTATGAATGGGCTGTGGCGCATTCCAGCTATGAACCATGACTGGAAATTGTTTAGGAGACCATTAGCAGACAGGGTCTTCCAGGAATTAGAATGGACCCAGCTACCTGGGCTTGGGGAGAAAACTCTTCCAGGGACTGTTCACACACATGTGGTGGTTTGAACCTGAGTTGATGGACAGTTGTTTAGACCAATAACACTGCTCGATATTTACATATTTAAACCGTGTGGAGACATGGGAACTTCCCCTTTGGTGTTTTGAGCCTCCTGTGGGGAGGGGGGGAGAGTGGGGGGAAGATGGGCCCTGGGCTCTGTCTCTTGGAGCAGCCCCAGGCCTCCCCTTCCCCGGTACCAGGGCACAGACCGCGGGTAGCTGCGGGAGAGCCCCCTCAACCAACAGAGCCAACCTCTGTCTTGGGAGATTGTTAAAAAATTAACACTGTGATTTGAAGCAGTCTAAACTGGATATCTGAGCAAATGTAACAAGCTGAGTGCTTTAACAGTCTTAGGAAAACAAAAATAGGAATAAGCCCTTTCTGTGTCATGTGGTTTTTGGCAGGAGATATGCCCCTGATGCCTCGTCTGGGTACCTAGAAACAGAGACTAGACAAGAGTAAGGGAATAAAGGTAGGTATTTGAAAGGCCTTTAAAGGTACACCCTGGGGACCCAGAGGCTACTTCCAAATGGACCCCAAGATGGATGGCAGGTCACGAGTTCTTCATACTTTTATAGGTTTGGTCTATTTGCATATGAGCATAAATTCGTCAATTAAAACTTTAGCTAATGATGTAATTTCTTCAATTTCTCCACCTCTCTAGGGGCTCTAGTTTACTATTTTTGGGCCTAGGACAATCTGAGTGCCCCTGAATAGTAAGCTCAGAGAAACTTTGTTGTGTCTATCTGGCCTAAGAGAGCAGCTAACGAGCTACAAGAAACTTCAGAGCTGCACACTAGGTGATACAGAATTTGAAAAGTATAAAAGTTAAAACCTAAGGCATCACCGCTAAGTCAGCTCAGCCATAACCACTGGGTTGATGAGCCTTAGATCTTATTTATGGGCTTTCCCAGCAGTATGACTCATCATGATCTAAGCTGTTCTTTTTGATTTCGATAGATTTGCTCTGTCTTTAAGCTGTTAGATTGCCATTTTATGTTATGTACTTACATGAGTTAGAAACAGTAGCAGAGAAAAACAAAATCTTATAAAAAACCCCATCAGATTGTACCAGTGAACCTAAACTATACTGGGGATGCTGTTGATATAAACTGTCATCTTTGCTCTGCGTTCTGCAAAGTTGAAGGCTTAAAATGAAAGTGTCTTCTTCAAATAACACAAAAAATAATTTACATGCAATGACGTGGTTTTTCTTATCCACATAAGCCCATCTGTGCAATACATGACAGAAATAGAAATTGTGAGGTGAGGGGGGAAGCTATCTATCTACCATGTCAATGTTCATATAGAAGGCCAACTGAAGTAGCACATGAGCAATATAAAGCTCTGCCTATTAGCTTGGTGAGAGTGGTGGAACATGTTCTGTGCCTTGGCTGGTCCATTTCTGTATTGATTTTGAAATAGTGTCACAGCTGAGTGACAGTCTTGGTTAATCTGTACTGTAAACTGGGCCTCTGGTTTCTTTAACATGGTTTATCCAACAGCATGCCAATGTGGACATACGCAAATAAAGGTAGAGAGAACCCTCCAAAGCAGCTTTCTTCAATGAATTGCAATTACTTCCTGTACAGCAATCAGAAATCCTAATGCCTACTAAGCTTCTTATAGCCCAGACTGGCTGCAGGCTGCCATGTTTGTAGTTGTCCAGGCTCATATCCATAGAAAAGCTTGAGAAACTCTCTTGTTAAATCACAGTGCTTTGTGGTATCATTTTGTACATGGCAAACTCCATAAATCCAATACCTTTCTTTCCTTTGATGTTTAGCTTTTGAACTCATTATAGAACCAGCCTCTGGCTTTCACTCATTGCAGTGCTAGCACAAGGATCCCTTCATATGTGTTCTATGAGTGGCTGGAATTGTAAGAAAGGCAGATGAAATGGCAAATTGGCATTAAAGCTTTTGGCTCTAATTATCCATTTGGTTCTGCAGGTCAAAATAAACTATTTTTTCTTCTGTGTTACAAAAAGTTCTTTGACCTGTAGGGGACACAGAATTGCAGTTCCAGAAGTAATAGTGGTAACAGCCATTTACCAATTCATAGCACAGACCAGATGCTTGCTGGAACTGAGTTTTCTGATCAAACTATGATCTTGCTTGTGGAGGTTTCTTCCTCACATATAGAGTATGTATGATCATGTCTTTACTGTTTAGAGAGACAGAAAAAGGATTGCTGAAGTTACAGGATCCTCCTCTCTTTCTACTGTAGTAAAGGCTTGTACTTTGAATTTTACTTGAAATAAACACTTCCTTTTGAGTTTGAAAACTGAATGAAAAGCTGTACTTTTTTTTTTGTCCTGCTGTGCCTAGTTACTATGCCAAGCATCCTGTTCACAATCCCCTGTACTTTACTATGACAACAGAGGGCGACTTTCCATTTAAACTGCATGATTTCCTGAGAAACTTGTTTTATCTCATAATTTGAGTGCCTTCAAACCTCATGAAAGGTCTGCAGTTTGTACAATGCAGCTTTTTGAAGAGTCTTACGACCTCAAGGCAGATCTTCAATGCTATGTGTTGTTGTGCTGGAATTGCAGACAATTTTAAATGCCTTAACTTCTAAGGATAAAAAGAAGTATTATACTTTAGTTGTGCTATAGCAGTTTAGATATTTATAGTTAAATATAATGAGCAGAGATTGCCATTTTTTACCAGGTAACTGAATATTTGTTTGTTTAACTTGTGTTGTTCCCATCAACTCTTGTTTTAGCAAAACAAATGCAACCTGATAACTGAACAAAACAATGGTGAGACAATAATGTGGAATTTCTAGCTGTTTTCTGAGTAATGAATTACATTCCTTAATGCCAGAACAATATACAGTCTAAAATCCAAGAGTGTATTTTTCTTCTAAAAACCTCACAGAATCTGGACACTTAATGTGAAATATCAAAGAGTATGCTATACGTTTTGCTTGTATCTCTGCCTTTATTTTCTCTCTTCTTAAACAGTAGATGTGATCACATTGAATAATATCTTATGCCTAAAAAACCCATCTATGAATTTATTTTTGGATGAGTATGCTTATTTACCCACTCAGTTCTCTCCTTGTTAACCATTACATGATAACACTTTCCATTTATTTCACTTATAATTAAAAAAACCATAAGTTTATAACCTCATTTTGAAAAAAATCAGAAATGGAACTCTGTATAATCACAGAATAAGCTGAATTGGAAGAAACCCTCAAGGATCATGGAGTCCAACTCCTGGCCCTGCGCAGCACCACCCCCAAGAGTAACACCATGTGCCCCAGAGTATTGGTTAAACACTTGTAGAACTCTGTCAGACTTCTTGCTGTAACCACTGTCCTGGGGAGCTGTTCCAGTGCCCAACCGCCCTCTGGTGAAGAATCTTTGTCTAATCTCCAATCTAAATCTCCCCTAACACAGCTCCAGGTCATTCCCTCAGGCCCTGTCACTGATCACCAGAGAGAAGAGATCAGTGTCTGCCTCCCCTCTTCCCCTCATGAGGAAGCTGTAACCGCAATGTGATCTCCCCTCAGGTATCCCCTTCTCCAGGATGAACAGACCAGGTCCCCTCAGCCACTCCTCATAAGGCTCCCCCTCAAGGCTCCTCACCATCTTTGTTGCCCTCCTTTGGGTGCTCTCTAAGAGCTTTGTATCTTCCTTACACTGTGGCAGCCAAAACTGCCCCAAGCACTCGAGCTGAGGCCGCCCCAGTGCAGAGCAGAGTGGGACAATCCCCTCCCTTGCCTGGCTGGCGATGCTGTGCCTGATGCCCCCCAGGACATGGTTGGCCCTCCTGGCTGCCATGGCTCTGCTGGCTCATGTTCAACTTGCCATTGACCAGGACTCCCACGTCCCTTTCCTGGCACTGCTTTCCAGCATCTAATTTCCCAGTCTGTCTGTACATCCAGGGTTGCCTCATCCCAGGTGCAGAATCCAGCGCTTTTCTCTTGGTGAACTTCATATAATTGCCTAAAGATCTCAGGAATAATAAGGATCATGTTTTACCTTGAAATTTTTTTGGATGTAGGAGTTTAGAATCTGAACAAAGTTCTCCCCACAAAGTTGATTCAGATAAAATAGCTTTTTTTGTTTCAGTTTCTCACTTTGAACATTGACTTGGGACCAATTGTTTCAGTTTAAAAAATCAAACTGGTTTTACACCCTGGATATATGTTGGAATGCTAAGAGTTTTTATTCAATAACAGCACACATGGAGTTAATCATAAATAACCAGGAGAGCAAAGTGATTCCCACTGTAAGTGATAATCAGGTTATTTACCACCTGAAGAACCTGAATGCACAGAAGGGGGCCTGATGAGATGCATCTCAGAGTCCTGAAGGAATTGACTGACGTAGGTGTTAAGCCACTTTCTATGATATTTGAAAATTCTATGATTCTTTGAAAAGTCATGGTAGTCAGGTAAGGTCCAAGATGACTGGAAAAGGGGAAATATAGCACCCATCCTTGAAAAGGATAGGAGGACTGTCATGGTTTGATGCTGGTTTAAACACCAAACACACAAAATCCAATTATCTGCTTAAGGGGAATATGGATTTATGGAGGAGAATGTAAAGAAACTTCAGGGCAAAACAAGGTCCACGCTTAAATAGTTGCAATATAAAAGAAAGTTCATTACTAACAGAATGAAAAAAAAGAAATGATAAGAAATTAAAGCAAACCTTTCTTTCCCAATGCTTCCTCCTTTACCACAAACATTTCACAAGTGAAAACAAAACAAGAACATGGCATTTTGGTCAGAATTGCACCTTTTCTAAGAGTCTCTTTACGCTTAAGGAAAAGACGTTCTTCTACTGTGGCACAGAGTTTTCACAAACCAGCAGTCCTGCCCGGAGAAAATCTGTTGAAGTGAAAAAGGTATCTCTCCCATGAATTTTTCGCAGCCTTCCCACACTGCCAAGTCACGGGCCATAGGAGAAAATGGGATTTTCAGTCTTTTAAGGATGAGCTCTCTCAGCCTGAAAGCAAAGGTACTCTGCTTTGAATCTCTTAAGCACTTTTCACAACTCCTGTATGGCCTGGCGTGGACCTCTCTTTAAAGTCACAAGCTGCACAAGAATTTCTCATTCGCCCAAGTTTTTTCCGAATGAATTAAAGTCCTTTTTATGGCTTTGCTAGAAGCATTTTTAAGCTTCGTGCCAAAGCGTGCAACAGCCCTATTTTCCCATCCCCACCTAGCTGCCTTCCCACACGGTCTCGTCCCTTCCCCTCTGTTTCTGACCTTGGGGCCACCATGTTCAGCTTTGTTACATGCGATTCACTTTTGCCTTCTTTCCATGCTGACTTGAAAGAAAAGGTGTCTTTGTCAGTTGCGGTGTGGTGTTTCTTTGGCTTTAGCGAGAGTTGTGCTGGACACAAAAGTGCCCCGCTGGCCCCGCCAGTCCTGCGCCGGGTCTCGGCAGCCGCAGATCATCTCAGCCACATGGCTTCGGTTACACGCTCCCTCCGGAGCGGGGACAGCCCTTGCCCTGAGGGTGAGGGCCAGCCTCATGCCGCCACTGTGCTGAGGAGTCAAGAGGGGCCCCCCAGCCACCCCATGGCCCTTGAGGCCAGAAAACAAGGACAGCTCTCCTGTGCTTGCATGGGCTTTTTATATGCAAAATTGCAAAAGCGCAATTGGCCCAAAAAGCCCATCAATCAACTCAGGTTCAACCTATTACAAGGACCCAGAGAACCACCAGCCTGTCAACCTTCCCTGTGCCTGGGGAGACCGTGGAACAGATCCTCCTAGTAAAGCACATGGAGAACTGGGAGGTGATTCCAGACAGCCAGCACAGTGTCATCATGGACAAGTCCTGCCTGACCAATCTAGTGGCCTTCTATGATGGGGTGACTGGATAAGTGCACAAGGGAAGGGCTACAGATATAATCAATCTGGACTTCTGTAAAGCCTTTGACGCAGTCCCCCAGAACATCCTGCTCTCTAAATTGATTGCTTTCTGTGTAAATATCCACTGAATTTAGTTGATTTTAAATGCCTGTGTGGGAGACATATTTATTTTCTAGAATTTCAGACCCTAGTGAAGAATTAAAATTCCACTTCCAAGATATATTTTTGTCATAGTGTTCTCATATGATTTGCATTTCAAGCAGAATTTGCTGTGGCCAGAGGCCTATGTGTCTCTCCTAATGTTAACCTCACATTGTATCCTGGAGAGCATTTTACATCAACCTTTTACACACATCGACAAAAATAAAAGCATGCACTAAGTGACCTCAAAACTTCCCAAAATTCTTTCACTGACCCATTTATTCACTGCACAAAGGTACCTTAAACATTTCCTATTCTTGTCTCAGTGAACTCGGAGGAGGAGAGAAGCTACTCTTTTTCAGAACAAAAATATTTATTTTTGTCATTTAAGCCTCTTTTCCTAATTAGTGGTGAGTACTTTTGGAAGACATGTTACTTTTGAGCCTCACTGCGGCTGTTATAAATGTTTCTGCCCCTTGGCTGCCACTGGAAGCAGATGGTAGGCTGACAAGATCTATTTAAGTTCTGAGTGCCTTGAAGGAAGTAAAAGCAGTAAAGGAAGGTAATTTGAAGCGTGGGGAGTATAAATCATACCTTCATCAGCATAACAGTAAAGCTAGGCTTTGATCCTGGAAGCAAAACTTCTCACACAGGAATCTGTACCTGATACCATCATATGTGGTAATACTCTGTCAAAAAGTCTCCAGTGCAGATCCTTCTCAAAAACCGCAAATGTTCCATGTCTTTATCCTTCCTGAGATTAAAAAATGTGTGTGTGTGTACATAGCATCAACAGTCCCTTCAGCCCAGTATGACAGTTTTGACAATGCATATATAGGGATTTTCCTCCCAGTACTTGACCAATAATCACTTATTTTCATGGATTCCAACAGTTGTTTAGGTATTTCTTAATATTGGCAGATTTCTGTTCCATGGGTCAGATAGGAAGCAGTGCAATCAGCAATTGCAATCATACACCTCTTAGAAGACCACCTTTGTAATTTCTTTTTAGGGCTATTGGACAGACACGGATTACTACATGTCCATGAAATGCAATTGTCTGTGAAGATGCCCAGCTATCTCCTTTGGATACAAGGAGAAACCAGCTTTGGCTGGTTTTCAAGCATATGTACTTCAATTAGTTATCTGAGGATATGAATTTTTTAGCTGACATTTGCTTTTAGAAGACAGAGTACTGCCAAGTGTTGAGCTGTCTGTCAGGGGCAATTTACAGAAGAGATAGGAATAATATTATTTAGTGTTACGATAGATGGGTATTTGCCCCAGAAGGACTTTACCAAGATTCCAAATTTTCCCAAGGTAATGACAAGCAGCAATAAAAGCCAGGTTCACATTTGAAGGTGTCACTACTAACAGACTAGCTCAAGTATGATACTGGAAATCCAGAACAATTAACCTGAATTTTCTAGCATTCAGTGAACAGCTTTTTGCCTTTTTCAGAAATTCTTTGATTTGCTTAAAAGCCAACATATTCATCAACAGGAGATAAATCCAAAGAGATAAACAGAGATAATACTACCTAACTCCTCATGCAATTATGAATTTATATGATTTCACTCAAAGTTTGTCTCTTCTTTCTGGGTAGCAAAGCCCAGTTTGAGCCAAACTGCTGTTACAGAATGAGTTACTTCTGGCCATCATTTCTTACACATGCTTCAGTTGTGCTGTTCTTCAGCCATTCCTTGCTCTGCTCCTGCATGCTAACCATGCAGAGACACGGCCAGCAGAGACACAAAGAGATTTTTATTTTGCATCTGAGCAAATGTGGAATTCTTCTGAATACAAAATACAGTTTGCTGCCACATCTAAGATACTGGTTTTGATCAAATGAAATACACATAGCAAAGATTCTTGATTTCTTTCTAAATTCTCACCACTGAACCTTAGTGCCACAGACTATTACTTGAAGGTAGATGGCCACTTACCCCATGTACATTTAGACATTATTGGTGGGTTAGATTCCTCCATGAAATTGTAGTTAGAAATTTTCCATCACATCATGATAGGACTCTTTTGTTTTTTGAAAATGATAACAATGCCTGTTAATCAGAATAGAAATCAAACTACATTAAATAGACACTTTTATTATCTATTGCTCCCCTTACCTTTTTTCTCTAGTCATGAACAACACTCTGTATTTTTTTGGACTTTCTCTGGAATTCTTGATGAACAGAGCGGAGGAAGCCTGGAAGTCTTGTTTTCATATTAGACTGCAGCTACCAGGCCTACACAAGATACCCTTCTTTGATGCTATTTACTCATTACACTCCAGTTGAGAATGCAAACACGTTTTATTAATTCATTTTTTATAGAGTTTGAAAACTGAGAACACTTATTATTATCAAGAAAAACTGTTAAAAATATTTGGGAAAAATTAAATAAGCATTATCATTAATAGTTTCTCATAAAATGAGAAAAATAGCAACTTGCTTACAAGGCACTACGTGGGATGCCAATCAGGGAACAAGAGAATCCCCTAAAGGGACAGGTGCCCCAGTTCTGTTTCCCTGACTGACCAGTTATTTCCCTGCCCCTTTTTCCCTTATATGTCAAGGTCCCGCCCAAGTACCGCCCCTATGCCCTGAGCCATGTGCTCTCTCCGCCTCCCTCATCCCCACATAAAACCCAGTCCCGTGCTAGCTCACTTTCTCTCTGCCTTGGGGAATTAGCTGGTCACCATGTGGTTCCCTTTGCCTCTGGGACCATGTGAATAAAGATCCTCTGAAGTCCCCATGAGGAGAGCCATCTCGCCTCCTTTATGGCCACCGTGTTGCAGAAGCTGAGAGCTAGCCGGAGCCATGCAGGGTCAAAAGCCCCGCTGCACTCTCCGGGAAGGTTTGCGGCTTGCCACAACATCACCAGAAACACAAAGCACAACAGCACTATGTCTGTATTTCAATTTTTGCCCTGAAAAAGGCAAAACCTAACCTGAGACAAAACATGTCAAAGTAATCAATGTAAATCTCTAACAAAAATAGAGAATGATGCTGTTCCTTGATTTTTATAAAAAAATGTTTTCTACCTAGATATATCTCATAGTAGTTATTTAATAGATAAAATTATTAATTTTTGCGTTTGTTTTTTAAGCATGAAATAAGGGAAATTTATGTAAATGATGATTTAAATAAGAGAATATTCAAAAGTTATTCAAATGAGACTGAAGGAGAACCAAGAGTTTTATAGAAGATAAAATAGTATGAAGTTTCAGAAGATAAAAAAAATATGTTTAAGAATATTTAACATGTACATTACTTTTTGTTACATGAGTATATGCAAACATTGATAATTTTGTTACTTGCCAGCTTGAACAGTTACCTAGAGACCTTGCTAAAAGATTGAAGAAACCTGGGTCAAAGAATTTGTTCAATCACTGCAATAGTTTCATTTCCTGAGGAAGAAAAAATATTTTACATGCTCTTAATTAAGTTAAAAGGTCAAAAAATCTGAGACTACATCTAAGATCAGTTGAAAGAGAAAGGTCAAAAATGTGGAACGTCAAGGTACATATACATATATAGGACAAAAGTTTGTTCTACTGTAGTAAAATGCCCTGAAAGTGGTGCCTCTGACATGTCTGTACTCTGCAGAGAGAAGAGGCCAGTTAGAACAAGCCTGCTCCTGACCCAGGTGTCCGTGTGATTCCGAATAGAAAGGATCTCCACATACAGCTCCAGAACAACTCCCTTAGATGCACGTTTCATATTTCGCTGCTCACTGCAAGCATGATGTGGATTAATTTTTGAAGTGTAGGATGTGTGGCCTTGTTCAAGGGAGGAAAAACCTTGTTAGACAGGGTCTGCTTTTGTTCTTGGAATAAGGGAGTAGGATTGAAATGCATAAGGAAGTCAAAATCTGGTTATAATTAAGCTCTCAAATATAAATTTGTCTTGTATCCAGCTTTTTATAGTCACTTAGATGTAACTGGACTAGAAAAAACATTTATTTGAGGATGATTCTCACTTGTAAGTCAGAGTATTTTCTTTTGTTGTAGGCATTACATGAGTCAACCATTGAAAAGCTCAAATAAACCATGAAAAAGTTAAGAATACATTGCAGAAAAAAAATTGAGTGACACAGTGCACTGCTTCACCTGGTCAAAGTGCTGTTTAGTTAAATAGAACTTGACATATATTGAAAATGAGGTAAAGCTCTTGAGACTGGAAAGATCTAGTTTGATTAATAAAATTTTATGTAATCATAATTGTGTTCAGAATCAATTGTCAGGTAAGTTTTGTTGAGAAAAAAATTTTTTTTGGAAAGGCTCAGTAAAGAATCATGCAGGTTTTTGGTTTGAGGTGCACATTTTGACTGCATTAAAAACAGGAGCTAAAATAAAAACTAGTGTTTAGGAGCTACTTACATTTCTAGCTGTCAATTAGGCTGGTAAATTGTACCTTATTTTAATCCTAGTTTTAGGGTCAGAATGCTACATGACCATCTACTTAAAACCCTTTAAATCATCATTTATTAAAAATACCTTGGCTCTTACCGTTTCTCAATAGCTTTTAAGTCTAAATAGTCTAATATTCCACTCTGTGCATATAACTCCTTAAATACATCTTCCCATCGTATGCACTACGTTCCTTAGAAGGTAGTGAATTTTCCCTTCATAGGACAAAGTCTGTATTTGGTAGGTGTATTAATACAGAGCAGATTTTTGCAGTTTCAATCTTATTGTATTATTCTTTAAAATATCAGCCAGAACCATGCTTGTTTGCAAAATAAACATGTAAAATATAATTAGGAGACTATTCCAAAGCTCTCTCCTGCTCAGCTGGCATTTTAACTCAAAGGAAAAATGGTCTGGATGGAAGAACTGGCTTAAATGAAGTCAACAGCAAACATCCTTTGACAGGAATATTGTAGGGGTGGCTCAGCCTATTCTTAGGCTGCAGCCCCGCATTGCCAGCCAAAGCCTGGCCAGACAGTGGGTGGATTTCCCCGCCTCAGCTGCATTGGTTCTGTGTTACAACTCCGCCTCCCAAACCCCCTCATTGGATTGTATCCCAGTTGTGTCCTCCCCTCTCCCTGTCCATCATTGGTTCCCCTTATGTTACCAGCCCCCTTGAAAAACCATTTCCACGCCCACCTCAGGGTCAGTCCGGCTCGAGAATTCGGCCAGCCTAGATGCTATATTCGCCTGTGTAAGTCCTGATTGCATCGGATTAAAAGCTTTTGGACTGTCCCTTCCCGCCTCCTTTGTTCTTGGGATGCTTTCTGCCTTAAAATCAGGCTACCTGGCCGAGCCGCACCGAAGAGGGGAAAAAAGCGCATTTTCCCACCCGGCTCTGAGATTCTCCCCTGCGTTTCCTCTGCTGCCTGCTGAGCGGCGAGGACGTTTGGGAGACGTGGCTGTGCTGCCTCTGCCTTGTAAACTTGGCCAGGGAAAAACCCGGAAAGCGTTCAGAATATGACCAAAATTTTCACAGATTAAACTGTATTGAGGTAAGATGAAATTTTTTTGAAGGAACCTAGAGCCTCTAACTACTTGCTTTTGACTAATCGCCCAACCAGTTCTGACAACTTTGAAAATCACAACTGACACACAAACCTGGCAAACTCATATAATCACATTTAAGTGAATGTCTTCCAGTGAGGACAAATTCAGCCCCAAGTTAAAAAGTAATAAAAATCTGTCAGTGCTCAATGCTGTCTAACTTTAAGGCCCGCTCTCTAGTTTTGAGGCCTAGCCATCTCCAGTTGCTGTCATGAAAATTGGTCCCAACTAGGTAAACTAGAGCCTATTAAGGTAACAAAATGAAAACCTTGTCGGACAAATGCCCCTTCCATGTATCTCAGCATGTTATTGATCCACAGGAAGCATCTTTTACATTCCGGGTTTATAGCCTGGAATTTCCCAGAAGCTTTCTTTGGAAAATAGAGACAGATGAAGCCTGGGAATCTTCTACACCTCTAAGTCTAAAACGCTAGATTTGGATAAAGGGAAAAACATGTGCAACTCCTTCTTTTGTCAGATCTTAGATTTCCCTTCACTGGATCGTACCAAAAATCACAAGCTGGACTCTATTCAGAGTGAAAGGATGCTGTTAATTCTACATCCTTCCTTTGAAGGCATTTGACTCTCCAAGAAAGCACAAAATACTGAACCTGCCAGAGATCAAGAGCATGCGCAAGATTGACTAGATCAACAATTAGGGCATTTATCTGTCAAGGGAAATTCCAGGTTCCAGTTTATAGTCTCAGACTTTTATCGTTCATCTGTACAGTCTTTCAGAATTAGAGATAATAGAACAGGACTTGCTTAACCCAGGAGGAATTATAGCAATTTTACAGTCTCTAGCAAGTTAACATTAGACAACTGTGAGCATAGGAAATGTTTATGAGATTAAATACATTGTTCAGCTAATGATCTTTGTTGGCAGCAGACCCAGAATGAAGAATGCTTAATGGGTGTAGGTAACTCCTGCTGACCGGCTCTGTGAAAGATATGTGATGATGACAGCCCTTAAGTGAAAATAGACATATGCATAATTTTCAGGACCTAAAATGCCTAATGGGAGACCACACCAGGGAGGATAATTCTCATAATTATAAACCTGTTATGTGAACTTTGCATAAGTAAACCTGAGAGACATAAAAGCACTTATTGGGAAGATTCTGTGAATAAACAGTAGTAATGGTTATGGTAAATGTCTCCCTCCCTCTTTTATTTCTTCATTCCCTTATTCTGTCAGAAGACAGCTAATGATGTATATTTTACATGTTTTGCTAAGACACTCCACAGTGTAATTGCCACTCTGTGTTTCAACATCACAATAATTTGCACCAGTCTTAAACTCAGTGTCCTTTATGGTGTCCTAGATGTCCTACTATTTAAAATGTGGCACTAAATCAGTTTCATAAAATCAGAATAACAGAATCTTAGAATCTCAGACAGAGGGATTTGTATTGGAAAGGACCTTCAAAGATCATCTATTTCAACTCCCCTGACACGAGCAAGTACATTTTTCACTAGATCAGATTGTTTGAAGGCCATATCCAACATGGACTTAAACACTTCCATGGAGGAAGCATCCACAACTTCTCTGGGCAAAATGGCCCAATATCTCACCGGCTTTACCATAAAAAGTTTTTTCCTTACATCCCATCTAAACCTATCATCTTTGAGATTAAAATCCTTGCCCCTTGCCCTGTCACTAGAGATCCTGCTAAGTAGACTATCTCCATCTTTCTTATAAGCTGTCTTTAAGAATTCAAATGTGTCAATAAGGTCTGTCTGAGCCTCCTTTCTTCCAGGCTAAACAACCCCACCTCTCTCAGCCTTTCTTCACAGGACAGTTGATCCATTTCACTTCATGGGCCTCCTCTGGACCTGCTTTAACAAGCCCACATCTTTCCTGTGCAGAGGACTTAGAGCTGAATGCCGAACTCCAGGTGGGGTCTCACCTTTCAGAGCAGAGCAGAGTAAAGGCGCAGAGTCCCCTCCCTCACCCTGCTGGCCATGCTGCTTTTGGTGCAGCCCAGGCTACAGCTGGCTTTCTGGGCTGCAAGCACACATTGCTGTCTCATGCCCCAGTTTTCATCCATCAATATCTCCAAGTCCTTCTCTGTAGCACTGCTCACAATCCATTTACTTCCCAGCCTGTATTAATGTTGGGGATTGCCCCGCTGAGGTGTAGATCTTTGAACCTGGTCTTGTTGAACTTCATGAGTTTCACATGGACCTGCTCCTCAAACCTTTCAAGGTCTCTCTGGATGGCATCTCATCCTTCAAGGGTATCAACTACCCACACAGTTTGGTGCCATCTGCTAACTTGCTGAGGCTGCACTCAATTCCACTCTCTATGTCATTAATAAAGATACGGATCAACATTAGCCCCAGTACTGCTCCCTGAGGGACGCCACTTCTAACTGATATCTGTTTGGACACACTGAATGAAACTCTTTGATGTGGTCATCCAGCCAATTCCTTATTCTTACCCTCTATTTCTGATAAAGACTTTGGGTGACTTATGGAACCTGGGTATGGAGAGAGGGAAATCTATGTCATCAAGATTAATGAAACTTGTACTTTGAATATTTGAGCTCAAAATATAATTAGTGCTCAAATATTTGCAAAAAAGTTATTGGGAAATTGAGGTGAAACTATAGATGTGACATTTTGAAAGAAATGTATCAGCATCATCATTCAAATGCATGTTTAAAATTAAATGGCTTTGTACATTTTTATAATGCTTGTACATATGTCTGCATTTTGTGGTTTCCATCTTTGTGTATGTCCTGGTTTCAGCTAAGGTAGAGTTTGTTTCTTCTCACTAGCTATTACAATGCTGTATTTGGTATTCAGAATGAGAAGTGTTGATAACACACGGATGTTTTGGTCTTTTGCTAAGTTGTGTTTACAATAAGTCAAGTTTTTCTTTCTCATGCTCTGCCGGTGAGGAGGTAGCAAAAGCAACTGGGAGAGACCATAGCTGGGACAGGTGACCCAAACTAACCAAAGGGATATTCCGCACCATAGAATGTCATGCTCAGTATATAAACTAGGGGGAGGTGCTCAGAAGGGAGGCTGATCTGGATTTGGGAAGGCAGG
The DNA here is from genome assembly GCA_013389985.1 of Dryoscopus gambensis. Classification (NCBI taxonomy): domain Eukaryota; kingdom Metazoa; phylum Chordata; class Aves; order Passeriformes; family Malaconotidae; genus Dryoscopus; species Dryoscopus gambensis. The sequence continues at coordinate 31,968 of WEIT01041351.1, read as the reverse complement.
TCTTTCATCAGTCAGCAGGTGATAAACAATTGTGTTGTACATCACTTGGTTTTCCCCTTATTATTATCATTAATAGTATTATTATTATCATTTACCATTATTACTGTATTTTTATTTTATTTTAGATTATTAAACGGCTCTTTTCTCAATCTACAAGTTTTACTTTGGTTCTCTTCCCCGTATCTCTGGGTTGAGTGGGGGAGATGGGGGATGAGCAAGTGGCTGTGTGGTGCTTAATTTCTAGCTAGGCTTAAATCACAAGAGTGTACAATAGTCAAGATTTCATATAACAGGACTTTGAAGTTAAGATGCAAAATTAATGTTTACGCTTTTAAGGATGAGACTTGGTGTTCAAGGAACATTCACTAAACACAAACCAGTAAGATATGATGGCTCCTCAAACCAAAATATGTAGAAGTCTAAGTAACATTTTATATAAAGTAAGTTTTGGAAAATTGTTTCTTAGAACTTCAAAATGAGTTGTGTACTGAAGTCAGCCTTTCATGCCTAAATTTTAGAACCACTGAGCTAAGAAAATCAAAGCTAGGTAATGCCTTTATAAGGATGCTTGTGCACTGTGAAAAAAGATGTAATAACAAGATCATATGCTATATTTAGGTGGAATATCTTTATTTTCTACCCTTTATAATCAGCATATGTTTTTATCCCTTATTCTATGGTTCCGTAAACCAAAGTTTGTTTCTGGATTTTTCTTCAGCATTCATTACTACTGGATTTGGGAATGTAAGCCTTTTTAAAAGTATTACCCTAACTCTTCTGTCAAAGCAGTTCCATTTTGGACTGGTGGAGAAGAACAGGTAAGACAAGTGTGAAAATGTGCAAGATCAGGTCCATAATTTGACATTGCTAGTATCTGTTATTTGCAGAACGCTTATCACTGAATGGCACTTCTTATATCCAAAACTTAGCTCTTACTCATTGCTGTTTATTACTGTGACTGAGTAGCAGGTCCATCAATTAGATACCAGATCATCAAGCTGACCATTCAGAAAATAAGAAACACATAATAGTGACCATCTGTGAAGAGGCAGATTAACTGACTTGACGTAGGAATTTTCCATGGAATCATTTGTTTGCTTTGACTAATGAGACCTTTTCTCTCTGCTTGCAATCACATTAGTCACTCAGTATGCTCTTTCTAAATTCAGCAACAAGAAAGAATCCTGCAATCAACAGCTTTCTTTACCGCAAATGCTGACTTTTTGACATAGGAGATCTACTCTGCACATTCAGTGAAGGAAAAAGAAAAGAAAAACTAGAAGGCAATAACATAAAAGGAGATCATGTAAAGGAAACCTCCATTCTGTTTTAAGAGATCATAATGTCTTCACAGATTTTAACAGGATGATGGCTGAAATCTCTAATCTGATATGCTTTGCATGGGTAAACAACATTTCTTAATATACCTAAAAAGCAAGCTGGAAAAACATAGATGTGATCAAATTGATACCCATTTTTAGGCACTGAACTTAGGAGATATGAGTCGCCTTTTACAGGTTTCTACAGTCTCTTTTATTTAGTGATAGTGGAGAAGTTGGATTCTAAATTGAGTGCCTTTGTTAAGTCCTGGAAGAGGAACAAAAATAAATTAAATTTTTTTTTAAAAAAATTTGATCCTATGTTTTGATAATGCCATTTTTATAAAGTCATTATAATGAATATGTCTTTTGATCTTCCATTTATGCTATTATTTCTCCTGTTCACTGGCCAAAATTATAAACTTCAGTATACTGCTAATTGATAACAATTTGCTCATAAGTATAATTTTCTTATTGTCTTTCTTGTTTTCACTTCCTTACCGTGGATACTGCAAGAAAAGTCATAGGCTTCCTTTGATACTTTTCGTTTTTGAAAATCTGATACATTTGTACACTGTTCTGTTACAGAACTGATGAGACTGAACATATCTAAAAATCAGACATCTAAATAATACAGGACTTTCTAGCATGTCTCCCACAGAGCCCCTCTAATCTTATTTGCCAAAAGCTTTCACACTCTTGTCCAAACAACAAGCACCGTCTCAGAGCTTGGTCTCACCAGGTAAAAGTACAGGGCAGAGATGGAAAAGAAAAGAAGTCTGAAATTTCAGGATACTGGGGAGTAAGAGGAAAGATAGATGATGAGATCCTGGCAAACTATGGCAAATATCGCATGGAAAAAAAAGAGTATTGCATTGAAAGGAGACAATTCTCTTCTTACAACCATTTATTTTTATGTATGTTTAGACAGGCTTTTGCAGACAAAAAGGAGCTCATCTTACTAAAATCGTGAGCTAAGTGGAAGTGGTGTGGATTGCTGCATAGCTGAGCCAGAGTAAACACATTGTCTTTTCAGCAGGATTTAGCACTACACTAAACCAGGTGCTATGGTAACTGCATCGTGTAAACACCCATCTGTCTGCACTAAGCAAGCATTTTGTAGAACAACCAAGGGACTCAGTTACCGCAAATTTGCATACAAAGCTCCCATTTATCTTATCATAAATTTATTTGTGTTGCTAATATTTTATCTCCTGGTGGGAATTACATACGCCAGTATAGTCAGTGACCTAAGGTTCATTGGTCTTGATTTCAATGCCTTCCTACACCACTGATTTTTCAAGTGGTCTTGGTCAAGTCGCCATGTGTGTTCCTCATGTTTGTGTAAGATGCAGTGTCTTACCAAACTGAATATAATAGGCGCACATCTGTCCTTTTAAGACTCTCAAAAGAACATTGTGCCTGTCAGACACAGTCAGTGATTTGCCAACAAAACTAATTTTATTTCTCATTAATGGATTTTTTTCAGTTGTTAAGTTAAATTCCCTAATTGCTATATTCGTTGTTTTTTCCAGGGAAAAACTAATATTAAAATAATCTTGGCCATTTCCTTAGATAAGTTTTTTTAATTTGCAAATAAAATGATACTTTTTTTCCATGTACTCGTTTAAGCAATGCCTTTTTTCTTCTACAGATCCATTTTCTTCCTTTTGTCACTTCCCCTTTTACCTTATGTTTTATTCTCTATACATGCACTCCTGCTAAGACTTCTTCATCTTTGTTACTAGGTTATCCATCACAGCTGCCAGTGATTCCACCTTTTTTTGTCAGTTGGCTTCCATCCCTACATTCTATTATTAGATACTTTTACCTTCTCAAGTACTCAGCATTCTCCACATCTAATAGACACTAATGTACTTAGCAAAAGAAAACATTCTTATGGCCAAGATTATTTTCCTGCAAAACAAAAAAATTATTATAAAATCCAGAAATTCCTGTTTATTCCCATGGCTGAATTTCTCCAATAACATGCTATATATATATATGTATATGTATGCAGTAATTGCAGTCTATTTTTTGAGAAAATTAAAAATATCAAAGCATAAGAACAGAGAAAAGAGGAAAACCTGCTGTAGCTATACAGGCATAGCTGCCTTTGGACAAATAGCTACTTGCAATCCCTCAGGAAGAATAGCTATTCTCTTTGTCATCCACTCAGATCTTGTCATTAAATGCTGAACCCCAAAATCCAACTCTTCAGAAGGATTAACAGAAGAAAGTTATTCTAGAACAAAGTGGAAGAAATAGAGATTTTTTTTTTTTGACAGCCAGACACTCAAATCCAAAGTTCAAATTGTAATCATTTGACAATGTAGCACTATTCAGAAGTTGTGATAACTCAGAGTCTGCCTTGCTGCCAGTGGCTACCTGTCTGTTATTACATTGCACCACAGGTTAAAACTCTGCTCTCACCAACTCTGCCTCCCTTGGAAAAAGCCTCTAATACCAAGAATAGTTCCATTCTCTTCAAATGCTTTTAGCTGTCAGCCTCAAGAAGCTGGCATCTCTAACAAAGTGCATCCTACCCAACAAATGAAATATGCATTTTATCACCTGCCAGCAGACCTCAGGATCTTTGCTACTCATCCATAAACATTAGGAGAAAAAGGGGAAAAAACCCAACTGTCTGGAGAAATCCATACTGGGTGACCATTTTGTTCTCCAGATAAGGAAAGGTAAATAAAGGGATATAAATGGGTTCTTAAGAGAAAATTATTGTGAAGCTCTGCTAATGTATAGGTTCTAGTTTGTCACTCAGATAATCTAAGAAAATGGGTGTTAAAGATCTTATTTCCATAATTTACATATTTTCAACATTTCCCTTTCGCTTCCCTTAACTCCTTATAATCAGTTTTAGTTCAAGTCTGGCATTCAGGATACTGCTGCTTAAACAGAGATGAAAATTCCTTTGGTACTTCTGCAAGTTTTTCTTTTTGTCCACTGGTGAAGCATCAGGGAAGGTCTAATTGCATTGCTAGCACTTAGTGTTCACTTCTGATTTACTTAACTGCATCCATTTGCTCATTAACTTTATGAATATGTTCAAACAGAAAACAAGGAAAGAAAAACTGCCAAGAGTGTGGCCGATATAGCTTACCTTTTTCATCAAAATAAATTTGTTTTCTTGAAAATGTTATTTGTCATCCTTTGATGAATTTAGGGACCCCAAGTAATATACTATCAAATTTTGGGAACCAAGATTTTTTTTCAGCATAGCCGGACATAGATTTGATTATAAGAAGAAATAAAAAGGCAATGCACATACTCTCAAAAATGTCTGCATAATCTTAAGTATGAGGACTGTTCGAAATGGAAACAAACCTTTAGAGTCACTCCTGTGGATTTCTACTCCTTTCTACCTTCTAACCCCAGTAATATATGTGGGCTGCTTCATCATGTTACTTATTTGATTATCTCAAGTATTTACAAGAATTCAGGTTAAAACACAGTTTCAAGTTCATCCAGGATTACAGAAGGATTCCTCAATATGTTATTATTGAAATATGATCAGTATTTCTCAGTTCAGACATGGTTAGGTGTTTAAACAATCTATTGGATTAACATACTACCTGTCTTCTCCCTTCCTGCATTATATGATTTATATCAATAAATATTTCCTGATTTCATAACAATTCACAAACTAAATCTTATAAAAAAATCAATGAGATAAAATAGCTGATAATATTACAACTTACCTAATTGTAGATAAAGTAGTAAATCATTGATAATATTACAATATTAAAGTAACTCCATGGGATTACTTTAAAGAGTGCTTTCCAATGTTGATTGATTTAGGATTTGGAGCATCCATTTTGCTTCACATCTCTTTCAGATTTATAAGGTCAGTCTGCCATAGAATGCTTAAGAGCAAAGAGATTCGGAGCCTGTCATTTCCAAAAGGAGTTTTGGCTTGCAGTGTCTGGGGGTCTGTGAAGGTTTAGCCTGATAAGACCTAAAAGTTAGCTTTATATCACTCTTTTCTCTTAAAAGTAGCCTTTGGGGTGCTGAGAAGTTGGCCATCTCTTTACAGTAAAACTGCCTATACACAGTCATTATAACTGCTAGAATATATTTCAGTGGTATTTCATTGCCAAGGAAAAGATGGGTTTTAGGAACAGGAATAGAAAACAGTTGCAAGGCACCCCATCAGACAGGTTAAAATGAAACATGCATGAAGCATTCCTCCAGATTCCATGTGTTCCTCATATATACCAACATTATTATCAAGGTTTCCCAGAGCCAATGAAAGGAAATTAACAATTCATTAAACTTGTATGCTGGTATTTGGAATGATGAGCAACGCTTCTCTCACATTTCTTTGAGGAGACAAAAATTACTGGCTCAGGCACTGTAACACCTTTGTACTGAGTCAACACAGAGCACTAATGCATGGGCTGAAGAAGTTCTGATGAGAAGGACGTGTGTGTGTGTGCATATTGTATGTGTGAATGAAGGTTCATTCTCTTCATTTGTGGCACTTGGCTGCGTAACAGATTTTTCTGAATGCTTTCACAGAGGTCAATAAATGGTTTTGGGTTTTGTTTGGTATAGTATCCATACAGACAACATCATTTTAATTCCGACAGTTCATTAACTTCCCTTTAAGACTCATGTGAAAGTGTATTCCCCCCTCTCTGCCTCTCTTACATGTTTGGCACGCCAAAATAATGTATGTCTTAGTTATCTAAGGTTTTACTACAGCAGTGTAAATCTTCTTGTTAACAAATACATGCAACTGCTCGATTGTCTCATTCAAGAATTCCTTAGGCAACAGCTTTGAGTTAAACCAAGAGCCTAAGTCTATAAATAACTTATACAATTCTGTAGCACAGGTAAATTAGCACTGTCATTCCTTGGTAATTTTCTGAGACCTCTTACTGTGCCATTTTTATAGAGCTCTAAATTGCTTATATATTCTTCTTTTTACTGTATATTTTTAAAGTAGGTTTCACTCTCTGTTAAAGCAGATGGATTGGAACATGTGGACATTTTTATTTTAATCTGGTAAGTAATAAAAGGAAAGTAAATTCTTACATGTGACCTACTGCCATGATTTGCCCTGATGATGAGACCTTCTGATGGATGAAAGCAAATTGTCCTTTAGTCCCATTCTGTCTTACTTTCTTTTTGTCCTGAGAAACCTAGCAAATGCAAACTGCTATAGTATTTTCTTTTATTTTTTTTACTCATTTTCTGATGTGGAAAATTGGGCCACTAGAAGGCAGACTGAGATGAATGCATTTCAACATGAAGCATGAGACAACCTTCTGAAAGTAATATCTCTTATTTAATAGCTTGAGCTCAGTAGCAGAAAGCTGATGTCTACTTTTAGAAATCTGACTACTATCCCTGAAGCAGTCATGCAAGCTCTGATTTAAAACATAAAAACATTTCCAGACATAAAGATTACTGAGAAGTAGTCTAACCCTATGTGAGACAGCCTTCGAGCACTGATGCTGTGTCTCTGACCACCATTTAGAATAGTTACATTTTAAAGGGTCACTGTTTCTTAAAAGAGGCATCTAGTAAAAGGACATTCTTTCCCAAATTTTAAGATTTATTCTTGTCCTTCACTGAAAAATTAGATAAGAAATAATTACATATTATTAAACACTATCCCACTTCCAGATAGCTGTTGCCAATTGCTTATCCATTCTCCAGATGTGAGGCAGAAAGCAAACATTGCTTTCAGATCAGACTGACAAAGCCTACAAGGATTTTTTTTTTTTTTTTAAACCTGTCTTTCTTTGCAGTGATAGATTTTGTAGAGTCCTCTGAGGACCTGGCTGTGAAGCAGATGGTATTTTCTTTCCAGGGCACATTTTGGCCTTTGAGATAACAGATTTAAGAAGGGAAAAGCAGTTAGTCTGGGGAAGCAACTGCAACCAGAGAAGTGAAGAGTGAGAATTTGTGAGACAAGCAGCCCAGCAGACAGCAACGTCAGTGAAGGAGGAGGAGAAGGTACTTCAGGTGCAAATGCAGAGATTCTCCTGGAGTACATGGGGAAGACCATGGGGAAGACCTTGGTGAGGTAGCTGTGCCCCTGCAGCCTATGGAGTCCCATGGCAGGGCAGAGATGCAGCTGGAGGACCCCAGGCTGCAGCAAGTGGATGCCTGAAGTAGGTTGTTGCCATGGAATAGCAGGCTCCTGGCAGGACCTGAGGCCCCTTGGAGAGAGGAGACTGTGTTGGAGCAGGTTTACTGACAGGACTTGTGACCCTGTGGGAGACCCATGCTGGAAGAGTTTGTTCCTGGAGGACTGCATCCCATGGAAAGGACCAGTGTTGGGGCAGTTTGTTAAGAACTGCAGTCTGTGGGAAGGACCCATGTTGGGGTTCATGGAACACTGTCTCCTGTGGGAGGAACCCCATGCTGGAGGAGGGTAAGACTGTGAGGAGTCCTCCCACTGAGGTGGAATGAGCAGTAGAAAGCAGCCTCCCTTTCCCAGCTCCTTGAGCCTATGAGGGGAGGAGGTACAGAAAACTGCAAGTAAAGTTAAGCCCAGGAAGACGGGAAGGCAGGGAAAAGGTGTTTTTAAAAGTTTAATTTTATTTCTCAGTATCCTACTCTGATTTTATTGGTAATAAATTAAAATAATTTCTTTAAGTCAAGTCAGTTTTACCAATGCCACACAAACCAAATACATGAATATGCTATTATCTGTATGTTAAATTGACTTGTGTGTCTTCTTAGAGCTGATACCACTTAGAAGAAAATAATTCACATTGTTAAGTAATTTTGCACTGGATTTTATAGTTTGTAATTGGTCTTTAGAAAAGAACACATGACTAAAACCCAGTGCTACTGGAAAAAGTGAATTTTATCAACCTTATATTTTAAATCACTTCATGACATGAATGCAAATAATGTATAGCCAACCGCAGGCTATTTATATTTAAAAACAGTTTTCTTTCTTTTAATCTTATTAAGCGCTAGAAATACCAGTTAGGTACCCTAGAGTGTAGGCTAAGGCTGTCACCTGTTCAGAACCTCATACATGATCAAATCACATGTTTTATCATTTTATGGGAAAACAGTAAAAATAGATTTGCTTTCTATTACATATCAGAACATATTTTCTGTTGCACAGTGAAATGAACTCCAGGACTGAGATTATTTGCCTCTTAAAAACAAAATATCCAATTTCTGTTATTAAAGAAAAAGGATCACATTTAATATTTTTCATCTTGCCATCCTCAGGGTAGCAAATATGAAAGGTCAACAGTGAAACCAATTTCTAATAAAAAGATGATAAAATAGTCAGTAAAAATGGAAGTCAGTAAAGGCCAGAGCACTTTCTCCTACCCACTGGTTTCTCTGAGCACATAACACTATATCACCTACACAAAGTTTTAAAATCTTCACAGAGCCCTGCACTGGCCAGAGGTGGGTCTGTGTTGGAGGCAGCTGGCATTGGCCCTGTTGGACATGAGGGAAGCTTCTGGCAGCTTCACACAGAAGCCACCCCTATGGCCCGCCCCTGCTCCCTGCCTCTGCCCCGCCCCAAAAAAACCCCAACTTTGCCATATAAATCCAATAAATTTACAACAGAAATGCTAAATAATATAATTAAAGAAACACCTGTTATAATGAGAAACATTCATTGCAAGCAGGCAGCATTTGGCTGTTGTTCTCCTTTAAGTCTTTAAGACTGGTTGAAGGACACTTACTCCTTTGTCTACACTGCAGCTGTGGAAAATCTCATCTTAATCATCAGTTTTTCTCTCTGGATGTACGGACCTGCCCCAACTTGTGCAGAGCAACTTCCACTTTTAATCACTTGTTTTCCACCGTATTTCATCTTCCTGTGTGCCAAGTCCGCTTTCCAAGGTGTCTTAGAGCTGCATCTCTACCCTGTTCATGGTGACTCACCAAGTCAAGTCTCTCCATGCCATGTGCAAGCAGCGGGATTTGGACAGGTAATTTCAATGCTATAACAGCGATGGCTGCATAGAAATCCTTTCAGGCAATCCAGCTTTAGCTCTTGAATAACACACCATGAATTTCCATCCAAATAGTATATGTCACTGTGTTAAGAATATCTAGGCAGCAAGTGAAAAATCTAGCATTGATAACTTCTTCCCTCTTCCCCTTAAATATCCACAGAAAAACTGAGTGACTGATTTTCAGGCCTCTTTTTGGTTTGCTTTAAGGATGAAAATTGTAGAGGTTTTAAGATAATAAGCATTTAGAAAGTATTACAGTCTGCAACAGCCTTAAAGATCATACCCTAAACTACTGTAAAATGTTTTAAGCTCCCCTTCCTGCTTGCACCTTACAGGATCAGCTAAGAGAAAAGCAGAGGGCAGAGGGAGCAAAATTTCAATCAAAGATGATATTAGATTACATTCATGAGAGGAGTGTGAGCTGTTCTATCAACAAAAGCTCAAAGAATATGCAAGTATTAGCAACGTCTGAGCTTGCAAAATGCAATTTCCTTTATGGCTACTGCTTAATGGCATGTTTGCACAGAGGGGTTCTGCTTCCACACAGCAGTACACCTGAGGAATCAATGTAGTGAAGAAAGAAAAACACAGAAATAAACTGACCTGCAATAGTGCTATGCTAAGTAATTGTTTTTTTCAAGACTGAGCTCCTAACTGGTTTAAAAAAAAAGTTCTATTAGTCATAAATTCAACAATGTTATTAGAGGATCATAGTTCAAGTTATAGACCAGCTGTTGAACACCACTACCTTTAAACCTTTCTCTTCTTCTCACTCGTACAACTACATTGAATAAAATAGGGTAATCTGGGCATATTTTACACTGTATGAGTCTAATATAGTCCTTACCAGCCTGAAATGTTGAGATTTGCATCTGTTTAAGAACACTTACTTCATTCTATTTAATTTATCCACTAAATCTTTTTATTATTGCATGGTAACATCCAAAGATAAAAAGTCTGAAGGCTAAAGCTACACTAAATCCATGGAAGAAATAGAAAAAATAAAAGTGTTATTTTATTTTTTAAGGGAAAAAGAAGACTTAATTGGCAGTGACATCTCAGTACAAAAGATCCTTTTAGCGGTAGATAGGATCACAATATTGGAGATTTTCTACATTTGCATTGATCTTTAAATGGTTCTGCTTTAAAAGTCATAAAGAAAAATTTAACATCTACCTTATCTGTAGATTTTTATGTATTACTTTCTTTTTGTCTGATAAAATTTTACAATCTTGTTCCAGTAATTGAAAGTTACCCATGTTAAAGCACTTTTTACTACAGTCTCTGAATTTGCTGCTTTATACCATGCTGCTCACTAACACTTCAAAACTGCTAAACAATATGGTACAGACTTTTTATTACATATTCTGTTGCCAGAATGTACTACAGACACCGTATATTTATTGGCATTTGAATGAGGTATCATGCCATGAATTTCTGTTTGATGCAAGTTGCCTCAGCATATAATTAATAAGCACACAAATACACTTTGGTGAAGAGACTTTCAGACCCCCATAGGAACGGCCACTTACAGATTGCAGCCTGATAAACAAGAGCTTCCTTGTTTCTGCTTGCCATACTTGAAGCAGTTTTCATATTAAACTTCAAATGATTTTCAATTCCAGTTCAATTTCTCCCTGTATTACATTTACAAAGCTTCCTCAGCATGCTCTTCGCCATAGAGTCAATTTTAAATGTACAAGAGAGTGGAACTCCACTGTCTTTGTGGCATTTTTCAAATGATTGGCATGTAAGACTCCTACAAGTCCAGTGTATCTCAGCCCTGTTTCCTCCACATACTACACAGAGAAAACAGCTTTGGACCCACATTGAGAGATTGGACTTCCTGATCCCCTACACCATTCTCTCGGTCTTTGAAATACCAAAACACTCATGGTAAGTGCTGTCATGAGTGTAAAAAATAATTAAACTGAAATTCCTACAGATTTTTTAATAGAGTCATGATGTTCAATTAAAGCTTTCTTATAGCTGGGGTATCTGTAAGATCTTCTCTCCATGTGAGTTCACTAAGCTGTTCAACAACATGAGAGATTCCACTGTAATATCTCCCACAGAGCAAGCATAGAGGTGTTTCCTCAGTGTGGCTGTTTTTACCAGCTGTTTCTTGGTGTAATTTGCAGTGTGAAGCTTCAGTTGAGTTTATCTGGATACTGTCAGGTTCAACAGTTGGCCTACCCAAAGATGCTTCAGTTTCCTCCCACTTCCCCTAAAATGCCAACCTCTCCTGATGACATAAAACTCATTCTCTTGGGAAGACTGGATAAAAGGAAATAAGTGAACCTGTTTGAAAGTATCTTTACTAGATTAGTCTGAAGATAGATAATGGTACTGTCTAAATTTCTTTCTGTTGCCTACTGTACCTCATGCCTAGGAATGGAAACATGAAAACTTAAAGTTACTAAAGATCGCATTATTAAATGGCAAGCAGGTGGCAATGGAGTAGAATCTAATCAATGAATAATTTCAGTGAATTCAGGGCCAGGAAGCAAGATCCATTTATTTTGTTTAGCACTTGATTAACTGTTTTTGCTTGGTTCTAATTTTGTGTTTTAATTTTCCATAATCAGCACTTATCTGTCAGGATAACAGGTGGGTTTAGAAACTAGGAAATTAAATTAATAAAGCAGTTACTTGGACTTACCTGTTTATCTCTGGGATATCTGCCCTCAGAAAGTGCTGTCTTCTCCAGTACAAAGAAACTGGAAATATTAAACAGTCTGGAAATAGCAGTGTACACTGTTTCATGCTGCCTGAAAATTCTGCTTTTTTCTTATCCAAAGTTAAAGGCTTTTCTTTAAAAAAGCAAATGGTTGAGTAATTGAGAATTGAATGAAAATGAAAGACAGAATTCTCACCTAGTCCAGGTTTTTGACTTGTAGTTTTCCTTCATTTTCTTCAAAATAGGGTTTTCTAACCTCAAAAAGTCAAGGTCTTTTATTACAAAGAAAAGGAGACAAGGACTTTTTTCCTCAAAGGCTGAAAAAATCTATGTCAACAGCTCTTTAGAGTTTATTGAATTTGAATAGTCTCAGTGAAATGTTTTCAATTTGATGAATGATAAAGATGCTTGCTTAGAATTGGCTTTGGAACATTCTACTGGGACTGACTGTTCTTATCAGATGGATGTTCTATTTATTCCAAGTTTTTGAAGGCCAAGTAAAATTTTACTACTAGGTACACACAGGAAAAAGTTAGTATAATTGTTGACTAAGTAGACTATATTGGAAAAAAAATATTTTCTCTGTCCATAAGCTTCTAGAGGTACTTGCATTCATATTGCACCAAAATTTAGTGAGATTGGGACCCTCTTGTGTTACATAGCACAAGTGCACATATTTAGAAAGATTTTATAACAAGAAACCATTTACAGTAGTGTGAATAGACTATTAAAGGAAATTACTACTTTTGCTTTTGAGTTGGTCATCTCAGCACAAATTTATCAGAAAGATCAGATATGAACAGGTCCACAACCTGTCTGGAATCTGATTGAGCCTGAGTATGTATCAACATTTCTCTGCAGATTGAACTAATTTGTTACCCTTTTGCTCCCATAGAATGGTACCTGCTGTTAAAATGCTCTTCAGCCTGATTCAGTTCCTTTCCATCTATCATCTTTTCAGATTTCCCTGTAAGGAGACTCGCCATGTTTTACTATTGCTTGTCTATGGCAAAGACACATCTGCAGAACGGTCAGAGTATGTTGTTGGGAACCACATAGAAAGGTCATCCTGGGCTGCACTTTGGTTTGTTAAGCTTTTACAAGAAATCTAGCAAACTGTTTCAATGGCAGTTCTTTTCCTGGATACCATTCACTTTCTGTAGGTCCTCTAGAAAGAGATCCTTGAGGGTCTTGAATGTCTCATTGCTAAAAGAATACATTTGGTTTTGATAAATTTAATGGAAATAATCTCAGATGATATTTAACATTCATTAGAAAGCAGCTCTCTGTGCCCAAGGCTTTTGTTAAGGGTGACTTCAAAATTTTTGGTTTCCTAAAAGAATATGGCCAACATCACAAGGCACCTGTGCTTGTGATAATGCAGCAGAAGGAAATGCCAACAGAAATTCAGGTTCAATATTGTTTCTGTTGCTGCACTAGCTGTTTGTGACAGATGGCTATTTCTGAACATCCGTGCTATGATTCTGAGGTTTGGTTGGGGGTTTTTTATGCACCTTTTACCAGAACTGTATGGATAAATTTTATCTATACTTCTATTGAAACAGTTTTTCAGGGGAGAATGTAGGGTCTTCTCAGACATCATCTTCAGATAGACTGGGCAGAACTAAAGCCCTTTGAAGCTGCTCTGATCCCACTGTTTGAAACATCTGAAACTGAAGACACTGCTTTGAATTGAGGAATGATGAAAAAGTGCTGACTGAGGTTTTGTCTGCACTGCCTTTTGTACACTGCCTCAAAATCAGGCTTAATTTTGAAGGAAGGCTCCGTCAGGCTCTGCCAACAGAGTCACTGGCTGTGCACAAATCTTTGCTCTAAGCCATCCACAGTGCTCCCCTGCCCAATTCACCTCTGGGCAACCTATTCCTCTCCTCCACACTTGGTCCAGATTTGGAGGTAGAAATGCAGTGCAGGTGGTCATAGATTGGGCTTCAGCACACAGCAGTGTACTGCAGCCAGCTCCAAGCTTGTGTGGTGGCAGAGGCATAACCTTGCAGCCTGTGCAGGGCAAAGGAGGGAAATATTAATTGTTTCATGAGCTACATAGGTCAAATACTGTATTAATAATGGATTTTAAAACTAGCCAATGAGGTATAGGGATGAGTTAATAAAAATCTTTTAATGACTCTGACTGAGGAATCTGAAGGCTATCTGATACAGCAAGCAAAAGGTCAACAGAACTTTAGAGCTATGATGAAAGGATACTACTTCATTTTGTCTCCAGGTTTCCAGGCACAGGATATTTATGTTTACCCAGTTTAAAATCTTATTTTTTTCCCCTTTGAAGTAGGCTGAATTGAATTTTGCTTCAGAGATTATTTCAAAATAAAAAAGGAAATGGAAAGCAATTAAAAAGAAAAGTTTTTCAGATACTCAGGGAAAATAAAGACATTAGATCAAAGACAAATGCAACAGAAAATTCCACGTAATGTGTTTCTACTGTAGCTTTCAGGTAAAGGTGAAACCAGAAGAATGCAAAATGGATTTATATAGTACAATGTCAAGCTGCAGGTGAACCAGAGATAAAATCACGTTAGTATAAACAGAGAGGATACATGAACTCCTAGGTTTTTAATGATAGGGTTTCTGCTCTTGGACAATGAGCAAATGACAGTCTAAAGCAGTTTTAGTAAATAGATTTCTATGAAATAGATTTAGTCAGAAGCATTCTTCCACCAGTAAAATAAATAATTCCATTAGCAAATGCTCACTCACCTTTATTGCGTACAAATTGTTATATCATCAATACACTCTGCACTAAGTATTCATCTGCATTGTCTTGCTAATAAAAATTCTTCTCCACAGGTACAGTGCTACAGATTGCAAGGAACATCAGTCAGTAGCAGTGGTTTACAAATCAAACCTAGTGGGGCAAAGCAGTTTATTAGTGTGCACCTCATTTTGTGGCGTGTAGGATTACCCTCATGCAACACTTGAGCTGTAAACATTTCCATTTGCAAAGGATGATGAAAATAACTTCAGTAATGTATACTACACATGCTTACACCACAGTAAGACTCAGCACCCTCATGTTTAACCTCATGGCAGTCAATAGGGCATAACAGTGAAGGAGTGAGATGACATCACTGAAGCGCAAATAGCTGGAACAGCTTCCTGCCTGTGTTCTGGCAGGTTGTGGAATATTTTCCAGCCCAGAAAATAGCCTCATTAATGCATTTAAAGGTAGGCTGACCAAAGCCCTGGTTAATGTGTAATTGAGAAAACTTCAGAATTGAATTAATTAGATTATATAGTTCTTTTCTATTTCCAACTTCCTCAGCTTTAGGGCATAGGATAAAATAAGTGATCTTTTAGTAAATTATTTCAAACGTGCCTAGCTGCAATTTTCATTATGCAAAATATATCTCGTGTACTGATGCATTCTATTTCAGCTCATTAACTCAGGATCACTTTAATATTAGGAAAGATTTTACTCCCCATCAGTGAAGGGAAATCCTGTTCACTTTTCCCAGTAGTAGGCAAAGAAATGGATTACCAGTTCATTTTTTCCCTTGTGCAATTCCATAAATACGCATATATTCTTTCTGCCATGATTCCAGGGAGTTTCTAACATGTAGGGGAACATCCTCAAATAATAATAGAACATGGTTTCCCAATGATAAAGCAATAAAACAAATTTGGGATTATAATTTTTACTTATTACTGGTTTCAATTCATGATGTGGCAACAGTTTGTTACATTGTTTTGCTACCATTTTCTTTTGTAGTAATAGGTGTGTGTAATGGTCAGTGGCCTTTTACAAGCAAATAATTTGAAAGAATATTACTCTGTGACAAATAAGGATTTTTAGATGTTAGCGTATGATGATTTCCTTTGTTATACTCTTTCCTGAGTTCTCCTTGTTAGACAGTGACTGCTTAGGGAGGACTGTATACACTGGGGGTTTGGGTCTTATTTTTTTTTCTACTGTGAATTTATATTAATATTTGAGAATCTTTCTCTGTTTTGGATGTTTCACCAAATTTGACTGTGAGAGCAGTAGATACCCATTAGAATTTGGTTCAGTACAGGTTTTGATCAAATAGGTATTAAGCCTAAATAGGATGTATTTTAGCAAGATCATGTAGGATATTCTACCTGGCCTGTAGATACCAGAACAGAAAGCCTAAGTCTCCTGTAGATCCTGTGCTGCATCTGCCAGACTGTACAGACTTCTTGGCTGCCACTACACCCGTGTGTTCCAGTCTAGATGTCCATATGTGAGCTAGAAATTCCCATCATACCCACCACAGGTCTGGTAAATACAGTCTACAGATTGTAGAAAGTTCTTTAAGTCATTCTTCTGTAGATGCTTATATTTCACTGCATAGCTCTCTTGAGTTCATTAGACTCAGTTGAGCACAGATGTTACCAGAGTGTAGTATTATTTTGCTTTATGTTATACTGGAATGCCTGATTTGCAACACCTGCTTGTCTTCATATCTTCAAAAGAGAAATTTTCATCAGATGTACCTGACCTCTTAACTTGATGTTGGGTTTTTTTGCAAAATATTAAGCAGAATTATGAATCTTCAACAGGCTTGTTTTTCTAGTTCTCATTTGAATCCAGCCAGGGTGCTGTTTTCTTTTATATATCTCTTGGAAATACCCTGTCCCTACTTGATTAGCCCAAATAGACAGATTTGCATGTTTTTACCATCTTTGTGTTCTGTGTAAATTTTCCATATTAAATCAATGCTGGCTCTTCTAACTACTGAGCTGAGTTAGTTTTTCTGGGACATTATTTTGTAGTTTCAAAATGTGTGGTGGTAAGCAATGTGCTTTAATACCCTGCAGATGTTTCTGGTTGAAGTTGGAATTTTTTCTCTTTAATTTATGACAGGTTTAATTAAAGTACTTTTCTATGGTCCAATCATTATAACGTTAGTAATTCTAAGTTATTGCTTGAGCTCCTGTGTCATGTTCCAGGGACTACTTAAAAAAATATATCTTTCCATTTATGGAATATAGGGTTTATTTTTTACAGCTACTTGCCATTTATGATTTTAGAACTGGTGGCTTCTATTAACTCCAGCTTCTGTGTATCATCCTCTAATTTCTTTTCTTAGTTTGGGTTTGTGCAACTAGAGCATTTATTTATGTTTCAGGTGTTTTTCTTGTAACTTTGAAGACTCAATAAACACTGTTTTCAGTTAAGGTATGGAAACATTGCTTCAGGCTTCTCTTCCAATATTTTTTCTCTCTTTTTCTTTTATATTCCTACTTTTAGCGATTACATATTTGACCATATGTTGCTACTTAATTGCTTTTTTTACTTTTATATTTGCAGTTTTTTTGCTTGTTAGCAATAGCTAGTGATTTAAGATGATGTACAAGCATTCATAAAGAAAACCAGCCAGCCATTCACTTCCCCACATTCTTCATGCTCTTTTTAATACATGCAAGCATATCCAGCGTAATGAAAAATAAACTGTTTGAAATGGGGACAGGGCTTAGGTATGTTAGCTTTTCTGCTCCATTACTCAGCTGGAAAAAGGAACAAACAGGTGCTTATTTACTTCCTGAGTTGTTCTTTGCTTGCACCTCATATTTAGATTTACGCAAGGCTTCCAACACAATGGAAACAAATACATTTCCATGCTGTAGTGTCCATTTTACAGTGATAACCTTGGACTGCCTGGAAGCAATTTGTTAACCTCTAAAGTTCGTATTTCAGTTGACAACAGTAGCATCAGTTGATCTGCTGAAGTAAAATACTGTCTTGGTTTTGGCTGGGAAAGAGTTCATTTTTTCTTAGTAGCTGACAAAAAAAATGGGAGGGGATAAGTGAAAGAGTTTTTTAAAGACGAAGTGGAGATAGTACAAAATGATCATGGAGAAAACAGCCTTTCCTTGCCCTCACATTTTTCCAGGCTATATTTAGCAATTTTATGTAGTAATCCTACTTGTAGAAGGTTAGAGAGAACCTTATGGGATCATAAAGTTCAGGAGTTTAGGTGATTGACTGAATAAAGTAGGGGGGCTAATTCCTGAGACGTGCATTGTGGCATAACTCCAGAAGAGCAGGCTGAGGGGCAGGATGCAATACTGTGGCTGGGCAATAAGCCAATGAACTGCATCATTGTAATTGCAGATGAAATAATAATTATTTGTGATAGCTTGCTAATCAGTGAAAGCATGGAAAAGGCTGCTGACAAGCACCATCAAGGTAATTAAGGTGAAGCATTGAATTTGCATACATTTACACTTTTATCATTGTTCACAAGATACTGTCTCTTGAAATAGACTTGGCTGGCTTCAAGATGAACACTAAATCAAAGCAAAGGAGTGCAATAACTGCACAGCATCAATAGTGCTTACAAAATACAGATGTACCTTACATAGGCAATTATCTAAAGAATCTATTGTCCTTAATCAAAGGATGATGCTCAAGTTACTTTTTCAAACTGCTAAGTAGTCCTGGTTAGCATACGCCATTCTAGTTGTAGCTCTTTAATGAACACAGAAAAATCGCAAAGATGAGATCTTTGACAAAGACAACATTTGATTATTCACTTCACTTAAAAAAATCCCAACCTCTTAAATGAGGACAGGTGAAAGTATCATTCCTCATACTGTTTTGACACATATGCAAGCTGTCTTGGAAACATGTATTTAATAGGTTTCTTTAGGAGCTGCAAATGTGATGCTGTCGTGATCTCAGGCTCTAAGTCACCGCCTCTGACGGAAGGTTAAGCTCTAGTCCTTCAGGCTTCTATGCAGGTTTCCTGAGTATCACCTGCCAGAGTAATTCTGGTGCTCAGGCCTGCAGCTCTGTGGTCTGCCTTAGCTCCAGTTCTGTGATTCTTTTCCCTCCGGGAAACAGCAGTGGGTCTCTTGACAGTGCAGTCTCCTAAAGGAAATAACAGTTTATGTAAAACAAAGGACTTTGAACTCTCAAAGCATGAATGCAAACAGCAAAAATCTAGAGTGTACACATCTATTCACTCTTCCCTAAGGTTTATTACTTACTGGAAAAATCCTACTGAGACTTCTGGAGTCTTTCTGTCAACCTTTCTCTACAGATCTTTCTGACAACTCATTTTCCACTCTCTTTCTTACTATGATTTTTTAAAATCTTTTTCTTTCTTCCAGATTTAGGGGGGTCATCTTATTAAACATAGCAATAGGTTTTAAACTAATTATATGGTCAGTCACAATTTATGAATATTCTGATTTAAATTATATTGCTGTTTGTTTGATCTGATTTTGACTAACATCATCCCACAGAAAACTTCTTTTCCTCCCTTGCTGAGCATGTAATATTGATGCTTCTAACTATTTCAGAATAGATATATCATAATGCAAATATTCTATATGTGTCATGTGGGTAACCACATATACACATGAAATAGCAATTTAGATGCTAAATTATTTTAGCCACTAATTCTAGAATTTTTTCTATTGCCTACTTGTGCTCTTACCTCATCTTCCATCTACAGTAATGCTGCATAAAATTAAGAGGCTACTAAAATTGTAATCTGCTATAAAATTTTTGCATCAAAGTTATTATTGCCTTTTATTTTATTTCTGACTTACACATGGTTATCCACTGACAAAGTTGTAAATCATGCTGTCATGTTTGAGTTTGGAGGGTTTTTTTAATTTTAGCTATGCAAATTATTTTTTGCCTAGATACAAAATTTTAGTAGAAATAAAACGTATTTGTCTAGTACAGTATGTGCTTGGCATGCTTCTATATTGTACTTATTTAGAAAGATGATCTCTTACAGCTGTTGCTCTGACACGGGCATGAAGCACGTAGAGTTTGCTTTTGCCGTGCAGCAGTAAACACATCCACTTAGGTACCAGAGATTTCGTGTTCAGACAGATCTCTTGGCATGCTGCATTTGTATTCCAGGCAACCCCCACATACCAATGTAATTATTTGATTAAGAGTGACTTTCATTATTGTATATATGAGCATTCCAGGCACAGCTCTCCTGGTGATGCATATGCTGTACATGTCTTAGAAGTGTCATCTGTTCTGTCATTGTTTTTCACCTGTTAATTAATAAATAAATCAAGCTACTTTACAGGATACTAGAGAATTAGGATATGAAATACATAACAAATGCTGAAGCTGCCTTCCCTACTATAAATATGATGATGTTGTCATATAAATACAACTCAAAGTTATATCTCAGATGAATGTAAAAAGATTTTTAGAAAGGTAACACTAGAACTATTTTGGAAGTTCTGGTTTGACTGCATGGTCCCAGTAAATCTGTAGCAAATACATACTGATTTCAACATGGCCAAGGTTTCATCGATGATATTCTGAACTATTTCTTTAAAATTCATTCATTTAGCTTTTTGAACTCAGGATATCTTGGTCTTTTTTTTTTTTTTTTTTTTTTTTGCTACTGGAATGAGATGTGGCAAAGAAAAAAGAAGCTAGTATAAAATATACATAACAAAAGTGTGCGTATTTTTCATAGGGATTTTTTAATGAGGGATTAGTTACATAGGAGCTTTAGGGATTAATTAACCAATACCTAATTAAAGCAGGGTTCTAAAGTGGATTCACTGTAAATCTGAAAGTCGTGTTGAAGGAGAAAAAGTAGAAAAATGAAGTGATGCAAAGTAATGGGTCGTTTCTAAACTGAGGCAATATATTACATCAAAAAGAATGGGGGAAAACCAGGAAAAGAATCTAGAAAAGTGGGAACAGAGCTGTCTCTCTATTACTTTTGGTTTTAATAGATAAAATATCTTATATGTCTGGCCCATACATTGACCTATGTTTACAAACTACACTTTGAAATGTCGTCTATTTGAAGAGTAAGGCTTCCTGCAATGCAGGCCAGAGTGCCTTGCTGTGTTTCTACTTGACTCACTGAGGATGGGGGAAAAGACACCGATGAAGCACTGATAATGAAGTTTACTCTCATTATTGCCCTTGATTATGTGTTCATTCTCTTCTGTGTGTTATCCTCATTCTTGTATCAGTTTCTCTGACCTGGTATTTTCACTGTATCTTCATTATATACCCTCAGTGCTCTGGTGCCTTTATATGGAGTATTTTTGAGCATAGTCACTTAGAGTTTCACTATAGTGAAAACAAGATGTTTTTGTAGAGGAGTAACATGAAAAATACAATGACTCTGTAAAATAACATCCACTTGTATTTTGATTTTTTTGACTATTTTCCCAAGTAGCATGTAAAACAGAGCCAGTATTTTGGGGGAGAAGGGAGGAACCCTGCATAGTCTTAAGCTTTTCATTTAAAATGTAGCTTCAACAAAAATTATAAATCCAGATTATAATGTAGGTCTCTTTTTTTCCTCCTTCCACCAATTTTAAGGTTAAAATGAGCCTTAATGCATTTTTATTTGAAGCTCCTATATAATATCAACCATAAAAATTCACCTTGCAATACCTTCATTGAATGTAATAATTTTTGGATGAATAAGTACAGATTTTACATAGATAGTCTTAGCTCAAAAACTTTTATGAGGGTGCCTCCATCATTTCTCCAGGGAAGTTTCTCAAAAGGTTAATCACTGTTAAAATACATCCGTCTTCCCTTTTGAATTTGTCTACTCCAATTTTTTAATGGTTTTGGAAGTTCATGGTCAGGTGGTTTTGCAGCATGGTCAAGCACTAAATCTTTGTCAAGGTCATTGCTTCTTCCCAGGATGTTCAATAATCTTTTGTCCCTCCATATTTATGTCTTTTCATCTGACTGTAGGAAAAATGGTAGCAGACAGAGCCCATTATTCCTCTTTGATGGTGACCCTCTTAAAAATGGTTTGCCTCAATTTAAAAATGCCCCCTGCTTTTATCTATCACTTCACCAGTCCTTGGTAGCCTATAAACCTTGATAGAGAATGGCTTATATTTTCTTCACATCTCTGATGGAGACATTGAGTTGCATTGGATTGAGGCTCTATGTTCTTTCTGTGATTTCTTATTAGTGATTACATTTTCTTATCCACCAGTTATCACTTTGTCATCTATTGACTAGGTGCTACATTGATCTCGAATAGTGCTAATTCCTTTAATTAGAATGTTGTGTGGTAAAACTCAGTTTTGCTGACCACATCAAAACCCAACAAAACCTGTCTCTTTTCATCAGAATCGACTAAAGCAAAAAAATATATAATCAAAGGAAAAATCTGTTGTTTACTGTAGTATTTCTCTGATTGAATGGAACAGTCACAGGCTCAGGAGTACTGTTTGCACTGAAAAGACAACCAATCCTAACAAAAGCTACCATGGTAATGCCACTGTCTCATGTAATGTGTTATATCAGTCTGGGACCAGCACAGCACAGCTTTGCCTGACTAAATACAAGAGGAACATATTCAACCATGGGAATATGTTCCATAGAATTAAAAATAGAGAATGTACACTATCTGCAGTTCAGAAGTATTGACAGGTTGTGTTCTGCATATCTTGTGTTAAATTTCACAAACAGAAATGCAGTGGCTGTCACCCCAGGACTCTTGATGACCCTTTATTACTGTTACTTCAGAAAATGGGATTTTAAAAAATTTTCTTTGCAGCAGTACCTTCTAGTGGTGATATATATGTTTCAAAGACACAACTATCTTACTGCAGTTGAATCAGAAAGCTCAAGATATGGAACTTTTCTTTTAAATCCTCTTAAGTAAAACTAACTCCGAAACAGGTATTAGGTGAAAATTTTGCCTATTTATTTACTTATTATTCTCACTTTGAATTCAGAATTAGAAACAGTATTATATTTTTCTCTATAGTCAATGTTCAAATTCATAGTCATAGTCAAAATTTCATATTTAGCACATATCCATGATAACTATAATT
The DNA here is from genome assembly GCA_013389985.1 of Dryoscopus gambensis. Lineage (NCBI taxonomy): Eukaryota > Metazoa > Chordata > Aves > Passeriformes > Malaconotidae > Dryoscopus > Dryoscopus gambensis. Next base: position 9,193 of record WEIT01041351.1, on the reverse strand, counting down.
GTTACATATCTGGCTCAAAAGTGTCTCTTTCATTTTACATAGTGCAATGTCAAGATTACTGGTACAATCCAGCCACGAATAAACTAAACATGTGATCTTGTTTCCCATGCCTTAAAGATGGACTTTAGAATTATACTGAAGTTCATTTCAAAGGCAATGTCAGCACTTGTCTTTGACGGAATTCCTTAAATCTACATATACATGACAACATAAGCAGTAGAACTGATTGAAATAATTACAACTGGCGGAAAATTTCCAGAAAATGTGTTTTTCAGTGATACACAGCAACTAAAGGAATTTAAATACTCCATAAGTATGTATAGATAACATTTCTTTTGATCCAGGATTAATTTTTTAAAAAATCATATCAATAAGAATAAAATATGTTATTTGTTATGTTTCATTTTTTACCTTTTTGCTTTCATGAACTTCAGGTTAAGGTGTATCTGGAAAGAAGGCTGGGGGTAAAATTAGAGGAAACTGAGAAGCTATATTTGCATGCTAAGAGAAATTGTAAGAGCACAGAAATTATAGGGAAAAATACAGTTGCTGCTCCCTGAATGGAAGGCGACTGACATGCTCAAAATCTGTTCCACAATGATCCCTCACACCCACAATCTGCATCCAGAGCACCTGCTAAGGGGGATGGAACGGAGAGGGGAGCAGAGTGCAGACACCGTGGCCAGGCTCTGTTGAAATCCTTGCAGGGAGGGGAACTCAGTGGTCCTTTGCAGCTGAGAAACAGCCCAGCACCTGTCAGCCAGGGCACAGAGGGGAAGATGTCCTGCTCGTGAGCCTGCAGCTGTGGTGAAATCACTCTCCTCTGATGAGCTTGGTTCATTATAACCAAATTTTAATATCAAGGCACACCTCCATCCCAAAGTTACCCCCCTCCAGGGTATGACCACACCTCACTGGGCATGTGCTCTATATTTTATTGACTGTTTCTTTAAAAGAAAAGTGAGACAATTTTGCACTAATCAGTAGCAAAGATATATATGACTAGAGTCACTCAAGCTCCACCTAAACACAAAGAAATAGTATAAAAGTAAGTTGAGAATGGGGAAAAGTTAGGGAAGAGTCCATCATAACTGTTGGGATCAGCTGATGGGCTGAACCTGTCTTCTCACCCATAGAGACACCTACTGGGTAAAAAACCATACTCTTTGTGTTCTGAATATTTTATTGGAGATTAGAGCTTGTGTGTGTATCGCTTTAAATAAGTTTTTGCTGTCAGATATTATCACCAGCAATCCTCAAACCTTAACCTATCACAATTTGCTATTAATAAAAAGTTTTATTCCACAAACTGTTGGTGTGAGTCCTTCATGAGCACTGGCAGTTGCAGGCAGCGGGTAACATGCTTGAATAAAGTGGAAGACCCACTAAGGGACCATAAAGTGGAAAGACCTGCTGAGAAGTCTCCCTTATGCTGTTGGTGTGTCCCTGAATAAGTCAATCGAGCCACCCTCCAATCCTGCAGGACTGCTCAGTGAAGAGTCCCCATCATGAGATGCTTACAGACAGCTCAGGCACAGGGATCTCTGCTTTCCTGGGGCACTGACAGGCAAACCAAACACAAAGGGTTGAGCAAATCTCTCTACAATTAGGGTTGAGCAAATCTCCCTTTTTCACGTGACAGAGTATAAGTGAAACAATTAAGTATTTAAAGTAGATTGGGACAAATGGAGAGGGAAGTTCAAACCTGAGCAATTGTGTCAAAATACATAATTAAATAGACGAGGAAAACATGGCTTTAATAAGGAGTTAAAGGAAAACCAGTGATTTGTTATACATGTATCTGGACACATGAGGGGTTAAATGACTAACTGTGGTAATGCTTCAATCAACAGGAAAAAGATCCTTTTCCTAGAATAGTACTTTAAGCAACTGTAAAGCTATTTCTCGTTTTAAAATTTATGTCAGTCAAACATACCTAAAAATAACTGTTATCCCCATAAAATTTGCAATTTATAAGATGAAAGAAGCATTGTTGACGTGTGAAGCACTTACTTGCATTCACCTTCTGTGGATTTCTCTAGAGAGTTCTGTCACATCTAGTCTTCAGCTAGTATGAGCTGGGGACATGTGTTCTGTTCTAGAAGAAAATACCATCTCTAATATGATCAGTGAACCAGATTTTTATTTAAGTACAAAACATTCATGGTCTATAAACTAGCAAAGTGCCCTTAAATTACCAACTTGAATAAGTACTTTGCAGAAGCAGAGTTCTAGCATTAGCAGTGGTTAGCACAATGGGGATGAATAGCTAGCAAAAGATTAGACCTATTTACCTGTATTGTTTCCTGTTTAGAGTATCATTGACGTTGGTAATTTGAAGGAGCTTAAGGGAAGTGGAGAGAAAAATAAAATACAAGGATAGAATGGAATGGTAATAGAATAATGTACAGAAAATTCTTGCCAGGACAGAAAGGTGTAGTGAGGGCTTTGAATATTTTTTTATTGTTTGGAGTTTTTTTGTCCAGGAAGGACATCCAGTGCCCATGCTAACAGATAAACTAGTTTTGCTATGAGTCAAAGAAACCCTAAAAACAAACCAAACCAAACTAAAAACATTACAAGGGTTAGATACAAATGCTACAAAGAGACAATGCTGTAAAAGATTTATAGATATATGAACAGTAAATGTCAGAAAAATATGACTGAAATTACAATCATACAGAAGAGATAAAATAGATCTATTCATAGAGTTATGAAATGTCATATTTCTAGTTCATATAAGAGGGGTAATCTCCAAATAGGTAGAGGTTTTCAGAAAGTTATGAGAAGGACTGGAAGGCCACAGATGTGCTCTGCATTTCTCCACCAGCCAGGTGGAAAGAGTGGGTAAAACTAAGGTATACAGACCATTAATTTCCAAGTTGTTAATTTTAGTATAGGTACTTTGTAGCCTTTGCACAAAAGGCATCATTAAAAAGCGATTAATGTTAACACAGTATTTTGTTTACAGTAATAAGATTGCTATCTACTGAAAAACAATTGGATAATTATACCAGTTGTGATTATTGGTTGCACAGATGGGAGGGTTTAAAAGCAAATTACTTGATCAAATTCTGTTATTGAATTTTAATTCACTTTTGGATATTTTTCTTTGCTGTCTGAAACACATAATCCTTGTTACTCAGTTTACTTTAAAAAGGTAAAGGTAGGAGCTTGTATAAACTTTAAACATTTTGGGGGAGGAATGGGGCTGTCAGTCAATGAAACTTACTTGGGATTCACATTACTCAGACTAATATGCACAACTGATAATGAGGATGGACATTTTTTCTATGTCAAACATATCAGTGACTAAAGTAAAAAAAAATCAAAAAAATCACAGACTCACAGACAATCTCAAAATGTTTGAGGTTGTAAGGGACTTTTGGAGGTTATCTGGCCCGATCCTGTTGCTCAAACATGGCCACTTGAAGCACATGGCCCATGACCACGTCCACACAGCTTTTGACTATTTCTGAGGAGGGAGACCTGACCACCTCTCTGGGTGAATTGTGCTAGTGCTTGGTCATCCTCTCAGTAAAAAAAAAAATTATTTCCTGATGTTCAGAGGAAACCTGTGGTTAAGGTTGTGTCCATTGCCAGTGCCTGGCTCCAATCCCCTTTTCACACTCTCTTCAACTATTTATATATATAGCTAAGATCCCCTGTCATTGTTCTTGTCTCCAGGCCGAAGAGCCTGAGCTCTCTCAACCTTCTTCACATGTGAGGTACTCCAGTAACTTAATCATCCTTGTGGCCTATTTGCCTTCTTTGCATCAAGAGCCCATTACTGATTCATATCCATGTCCACCAGGACCCCCAGGTCATTTTCTGCTGAGCTGCTTTGCAGCTGGGCTACTCCCAGCATGCATTGTTGCCTGGGATTGTTTCTCTTCAGATTGAGAATTTCCTGAGTTTCCTGAAGCCTCTTTCTCCAACTGCTGAGGTCCCTCCGGATGGCAGCATGGCCCTTTGGCCATGGTATCAGCCACTGCTCCCGGTTTGGTGACACCGGCAAATTTGCTGAAGGTGCACTGATCCACCAGCCTTATTGTTATGACAATGCTGAACAGGATGGGACGCAGTATTGACCGCTGGGATATATCGCTGGTCACTGGCATGCAACCAGACTTCTGCTGCCCATCACCACTATCTGACCTCAGCGAATCCAGCCAATTTTCAATCTTCTTCACTGTCTGCTCATCCATCAACAGCTCCTCTGTGAAACTGTTATAGGTGAGAGTGTCACAGGCACTACTGCAGTTCAGGTAGACACAGCCTCTGCTCTCACCTTGTCCACCAGGCCAGTCACTGCATCAAAGAAGTTTACCAAGTTGGTCAAACAAGACTTCCCATTAGTGAAGCAATGCTTAATGCTCCTCATGGTTTGCTTGTCTGTGATGAGCCTGGAAATGATTTTCAAGATTAGCTACTCCAACACCTTTGTAGATATCAAAGTCAGGGTGACCAGCCTGTAGTTCCCTGGGTCCTTCTTCTTGCCTTTGAAGATAGCAGTGACATTTGCTTTTCTCAAGTCTTCTGGTGCTTCTCCAAGTCTCCCTGATGGATCAAAGATTATGGAGAATGGCCTTATAATGATTTCTGCTATCTTCCTCGTTGCTCATGGATCCATCAGGGCCCATAAATTTACCTTCCACCAAAAGTATGTGAAAGCAAAACTTCCTGGAAAAATAAGTTTCCTGGTTTGTACATTTTCTGGATTGTATATCTTTCACTGTTTGTGAAGATGTCTCATTAATTTTCCTTTGTTATGGTTGTCTAGTAGAATTATCTGTTTCCCAACACTGGTTACAGACCTCAGATTAGGTCATTTGACCCAATGTGCCAAACACTAAGCAGAATACAAATGAAATACTTGCATCTTCCAAACCAGGAGATCTCACACTATCTAATGCATATTATTCTAAAAGTACTAAATGGTTACGAGTATTACTTATTTCCCTCAACTTTCCATTTCTGTATTGTTTCAATACTGTAAAATAATATAACATTCTTAAGAGAACTGTCATACCAAAATAGAAAAATGCTCATAGTTAGTCCTGGTTTGTGTTTTTATTTTGACTTTCTGAAATGAAAGGATTGTGTAATAGGACAATAAGATAATAAATTAGACAAAGGAATGCTTATTTTCATTATTACTAGACCAATGTATTTTAGACAAAACAAAACTGATGATTAAGGTAGAATAAATACTTATCTATATTACAGCTAGCAAAAACAAATGCACATATTTGTGGGTTTATGTACAATAATAACTGATTAGTATTTCATAAGTTTACTGGGCTGCCAAGCTGGAAGGCCTTCTCAGTGTCCCAAATATGTCCAGCATTGCTCAGACAATTAAAGTAACATGTTTTAGCAATTGAGCCTCATCTGTGTGGTTTTAGCTACATTCATGAATAACGAAGACTTAAATATGTGTTTTTAACACAATAAATTGTCCATTCAGATTTTCAGTAGCAAATAAATGGCTTAGAATGAGTGATACCAGGGTAAATCTTAGTGGTCCAACAGGGAAAAAACCAAACCAACCAAAGAAACCCAACCAAAAAAAAATCACTTCAAAACAAAAGGCCAAAAACCCCTAAGAGCAACACAAGGTTTCAGAGGCACAAAGTGTCAGCCTTTGGGATAACCTTCCATACACCCATATAACAATTATTTCTCTAAAATGCAGCATCTAGTTGAGGTTTTGGTCATTTCTTGTTTCTACAAAATAGTCTTCTGAACAAAATACTATAGGCAGGATCAAAATGCCTAGAAGTCATGTGTTTCCCTACATGACACATTTTCAAAATAATTTGGTGTTACTAGGAAGTGTTGACATTCAAAAAAGAACAAAATTGTCTCAGATATTATTCAAGCTGCCTGTCGAGTGTCTATTCTGCATTATCACATTATAGACATTTCCTGTAGAACGCCACCAAAACCCAGGTTTCATGGATCACAAGCTTTACAAAACAATATTTGCTATGGCCCATACCAGGAACCCCAACTGGAGAATCAAAATAATTAAAAGTGAAAGAACAAGAGCTGCTGTTCAATGCAGCATACTCAGCTGTATGCAGATCTGTCAGTGTTATTCTGCAACTATGCCTTTGCAGATTCAAATGCTTACAAAAACAATGCTAAACAAAAACAGAACTCAAAAAGACACAGGAGGTCTTTCTTTGTTCTGAAACTTTCTTTACAATAAATGTGAGATGAATAACAGTGATAATGGCAAACATTATCACACTTTTTGTGCAGTGTGCAGAGTGCAGGGAAAGCGAAGAGACACTAGTTCAGCTAGATTCTGTGTTTGGAGAGACATGACCCAGAGTTTATCCTTCATCTTTGGCTCAGTAATTGGTTTCCCACACTGGCAGTGAATAGAACTGGATCTCAGTGTCCTACATCTGAATATTGGGTCACTGAGTATAAAAGTCAGCTAGGTATCCTCTAACCTTACTTCGTTCAAAGCGCTGCCTGGCAGTGATCTTCCCACAACTGTGAGATCCCTGTGCTTCTACAGAAGCAGTGTGGATGAGAACAGACAATGACCCTCTAGACTCTGGATCACATTATCTGTCTGAGTGCAGCTATTTTCAGAAGAAACCATTCAAACAACACTGAAAATAACCCTGGGTGCTTTCATTGATGAAGGTTCATAAGTCTGAAGATTTGATACTATTACAGGTATAAGAAGCACTTAAACAAAGAAGTTGTGGACTTTTATGGTGAGGTTGCAGTGACATAAAAAACTAAGACTTAAGCAAACTTTACCATTCTTACATGCTAAATCAAGATCTGAAAAGTCAGATGTGATCCTCTACTCTGAAGACACCTATCCATAAAAATGTTTCTCTTCAGATGAAAATTCCTTTGAAACCTGATGATTGGCCTCTGCACATTTTTTCCTGCAGTTCCTGTCTGTCCATGTGCACTGAAATGTGAAGGCATGACACTTCACCTGATGTGCTGTCTTCCATACTGGCAGCCAGCCATGATCATGGTAATACTGTGGTTTCTTCTGACTTTAAAATGCTAACCCCAGAACTGAAGATTGAGATCAGTTCACTCTCACATGGACTAGAGGTTAGAGCAATTGCCCAAGGCTTCTTAAAACATGATGTTGCCATATGGTCATAGAAAGAAATGTTTCTGGCACTGAATGGTGCCTTAAGAACAGTAGCTAACACATTGTCATTTAAATTTCATAACACCCCCTAGAAACAGATGAATCATTTCGCATTGATTTTTCCAGGATGCAAGCCTGTATATACGTAGCTCTTAACTAGCCTACAGAAGAATGGGTGGCAAAGTGGCTGCTGTTCAGGTTGACTTATTTCTGACAGACAAGAAGAAGAGCAGGAAACCTCTGTCAAACCTCTGTTGGTTTAAAATCACAATATACTTGAATAACACCATCATGAATCCCCAGAATACAAAATGGCACCATTATTAGCATAGGCCATATAACAGCAATTGTTAGTAATAAAAAAATAAAATTAGTTTCTTCATTTGATTTCCAAATTCAGGTAAAAGGGAAAAAAGCATATGATGATGCACTGTAAAATTTAAGGCAGCTCAAGAGCTAGCAGCTAGCCAGACACATTGAAACACAGAAAAGTAACAGACATTTATATTTAATTGATCCTATTGAGCCAAGAACAATATTTTAGAGAATACCTCCACTGTTCTGTGACAGGGGTGTTAACCGGGTGAATGGGATCGATCAGTAATGAGATGAAATGTAAATTGCTATTAAAGCTCTGCTACCAGCTGAGCAACTAAAAGAGAGAACTGTGATTAAATGGCTGTGGTTACCCAGCTGAATAAAGATTTGGGTCCTGCCGCTGAAGACTACTTATATATTTGCCCCATTTTGCCAGGCATATAAAAATTACTGAAAAAATGGCAGAGTTACTGTTCCCTCATGGACCTGGAAAACTAGAACTTTCCTTCCCTGTTGTAAGGAGTAGTGGCTGAATATGGGGTCCTGCAATTCACCATTTCAAACTCTGCAATGCAAACATAGAAATCAGCAGCTAGAGGGAGGAAAAGCCCAGAGGTCTCCTCTTACATGGATTCCAAATAAAAATTTCCTGTCAAGGAAGATAAAAAAAAAATCTTGGTACATCTAACCACAGAAACACATGACTTCCTCAAGTTCTGATGTGCCCCTGAAGAGGTACCAGTCTGAGTTTCCATCATCTTGCCATATCCCACCAATTGCCATCTGAAGTAGAATAGGAAGCCATCACATTATTATATCAGCTGGCAAATCTGAGGCAATGGTCATCCTTAACCATTCACTGTCAGGGACAATCAAACAAGTGATGGCCTGGAGCTGATAAACTTCTGCCGTGGAGTAGCTGGAGCCAAAACAGGATGTGTAGTTTCATCTTACTTATAAATCTATCAAATTAAAAATAAAACAACTCAAACCTTCATTTGGAATTTTTTTCCTGTGTGTTCACTTTATAAATTAGCTACAACAGAAGAAATATTGAAACCAGACAAAATCTTATGTCTAAAATCCTAATCTGGTATTTACTGGGAACTGCACAGATGTCTTCAACCTCAAATTCACCATCTATGATTCACTTTCGTTTTGGTCAATACAAACAGCTTTTCTGCAGAAACGATGCTGAACTGGATGCACAGCAGATTTTTTTTAGGATGTTTACAGCATTCTTTTATCAGCAGATGTATTAATCATGAGGACCATTAGGAGAAAGCTGTGTCACATCCAAGATAAGTCAAGGGATAACAACTGAGGAGTCCAGAGAAAAATTAGACAATCAGTCCTCCAGAATGGCAACAATAATTAAGTGATATAAGATAAATCTCTATCTAGTAAAGCAAGAATTAAAAAGAGTAGAAAATAATAATTTTTTAGAGATTCATAAATTCAATTTTTGTTTAAGAAGGAAAAAGTTTCAATCATTTAACTATTTTGTCAAGAATAACTTTTTCTTCAGCACAGGGAAACCTAGTCCAGTGATCAACTATTATGATAACTGAAAGTTCAACATCTTGCATAACTGAATCAAAGTAGACAATTATTTAGATTTCTTTCATTCCTTAATATGTAGAACCTGTAGCCTCTTAAATCATATAGAACTGGGTTCTTTTCTGCTTTGTCCTAAATACAAACAGTAGTATATTGTTGCACTGTTCTCTCAGC
>WEIT01041350.1:1955-17244 GCA_013389985.1 Dryoscopus gambensis | reverse complement strand
TAAAATCCTTTTCCCTTTGCAAAAAGAAACTGAGTACCGAGGAAATATTTTTCCCAACTTACTAGCAGGGATGTGATCTATGGTTTGGCTTAAAAAAAAATGTACTTCCTTCTGTGAAATTCAGTGAAGTACCAGCCAGCTCCATAGAGATGGCTGAATTCTGACAAGATGTCTTAGTGTGATGGGTAGCCTGAAATACTGGCAGAGAGCTCTGCTTACTTTGCTCAAAACCACAGATAGAAAAAACCACAGCTTTGAGAAAAGGNTTGTCTGTGTAGTCTGTGGGTAGATGTAGTGGCGGGTAATCCAATCCTGGCACATCTTTACTTATTCTTTGCTTTGAGGCCATCTAAAGTAAGTTCTCCAAAACTTATCTCAGTGCTCTTTTTATGTGTGCTGAGCAGGTTTTTTGTAGTTGAGCTTAGTCAAATACTGAAAAAGTAGGCAGGGGTGGTTTCTTTCCTTCTAAAAAACTTAACAAAACAAAACACTTTTTCAGACATCTTGCACCAAGATGGGGGCAGGCAGGGGATGAGAAGGGAAAAAGCTAAATAAATGTGAAAAAAGAAAAAAGAATGAGAAAGAATAGCCAAGGGAAATTTGGACTGGAAAGACTCCTCACAAGTATCATGGTATAAGAAAATATAGCAGAAAAACATGTAGATGTATATAAATTCAAAATATATTATGGAAAGTTTCCTACTAAAAGCACATTCAAAAACAATTATTTCTGATTCACAAAGAGAGGAAAAATGAAGTGATCTTAAGCTTCAGGGATCTTAGGATGGATTGCTGCCAGGCTGTTTGAATACAGGCAACTTCAATGCAGCCCAGAGAGGAGATGGGCTAAAAGGCTTAAGAGCCTCATTCTGTTCCCACTAAATTCAATGGTAAATTTGGACTTTGAAACAGGCATGGAGTGAGCAATTGTATGTAACAGTCAGGGACAGCAGAAGTTAGCAGGGGTGTGAGAGCTTTGTTAATATACTGGTGCCTGGATCTGTCAGTGAGATCTGCACCCATCTTGGCTAACTGTCCCTGAGGCTGATTCCACCAACCTGTGGAAATGAATCTAAAGTAAAAGGAAGACCAGAACCCAAAGCTTGGAACTATCAGTATGTAAATAAATTGGTGCCATAGTGACAGTTTCTTAGGGCTTTCACAGCCCAGAGCTGTGACTTGACTACATCAGCACTAGTGTGGAAAGATAAACGAGAAGGGACTAAACTCTTCTGCACTTGTGCTAAGATACACTGATGTGGAAAGTACTGCTTATTTCTTGATTTTAGCTGCAGAATATTCCAAACTCGTGCCAATCTACTCAGCAAGTCTATGGCTTGGCTGCAACAGTTTCTCAAGTTTTAAAATGTGTAGTTGTTGTAAACATATGAGAAGCTCACTGGTACCAGCCTCTAAGGGCTTCAGAGTTTCCCAGACAGTCTCCTTCAGGTATGTCTTTTCTGATTAAATCACATGTTATAGAGTGCAAAAGCAAATATTGCTAGAGGATTGTTATCCAAATATTACTCTTCTCTATACAGTAGCTTTTGAGGAGCATTCAGGCTTGGGTGTTTTCTCTTATTACCAGTGATAGGAAGTTGGGCACCACTTTTTTTTCTCCCTTGAAAGACGGTCTTTGCTATTTTTGGTGCATATGCTTACCATTTTATTGTCATACAGTGTGAAAGGAACTGTGCTGTTACAAACTATAAAATATGGTCATTGGCTAAACTTCCAAAATTAAGTACCCTTTTAATGTGTCTCAGGGTTCAAGATACCCAGCCCTGAGATTTCTTCTAGGGGATCTAATTTCATACTGAGGTGCATTATTAACTGGACAACTGCAAATGGAGAAAACTATTGATCGCATGGAATAAGACAGAGAGTCTGGAGAAGTGAAATGCATACTCTGAGCTATCACAGCAGGAGGTAAAGCTCATAGTTGCAAGTGGGTCTAAGTGGCACAGCTCAGAAGTATGTGGTGTCAGCTCGTGGAAATGCACTGGGAGGAGGCTCGAGGAGGAAGTCTTGCAAAAATCAGGTCCCTTGGCATTAAGAACTTTGAAAACCAGCAGGGACTGCTTAAAATAAATCCTCTAGTTTATAGACAGCCAACACGAAGGGCTCAGACGAGTGTAATATGAGCATGGCTGCTCAATCCTGTGAGTGAACATGATGCTGCATTTGGGACTAGATGTAGTTTTGATGTTTTTCTCAGAGCTAATGATGGAAGCAGCAATTCACTTTCTCCAGAGAGGGGAGCAGAAGGCATTTTAGAAGCCTGCATATATTTGTGCACAGGGTGAACAAAAATGGCAGGATAGATTTGGAAACTCCTCATGGAGTTGTTTTTATGCCTGCAGAGTGGAAGCATTTAGATCCATATTGTGAAGAAAAAAAGAATGTTTTTTTGGAGCAGCTGACTGCAGAGAAGAGAGATGATAATACTCTTGTGGGTCCTATACAATTGTAGATGTACAATGTCAGCTTCAACTCTCTTAAACCAAACCCACAAACCCAAAGACAGTACTTTTTTTTAATGACTTTCTGAACTTCAGCAAGGTCATATGCTTTTTGACAGCAGTAAATTGTTACCCAGGTATATTTCTGAATTTTCCTAGTATCACCACTTCTGTGCATAGTTGAGGAAGAGATTTGTTTTATACCTCTTGAAAAAGGAGAAAATAACATTATCACTATTTCTTTTTTTTTGAGTACAACTGCACAGGGACAGCTTTGCTAAGATATTTAGAAGTTTAGATCTTGTAACAGGATCTGCAGAAACACTCCAGTTAGACAGGCCCTTGTACCTCATTAATAACTCATCCTTCAGGTTGTTGCAAATGTTACTATACATCATTAGAACTGGGAGTTCAGAGAGAGTAAAGTTGTACCCACATAGTCCCTTCATCTCAGGTCCAATCCTCTTCTTAAAATTAGAGCGTGCCTAGTTTTAAGGTAAAATTTAAGATAAGTGGATGCTGTAGGATAATGGCCAAATTCTCACTCAACAGATGAGCCTACTGTAGCTCAAGATGCTCTGTCAGTCCCCTCAGCTGGACAGGGGAGAGAAAATAACAAAAAGCTTGGGGGTCAAGATATGGGCAGAGAGAGATCACTCAGCAGTTACATCATGGACAAAACAGGCTCAACTCAGGGAAATTAGTTTAATTTACTTCAAACCAAATCAGGGTTAATCACGACAATGGGAAATGATGTCCAAATTTAAAACACCGTCTCGCCCACTGCAGCTGTGTCCTCCTCAGTGGGAGGACTCCTCACACTCTTTCCCTGTCTCAGTGGGGTCCCTCCCATAAGAGACAGTCCTCCATGAACTCCAGTGTGAGTCCTTCTCACGGGATGCAGTTCTTCATGAACTGCTCCAAAGTGGTCCCTTCTGCAGGGACACTCTTTCAGGAACAGACTGTGCCAGCCTGGATTCCACAGCTCCTTCAAGCACTTCTGTCTGCTCCTGCTTCAGGGCCCTCCATGGGCTGCAGGTGGATCTCTGCTCCGTTGTGCACCACCAAGGGCTGCAGGGGCACAGCTGCCTCACCATGGGCTGCACCACGGGCTGCAGGGGAATCTCTGCCTCAGCACTTAGAGCACCTCCTGCCCTTCCCTCCTCACTGACCTTGGTGTCTGCAGGGCTGTTGGTCGGGCATATTCTCATTCTTGTCTCTTTAGCATTCATTTCCATGGTTTTTTTCCCCTTCTTAAATGTGTTATTCCAGGGATGATACCACTGTCACCAATGTGCTTGGCCTTGGCCAGCAGTTGATGCATCTTGGAACTAGCTGGCATTGGTTCTGTTGGACATGGGGGAAGTGTCTAGTAACCTCTCACAGAAGCCACTACTGTAGTGCCCCTAGTTGTGCCAAAACCTTGTCGCACACCTTGTCTTGGGTTGGAAGCTTATAGGATTGGTATAGTTACTCTAAGACTGGGATATACTGGGATATACAACCAGGAGAGTGAATAGATAGTACAGGACCCTTGAGTATGCTTAAGGTAACTGTCTAGTTGACTATTCAACTCATAGTACTGACTAATATTTCCCTTCTTACTCAGGCTATCACAGCACGTTGCAGGTGGCTGCTTCTTTAGTATCTCAAACAGAGAGGCTCTGTGATATTCAATGCACTATTTTGCAATGAGACTATTTTGCAAAACTCTTTTTTATTTTGTCTTTTCTTTCTGTGACACTAGGATTTTTCCAGAATCTCTTCCTTTCTCTTCTTTCCATCCCCTTGAGGTACAACTAGAAGAGATGTATTTTTCCATGAGTTCCTAAATGAGGAACCAGAAAAGTGATCTGGAAAGGTTTCACTAAGCATAGTGAGTTTTTAAATTTCTGTTTATTCTCTATGTGAGCACAGTAAGATGAAATGCTCTTTAGACCTTTAAGTGTGCTTGAATTATACTCAACCAGTTGCCATTCCTTCTTCACACAGGCTATTAAGTATAAATTTCTCCCATATCCACTAGGTTGAAAGGAATTGTTCAAACATAGAATTACTGTAATTGAATTGCATGTACATGGGAAATTGTTTTCCTGTCGTAAGGTTATCATAAAATAAACAGCAGAATCTGCATGAAGTACACATCTGACCCATGGCTATCCATTCAGAGGGCATGCTCTCTGCACTTAGTTCCTCTCTTTTCTCTGTCATGTGCTTCCACACATGAAGAGTACAGAAAGAGAGAAAACATATCCTAATAATATGTTATCTGCCCAGAAGGAATATATGCAAAGTATAGGATGAAAAGCCTTTGACGTACTCTATAAACAATATATCCAAATATCTCTCAGCAACAGAGAAAAAATTAGGAGAATCAGCAAACACACATTCTAATAATAATAATAATAAAATGTCAAGTATTTTAATATTAATATCCATCTATCTACAAGTTGCATTAATCATGACTTTAGAGGTCATCAGGAGAGGATGGGGTTGAAATTTATTTGATGAAAAATAGAGGCATGTGTTTGATCTAAATACAAAGTCTAAATCTCAAATTTATTGACTCCAGTCAGCAGAGAAAAGAAGGAGTTCTAGGCATAGTTCTTCTGCCCATTTTGAATATTATTTTCCTGATGAGTTAACTGCTGAACTCCCATGCCCAGTTCTTGCCTTTGAATATGAGGGGAATCTAGAAAGCCAGCTCAAAACCAGCCTCTGGACTCCAGGCATTAAAGATCAGTATGATGAATCCTATCATGGAGGTCTATGAGGTCTCCCAAGGACACAGGATTTATACTTGTTCTCAGCAATTATTCTCTTTGTAGAAGGCTTGAGGAGCACTCAGACACATTTGCAACTTATTTTACCTGTAAAATATAGAGGACTGTATAGATAATTACTATTATGAAGATAATGTGGAGAATGACCATAATGATTTTGGGGAAGGGATGCTTGATCATTTACAGAATACAAAAATAGAAAAGTAGAAAAATGTAGACATTTCAACCAATCATTTGGCCACATATTCTTAAGAAAAACTGAATCACCTTACTATATTAGTAACTCTCTGGTTTCATTCAAGAGAGGCAAGAAATAATATATATCACAGAACCATTGCCATAAAAGTATGTAATTCAGAGTATATACTGCTCCATTTTTCACTAAGACAAAAATGAACAAAAAGTTAGTGTTTCCTACATTATGCTTAACAGCTCTCAACAGCACATAGGAAGGAGTTTGGCGAAAATTCTCTGCATCAAGGAGTAAAATGTTGTGGCTGACCAACACCCACAACCATGGAAATGGTGTTAATTCAAAAGAATCTTACCAATTTTATCAATGCTTTTAGTCATTATAGGAAAGCATCAAGATGGTAGGCAACACATCCAAGCAAACAAAATTATCTTTAATTTTTTCTGATTTCTTCATCAGAAAATGTCACAGCTCAGTTCTGCCAAGAACCCAAAAACCTAATCAATATTCTCACGAAAATTTCAGATACCAGCATAAACTTTGTGTAGATTTTCTGCAAAATGTGCAGTATTTTAGCATGCAATCAGTGCAAAGAAATATTCATGAGCCAGATCTCGGCCTTATTTCCTGGCAACTAATCAAAACAGAAACAAGGAAAAAGGCAGTAGGATGCATGTAGAATGTGGAGTTATTGGTTCTTTCTCATCTGTAATACTTTACAATGATGTATTAAATCTTTAGGAATTATTAATCATTAACGCTACTAGAAATTAATCGTCAAGTACTTTGCTCATTGCATTAGATTATCAAATATATGTAGGTTATGCTCCCAACAGCAGAATTCAGCAATGCCTTGAATGAATCCATTACATTCTTGGACTTTACTCACTGATGATCAAAACAATTTTGGTCAGATGCTTAAGAATTATTTTATCACATTTATATATATTTGAAAATCATGGTTCCTAGATTAAGATTAGCATTGAAAGCCATTAAAATTGTGTGTGTTTCTATTCAGAATTCAGCATTGCTTTGGGAAAAGTTTCTTTTCTTAAGAGCTGAGTAAATTTATTTTTGAATCAGAAACTTGTGCATATGTAGTTTGGGATCTCATTTCCTTTTTGGAGATTAATGCTTTTCCTTTACTTGTTATACATACCATGAAAATTTCTAGAAAACTAAATTACATTTTGAATAGCCTTTTGCTTTTCTTATAGCTGTTTTTCGCACAACCCATTTGTTCTCAGTTGATGCTGTCATGGGTGGAATACACTCTGCATGAGAAAAATGTTCTTGCTTAAGTGTAGTAACTCTTAGTCTGTGCCTTACAGTTTGGCACTCTCTTTCTTCAGTACAGGAGAAGATAGCCAAACTGTTTTATCACTGCCTTTATTAACAAGTTGTGGTATTGTGAAGTTTTTTATGTTTGTTTTACCCAAGCCATCAAGTTATATTTGATATTAATCCTATTGTAACTTTAAGCACTGCATTGTTCTCAAGTCCTGTAGAAAGCTATAAAGCATATAGTTTTAGCTATAGCTTTAGATACGGCTGTATTTCTTTAGCTTTCTTACAAATGATCTATAATGTATATATTTTTTAACTAAGTCCATTCATTTTATGTCAATATGTTTCATAGGGATGAAAAAAAAAGATGTTCAAATACTGAAGGTCAGAAGGA
Organism: Dryoscopus gambensis; assembly: GCA_013389985.1. Taxonomy (NCBI): domain Eukaryota; kingdom Metazoa; phylum Chordata; class Aves; order Passeriformes; family Malaconotidae; genus Dryoscopus; species Dryoscopus gambensis. The sequence goes on along the minus strand of WEIT01041350.1, from coordinate 10,125 downwards.
CATTTCAGTCATCAGGTTTACTGTTCCATCCCTAAACTGTACCTGTATCAACAGCTTTGTGAGACAAGATTTATAGACACCAAAAATACATTTTTCAACAAGCCATCAGTTTGATTTGTGGAGCAGGAGCGTGCCAAGTTGAAAAGTCTATATAAAGTAGTGCTGAGTCTCTGTTTTGTCCTTGTTGACAACAAAGATATCTTGCATGATTATAGCTTTCAGTATTAAAAAAGAGCTCAAGGGCCAATTTTTGCCAGGTGGCCTGGAAGCCTGGTGGGGCAACACTTCCCAAAAGAACTCAGTAACTAAGGTTCCACCTAATTTCACTTCAGAGTAAATTTAGACTCAGGTACTTGTTACTAATTTTTCGCTTCACCAAATATGAGTTTAGCAATGTCTTCAGCTTATAAAGGGGGACATATTAGAAGCCCAAATGTGTCAATGAGGACACAACTAAAAAGTATGGAGATATAATAGTTCTTCGGGGCCTTTTTACAACTCCAGCCTCACATACCCAGACACTCAGACGACTTCTTGAGCAGTGAACAAGGGTCTTTTATTCTTGTCTTAATGCATCAGAACAAGGACTATGTGACCTGGTCACATGAAACACAGCAACATACAGATGAATGCCACACTTGGACTGACACAACAGCACAGGTACAGCTTTGGAGTCCAGTCATATGTATGCTAAGACCTGAAAACTCATCACCTGAGTTGACGCAGTGACAAAAATCTGGCCCCAAGCTGTTCAGTAGCCAGTCTGCAGTTTGTGCAGACCACGTAGTGACCTAATTTTTCAGGCATACCCAGACTTGTATGCCTCAAAAACATGACACAGAAGGCTTTTTCATTAGAAATACGATATCTGTAGTTGCTTCTCAGCTGCACATAATTTCTGAGTGTGCTAAATTTTGAAGTATGACAGCATTCAGGTGACCACAGGGAAAGCCTTCCCAATAAAATATATTACTATGCATAGATAGTCTGGCAGCAGAGTAGAAGAAATAGAACAGCAGTACTGCAGAGGCACTTTGCATGGTCTCGTATATGGTGCATCTGGTATATGGGGTGTAATATTACTTTAGAAATATACTGGATCCACAAGAAGTGATATGTGCATTTTCCTATTTATGTCTAAAGTGCTTCTTTGTGTCTGGATCCAATGATTTTTCTGAGGTTTCATGACTATGGTCATTAAAGGAACTCATCTTTTGAGCAACTTAGTTATGGCAGGTAACAGTATCTGGTAATTTGTACAACTTTATAGACATTTATATAACTGTGCACTATAACAAAGAATATAGTAATGATAATCTGCTAGTGCTCACCAGTCCACATTCAAGTCCTTTTTCAAATGAGATAAGAGTATGACCATAAGAAAAAAGACGCACATCTGCAAGCTGCAAATCTCAGGCTGCAAATATCACCCTAAGTGTTTAAAGCACTCAGTCACTACAGGAGACAGTTGAGAAGCTCATTTATTAAATCTCTGTCCAAGGAAACCCACACAGAAAAAAATCTAAATCTCATAAAGAAATATTCTTTTACCAGGAAGACATATCTGAGACCTGGTATATACCCGCATGGTGGAGATAAACTAGGAGATAGAAAATTTTCACTATGTCACATAAAGAGACACCAAAACAAAGCCTATTGGTCTCATTCAGAATCTTTCAGTCCTTATTGGTTAGCCAGGGGAACAGCTATTCCACAGTGAAAATGGTCATATATGTTGAGTTTGGACGTCCTCTGAATAAAGAGACTTTCCAGCATACTTGTGACGAAGTAAATAAATTTCATCCAATAAGAAAATTGTACTTGTAGTTTCTAAGAGTCAGTGTCCTGTGATCTAAAATACATACAAGCTTGATAGAACTCAACAGTCTTACGCAGTCTGATCTTTTTCAGTTGTTTAAACTTAAATCATCTCTCCATAGCAGCTATAATCTCCACTAAGTTCCTGTTACTGACAGAAGAAACAGGCCACAATCCAGCAAAGCACTTAAACACAGCTTAGCTTTAAATATGTGCAGTTGTATTGAAACCAATGAGAATACTCTCATGCTAAAAGTAAGCACAGGCTTAAGTCGTCCACTGGATCAGGGCCATAAAATAATGCAGTTTTGCCAATAAATAACTTGTCCATCAGGATAATTTCCATTGAGACTCATGGAATTTTTTTTTAAAGCTACTTACTGTCAAAAGACAAGGAATTTCTGATTTCTTGTTCTTGTTTCTTATCTCTTGGTTGGGTTGGTGTAACAGTGGTATGAAATGAGAATCGGGAGTGAGGCTCCTAACAGGACTACGTTTGGTGTACAGGACTAATTTTATGATCCAAGAGGCATTTACTTGTATGTGCATTCACACAAGCAGAACCCGGAACATTTTCTTAGCTGACATAAGAAAGTTTCCAGAAAACAGACATACAAATTAAAGCTCCTGAAATGGTAGACCTAATTTGCCTCACACACTAGCCTGGGATTTTAACTAGATTTTTTTTCCATGTACATATTGTAAACCTTATGTTTCTATATGAGGAAGAAAGCATAGCTTAAGCATGCTTGTCATCTGGATATATCTCTTTTGTCAAGAGCCAGATGAAAGGGCTAAAATCAATAGGTTTCTTCTAGCTGTCTTAATAGATTGCCAAATAAACTTAAGTCTTTACTGCTTTACAACAAAAAAAGAGTCTGTTTGGTAAAACTTATGCAATGTACTTTTATTTCTTACAAAAACTGAAAAAAAGGGAGATTTTTTCCAGTGGCATGAAAAGCCAATTAGGACTGCCAGGAAAGTGTGTAGGGAAAGCTGGAGTATGCCATTTGGCAGAGTGGTACAGGAGTTGGTACCTCACTATCTAGAGCCAAATCTGGTGTGTGATGGAGCTGATCTCTTTGCTAATATATTACATTTTTGAGTGATGCCTGGAAAATTGTAGCATGAGCTGTAAACTGCCAGAAAGTGACACTGGAATTATAAACCCTTTAAAGAAGCATTTAGACAAAATAAACAGAGACCAGACCGTAAGAGGGATCATGGGCTGTTCTCCCTTTAGTCAATGCAGTAAGATGTTGGAGAGAGTTAACACTGAAAGGGAAATTTCAGGTAAGTCATATTCTGAGTGACAAACGCAGACTGGTGAAAAGGGAGCTGTTTGGGAAACAGGTCTGTTCCAAGAGAACTCTGTGTTTAAAACATGCTATGGGAAAATATTTCAAAGGAGCAACTTTTTCTTAAAATAAACCTTTAAACCTTTTGCTTTCTCCTTTGCAATTACTTTATTACTAAATATGTTTTGTACTTAAAAAGTCACAAAAGTTTCTAATGGTATTTAAAAACCAAATAGTTCATAATTACTGCAGCTACCATCCAAGTGACTGAGGATACTGTGAGATGTCATAGCAGCTGACGGGCAGTGCTCTCACATGAAGAGACTTTTTCCATGAGTATACATACTGGAAAGGGGATGGAAGAGAGTTTGATAAAAATGAGGAGTTTAGTAGGTTTGTGTGGCAAGGCTGTGGTAAGGGGGGCACTAGAGAGTTGGCTTCTCTGAGAAGCTGCTGGAAGGTTCCCCCGTGTCTGACAGAGCCAATGCCAGCTGGCTCCAGGATGGAACTCACTGCTGGGCAAGGCTGAGCCCGTCAGCAACAGTGGCAGTTCCTCTGGGATAATGTATTTAAGATGTGGGAAAAGACAGGGTAACTGCAGCTGAAGAGACAGGAGTGAAAACGTGAGAGGAACAGCTCTGCAGATACCAAGGTCAGTGAGGAAGGAGGGGCAGGAGGTGCTGCAGGTGCTGTAGGAGAGATTCCCCTGCAGCCCGTGGTGCAGACCATGTCCAGGCAGCTGTGACCTTGCAGCCCACGGAAGTCCATGGTGGAGCAGAGATCCACCTGCAGCCCCTGGAGGATTCCATGCCAGAGAATGAGAGAATGACTTGGTGGGCAACTGGTGTCCAGCCAGGGTCAACCAACCACAAAGAGAAATATTTTTTTGAGTTACTGAGGCCAAATGATGTGATGGACATAGGCTCATCTCTGAAGAAGGAGTCAGGCTCTATTTCCTTTCACAATTTAGGATTTCATTAGGAAACATTAAAGTACTGTATTGACTCTGCTATTTGACATCTAGATGGCAAATGATCATAATATTCTCAGGACATATTCATCAACTTTCCTTTAACTAAGTAGATGCTGAAATTTTTCAAGTCCATCAGTGTCAGCAGAGCAGATGCTCAAATGACGTGGGTGAGCAGAAAATGGATGGTGGAGTGACCGTTAGAGAAGGATTTCTCTACATAATAAGAATGGGACTTCAGAGAGAGCATGTTGAAGTGTGTGCATGTTGAAGATGAGTTTTGCCAATTAGGGGCATTTGCAAATATAGTCACAAAATAGCAAATTTGAAGTTTAGCTACCTGCAGAGGTAAAATAGTCAGACAGCTAATTTGCAGCAGTTTCCAAAACGTTAATTAAACTTCTCTATTATACTGTGAATACATAATCAACATCTGTGAAACAGGATCTTGCTGATCTTACAGGTGCCTTTGCATTGGTCCTGCATTAATCAATTAGGCCACAGTGAAAGGCTGAAAGCAAGAGCTGAGCATAGGCTGGTGCAGAAATGGTTCCAGTGCTAGAGGTAACAACTCCTATTAAGTTTTATCACAAGGCCAACATCAGAGTTTAGTTGGAGTACAGCTGCTGGGAAAAACAAGTAGAGCAGCCCAGTCAGCAAGTCAGAGCATTCTCTTCAGGGCTGATGAACTTTTAAATGCTTTTGCTTCATATAACACGTGAAATGGACAAATACCTATGTAAAAAAAGACTGGCAGCAAACCCACTCACCTGACATGTGTAAAAATGCTGTGAATGGCTTTTGTTCATGCATTTTATTCATGCAGTGACTTCAGCACAGAAAATACTTGAATTTGCGTCTTCTCGGCCTTGCCAGTGTCCTAATACTGAGTGAATTTATTTTCATTTTGAACAGATCTTCCTGCTAAGTTCTTGATAAAATGTATGTATTTCTAATAAAGAAGTCTCTTTTTTAAGAGTGAAAAGTTTTCAGAAATTTCCTTGAAAAAAATTCCTAGAATTGCCTCTTCCTGAGGGGTACCCCACAACTGTATAGACAAGTTTACAAGATGCCTGCCAAGGACAGGACTGCAGTCTGGATGCCTCTGTCATGAAAGTCTTGAAGAATATTTTAGAGGAACTGTGTGTTACACTGTGCACAGGTAGACGTATCATTAGAGTAATAAAAGTTCTCTGTGGTACTTGTGCAAATTTGGTATTTTCTGCAAATTCATTCCCTCTCAACTGACTGGACGCTGTCATGAGTTCTGCTAAAAATTCACAGGATGGAACGGAATCCAGTTTCTCTCTCTGTTATCAGTTTTCTAAAGCTATAATAAAAAAGAAAGAGTAAAAACTAGTTGGACAAGAAAAAAGTTATTATTCAATACCAATAGATTTTTAAATGAGAAGTGCCATTTTGAGAAAGTTCCTTTTTAGAATAAAACTACAATTTCAAAAGCTTATATAAAAACCAACACTGTTCACCCACTCATATAGAATAGTCAGACTTCACTAGAAAGAGCCTCTTACAGTGAGTTGGTGAGAAAGAAGGGGGGCTTTGCTTAAAAGTCTAGAAGATTTTATAGCCAGTATTGGATGTATTATACATGCTTAGACCAAGCCTGGGATTTGCTGGATCTCAGGAACACTCCTAAATGTGGGCAGTGTGTCCCAACTATCCATCTTTTCAAGAAACTGGATTCTTTTGCTGCCTCACCTGGCAGGTGCTGTATATCTTGGGCTTCATGTAGCCTTTTATAATCTATTGCTCCTCAAGATTATTAGTCCTCCCATATGAACATCTTCTGTGCATACTGTGTACCTTTAGCTCTACCATCAGGACAGGAAGTCTGCCCTGATCTTGCCCTTAAATTATTGAAAAATCAATTAAATCAAAATAGGTACAAAAACCAATATAGACACATTATTTAATTTAAGCTGAAAAGTTTTCAGAAGCAAAAAAATATTTTAAAAAGTATGGTTAATTCCTTCTGTTCATTCTCAGCCCCAACTTTGTAGCTGCTCCACACATTGAGTTCCCATTGTGAACCCTGATTGTAAAGAATTGGACAGAAGACAGGGAAAAGCTACGCGAAAGAAGTGAGGAGGATTGTAATCATGAATAAAACAAGAACACTTCTTTCAAGTACATCATCAAAATTTAACAAATCAGCACAGGCATTTTCAAAGTTCAGAACCTGTCATTTTTCAAAAAATGGATCAGGTTTTTTTACCTTCCTTAACCCTTGAATAACTTTCAGGAGCATAGCCATTCCCAAGAAAAATGTGTCTTCCCTTCCCAAAACATATTTTCCGCTCAAGTTACATGTTTCGAAAAGGAAGGTGAGAGAAGTGCGTTAAGCTTTTTGANACTGCCAGGGACTGCCTGGTGAGCACACCCTATTTGTCCTGCCCAGAAGAACTGGACTCTCACTTGTGTTGTGAACAGCTCCACTGTGTCTCAAGAACAGAGCTGTCTGTCTCAGAGTGCTCTTGCTGTACAGCAGCAACTAATTTGTGAAAGGATGGACAATGGATTAATGAACTACCCATTTTATTTCTTCTCAGGACCTTCTACACTCTACAGTTTTTTATCACTACACTCTGTATTTTTTAAATGAAGTTTATAAATTATTTTCCTTATAATTGCTAGTCTACATACACTAATGCTAGGATTTAGATATAACTGTTGATTCCTTCTTTCTCACATCATCATCACTAATAAAAATGGAGTTTTCATTAGATGGGATGTTGTAGTAAAATGTACTAATCTTAAAATACCTGTATCATGCTGTGAATACTCTGTTTTGTCTAAAAAAGCCTATATTAAGTTCAAAATAACATTTTCCCCTCTATGTATCTTGTGAAACAACCTTTTTTTCATGAGGAAAACATACATTAACAAATAATTTTAAAATTGTTTGTTCAAAACAATGTAATGGCCTATGTTTCTTGCTTCATCTGGGACAATACAGAAGTGCTTGTGTGATGTGGTACAAAGGCCATGCTGATACATATTCAGCATGACCAGCATAACTTACTCACTTGCTTTGCCACTCAAAGAATATAGCCATCCCAAACTCATCTGGCTAACACTGTTTTTGCCAAAGCAGTCAACACATGCTTTCCTTGCCACACCCCATTCTTAATGAGAAAGGAATTTGGGAAGACGGTCTCTTGCTGAGTCACATGCTGTGCATACAGGGCACTCAGTCAAATGACTTTGCTGGGACCCCAAGATTATTTAAACACATCCTGGTTTATATTGCCATTCTGTAATCTGCCTGTGCTACACCTTCTGTAAAATGGCACTAGAAATGTTGTGGTGAGAGGCACATCCAGAGAGAGGCTCCTCGTAAACTCTTCCATCTTTACACACCTGCTTTAGAACTGATATTCAGGAAATGAAACAGTGACATTAATATCACCACTGTACAGAGATACAGATTAACAAATAGTATAGCAGCAGCCTATTACATATTGCTGTGGAAAGACAGTTGCAGATGCAGGATTGAATCAATGTCCATTGTAGGTTTGAAAAAGTAAGTTGTTGCATATAGAAACTTTGTGGGCAGGTAGATGTTTGAATGCAAAAAGAAAAACATTTCTCTAGCAAGATGATTGATAGGAGATGAAGATGAATCTGGACTTCTAAATCAAAGGAATAGTGTATAAAATGTAGGTTCAGTGGTCAGCATTGGCTAGTATCACAATATTCATCTGTGGCTCTGCTAAAACACCTCAGCATGGTATGAGCCTGCAAGTCGTATAATTTCAGATTAGTATTTTCATCCAATACCACTATGCCTATCAGCATCTGTGATTTCCAATCACTTTCTGAATTTCCACTTGCTTCGATCTGATAAAAGTATGTAGGCAAATTTGATCAGACCATCAGGGATTGTTGCACACTATTTTTCAAGGCTATCAGATAAAGAAGAAATATTTCACTTCTAATAAATATCCATATACAAACAATAATTTTTTACAGGAAAGAGAAAATATGAGAATAGTGATAAAGGGGAGCATCCCAAATTTTTATGAATGAGCAGCAGAAAATGGTCATTATCTTGTTTTCCAAA
>WEIT01041344.1:295490-343950 GCA_013389985.1 Dryoscopus gambensis | reverse complement strand
CCCTTCCACTTGAAATTCTTTTCAGATCAACCAAGTTTGACTACGCTCGTAAGTGAATAACCTGAGCCCTAGAACTTCAGATGATTAGTCCCATCCTGTCTGGGTCTCATGCTACCTTGTCTGACTCCAAGCTTGATGAAAAATCTTTAGGCTGCTTTGGGCATATGTGTGAAGTTGGGTTTTATTCATATGTTAGTAGGAGCATATACTGAGAGAAGAGATGTCAGAGATAAATAACTGCCAGGTGAAAGAAGTGCTATCATTGTTCCTAGCTAGATAATTTATGATAAGTCACAAATTGCTGAATGCACTGAGGTCACATGTCTGAGGACCCTGCTGCGGTAGTAAACAGGCTGACTGTTAGTGCAGAACTTCAGACACACTTCCTGAGCTGACTATGACAAACAGAGCTTGTGCTGTTAAAGGAACCATCTGCATTCTTGTCAGTGGGCTCTGCAAACACCAGATATTGTTCCCAGTTTAGTTCACATGCTCAGAAGAAGCTGTCTCTATAAAATGTAGTACTACAGATGCACAAGGAATACAGAAAGGAACTGGTAGCATTCCATATAATTTCCTGAGGAGGACCTGAACTCGTGCCAGCTTCTCACCTTTTCAGGATAAGGTTACTCATGTAGCACTGACTGGGAGGAAGTTCAGCTGGACAAGGGCTGAGCCCAGAGGAAAAGACTAATCCTCACTGACAGTGTTGTTGACAGGGAAGCTTTCCTGGATATGCAGGAGCTACCTCTCCCTGAAAAGATAGTTGCTGTTGAGACTTGATTCCGAGCAAGCAGCCTGTGCAAGGAGCAGTGTGCTTTGTTTTTGGAAAGGCCTGTATTAGTAAGGAAAGTGTTTATCTACCTAGGCAGCTGTTTGAAAGCTTCCTTCACAGAAGGCTCAGTAAATAGAATGGCTCCACTTTGCTAAAAAGGCCATGTCCTTGTATAATTGATGCAGAGGAGCTCAGTGCTCTATAGCCTAAGGGTCTTCAACCTTTCACCACGGGAGAATTAGAGGAATGTTTCTCAGGCCTTTCAGGGAATGCTGTTAACAGGGAATTACCATAATAATCAAACATCTGGGATTCTAATTTGAAAGCCTTGATGTTTAATTAATATTCCAAGCCCCAATCACCAGATAATCTGTCTTTGTTCAACTCAACACAGTGATAAAGATACTATTCCATCCTGTGCTTTTTTCAACACATATTGTTGATGGCTGCTGCCGTTTGCAATTATTGTAGTTGTAGCAAATGGACAGTAAATGTGCTCAGATGTATCTGAGAGGTTCTTTCATTAGAGAAGAAGTGTTCTAAGTGGATTGTAAGGTCTGAAAGTTATTGACCTACTGAGAAAGCTGTAAGAAACACAAAACTTGTGGGGAAAGATTTAACTATCATGTAAGATGCTTCATCGTGTACTTCTTAAAACATCACTGTAACACAATTATTTAATATTTTAAAAATACAGTGTTTATGCCTTTATTCATGCTTAGTTTGTTCTAGAAAAATGTTCCAAAGATTTAGTAATAAAGCTGGTCAATGCTTAGCAAGCTCAGGTACTCTTAACAGAATGTAAGGGTATGGACTTGTAATCATGCCTGCTGATTCACATGCTTTAACGTCTTCAGTAGATATCATTGTAAATAAAGTTACAGGGATAAAAGAGTATCATTATTTTCTGTTTGTAGTGAACAGAAAGAGGCACAGACAGCTCAAGACACTCACCTGAGGTCACATAATAACACAGGGGAACGCAGAACAACACACCAAATGTTGCTGCCAATCAAATGGGCCCATCTTCAGGATAATACAACAGCAGTTGTGTTACAAACTCACTTGTTTTCATTTCATGCTTGTGTAACTCTTCTAAGGAATTAAGTGTTACAGGACCTCGCCCAAGTTTCCACTATCTGTATGGAAAGACATCAGTGACGAATGTTGTCCTCAACACTTTTGGCAGTGCACTGGGCTGCATGGCTCAAAATNGCACTTTCAGTTCTGCATACTTCCAGTCACAATAACCACAGGGCTCAGTTTCATTTTGTCTGAAAGATTTTCTCTGCAGACTCACTAACAAGAAGAGAGTAGCAGCTGCTGAAATGTGAAAATCTGAGAGTGATGATCTGATAGCATGTTAATGTGACTTAGCAGCCACTAGGAAGGGCGGGCAGTGGGAGGATGTGTGTGACAGTCACAGAAACTGACTGACAGTTTGGCACATGAAATCTACCCTAATGGACAATTTTAATCTGCTGAAAAAAAATAAATTCAGGAGGCTAAAGGAGTCCCATCTAGTATCAGTGACAGTGATTTTAATTGCAGTGCTAAAATGCTTAGGTCATAAGCAGTTTTTGAGCTAATTCAGAAACGTGTTAAGTGGGAAAAGGAGAATTTTTCAGCATGGTCTGAGTAAGTGCAAGGAGTGGGTTGAGCTAAGAGTAGGAAGGAATGTTTGGTATTGGCAATACAGATCACAGACTAAGGAATGATAACTGACCTAATAGTGGAACCTGTTTTATAACTCCCTGGAGTACACATCAGAGAGCTGGTCCATCTCTGCACATGACAGTCTACATCACTTAAAACTCCTTTTCCCTCGAGTAGGCTCACAGCAGCATGTCCCTCCCATTCCCTGTCCTAAAAGTTCCAGCATTCAAGCCCCTAAGCTTATAACTAAACAGCAAAAGAGAAGTAAAAGGCAGAGGCAGAAGCCCTAGGAAACCATAAACTCACACATTATTTTTAACCAAATCCTTTAGTGAAAAGTTCTGGTTTAATTAGCTAATTTAGTCTTTGCTACTTTTTCTATACAACATAATGCTAACGTTAAGTGCCAGTGGATTACGTGGTTTGCAGTAGTTTTATATACTCCCATAACTGTGATAAAATTTGTGGGAGAAGTTGAAAGTGGAAGGAATCAGTATCTAAATAGCTCTGTGAGTTACTGCAGTATTTTTGGGGGGTTTGAAAATGGCAGACTGGTTGGGGATAATCATGGTTGTTTGGCAACTTTTGGACATGTCTTTAAACCTACTTGGTAGTTCCAGAAGCACCAGGATCAGTCCTCTTGTTCTCTGCAAAATTTTGATGCTTTGTCCTGGTCTTTTCATTTTCTCTTTAAAATGGCTGATGTGAGAACATGTCTTCTAGAAAGGTGCATTTCTTTCCCATGTTGTCCTGGTTTTGGTCTTTTGTCACTCCTTTCTGGAAATTTTGTTTTACAGTAAAAAAAAAAAAAGTAGACAAACCTAGAAATCAAAGTTTGTTGTAGTATACACAGAGATTCCATAACATCCAGCAGCATTCTTCATTACAGAGTCCTCAAATAATTTAATTCTTAGTGAAGATGAACAGCTTTTCTCTCTAATTCAGTAGTTTTCTAATTGTTAAAACTTTCATGTCGTCATGTCTTTCTGTAAGGGTAAAGAATTGTAGCTTATTTTCAATGCAGCCAATGAAAATTGCAATGTGATTCAGCAGATATTTGTTTTACTGGGGTTCATAGTCACTGCCATTAGCTGGTTTGAGATGTCCTGCTTGCACATGGCTTTTGTGTTTTTCCTCTCCATTCCTGTTAGGCCAAGACATGCTCAAGTGATGCAGTTGCTGTAAACAGGAAGGTAATTTATAAGCCCTGTGCAGGTCATAGCAGTTGAATGCTCTTTTTCATACCATAGAAAGGTGAGAAAAACAAAGTTGATGGACAAATGCAGAGGAGAAAGTTCCAAAATGTAGCAAAGCTTCCTCACCACTTGGACCATGTCCTGAAAATGTTGCTGCATACGTAGGCAGTAACGAACAGGGCTGGTGGGAAGCAGTGCTGAGTTGATAATACCGACCCTCCAGGGCCTCTGTGGTACTTTGGGGATGCCACAGGGTCCTACACCACGGGACTAGAGATTGACTCTTGTGGCAGTTTTAGTGTTTCGTGGACACTTCATTGGACCAACAGGGATTCAGGGCTCCCACTCACTCCAGCAAACAACAAAAATTAAAAAACTTCAAGAATTCAGTTAAATTTTTTGACACCTGTTAAGTGAAAAACAAAATAAAACAAAAAATCCTGGTGACTTAATGAAAAAAGAGTATAATCAGATTAAAAGAAGAGAGGAAAGAAGCTGCCTTCACTAGTTCACACATTTTCTGCAAATGCAAGATTACTGAGTACGAGAATTTTTCAGCTATTCTGAATTTGGCTATTGCCTTACAAGTCCTGCTAGGTTTTTAAACAAAATATTGCATTGCAGTTATTTTGCCAACAGCCCCGCCTGAACACAAGGGAAGAAAGACACCCCTTCTATCACGTTTATGTGTCAAATTCCATTGTTCCTTCTCATAAAGGACTGTGCTTGAAAGCAGGATTTCAAAAAGGGCACAGAAATGCAGAAGAGAGGGATAAACTTGAGTCACCCCAAACAGACCAATTAGGAGAAGCCATTTATTTTGTAGAGGAATTCACACAAATTTTGCCGAATAACACGTGGATTCTTGTAAAGAAAACAAACTCAACAGTTCAAAAATACATAACCAGGTCTGGCTTCTGTCACTTTTGCCAAGTTAAAGCAGAGAGAGCAAAACCAGTAGCAACAACAGCACGTACCCCGAGTTCACTGCACTGCACAGCGTACTCCTGCCTGCCTTTATCTGAATGGCTGTGATAATCCCTGAGCTCTTCAGTGCCTAGCTGACACATCCTAAAACCCCCAAAATTTTCTGAGGGCCAAGATGGATAGTTGTTTTATCTTTATTACCTCACTAATCTATTTACTGTTATTGAATTTTGGCAATGTTGCAAAGGCCGGATTACCTTATGTTCATTTAACATAGTCTATTTCCATCTCTGGCTGGTCATGGTAACGTGCCCATAGGGAGGGGGAGCTTGCTCTTCCCAGAAACCCAGTTCGGGGTGAGGGGCAGCAGCCTGGTCCACTGCCCTCAGAGGGTCCTGGCATTTTGTGGCTGGCTGGAGGCAGAGACTGCCACAGTATTTATTACAATTCTTCCTGCACAGCAGTGGGGGTCAGACATCATGCCAGCTCCATTTCTCTTACACTAGTAGGATTAATTTAGCAGTGCCATGCTTGAATTCTACTTATTTGGTCACTGTCCCAGTCTCAGCCTCATTTAGACTGCTATATAGTTCTGTTTCATCAGAGTGATAGGACAGCAGAAATTATAGAAAATTCCAAGTATTATATGCATTATAAAGGTCCTATATAATATAGAGTACAATTATTAGCTGTTATAGAAAGCAGAAATCTATATTTTTCCAGCACATTTAGCATATTCCGCAAGTGGCTGACCATAAGAACCTGTATTTTTCATCTTTCTGGCAGTGGATTAATAGGGATCAAAGCTGAGTGGAGCAAAGCAAGTCAGGACACAGAGTCAGACGTCAGCGGGTGAGAGCCTTCATACTAAGAAAAGAGAGGGGGATCTCAATGACAGTTCTGACATCACCATAGAGGATTTTGTACTTGAGGCTTCTCAATCTCAGTCACTCCTACCAGCCACTCATAGTGGGAGTCCTGTAGTCTCACACCAGTTTAAATGCAAAAGGCATAACTTTTAACTGGTATGTTATCAAGTGTATCTTGGTGCAGAGATACTCCATGTCAGAGCTCCATCCATCGGTTAGTCCTGAGTTAGAGTTTGGCTCTGTTTTAGGTACCCTTAAACAGATGTGTTTGAGATCATCTCAAGGGCAGTCATAGAAATTAGAGACCATCAGGACATAAGTCAAGAACAATCCATCAGAGTTGTTATGATTACACTCTTACGCTTCATTTGCCAGTTTAAGTTTACTAGGGAGTGAATGAGAACAATTTTAAGTTTGGATATTCAGCTTTATGAACTGAAAAAATATTAGTGGATTTTGCATGTATGAATATTCTGAGCTTTCTAGTATGAGAATAAAATGGTCAGCCATCCAGTTACACCAAGACACACCTGAATTCTGGATAGAATAGTCCTAAAACAACATTCAGAGAGAAAAATACTCTCTTCTTACTAGCTTTTTGGTTAAAAAATGTCACCAGCATGAGCTACATTAATATTACAGTTTTATGTGTGCCTATAATTCAGCTTTGATTTTTTTAACTTACTGATGCAGCTGAACAGCATGTGAAATATTTTATCTTTGAATTTCCTTGGGGTTTTTTATGAAGCTAAGGAAAAATGCTGCAGTTCTGCCATTTGGAGGCGAATATGGCATGTAAATCATTTTCTTAGGAAAAAAGCCTTATGTAGGTAGGTTGTATCATGAGTGACAGGTGCTCTAAATAACGTCTCTAGATTGAACATAATTTGCATCTAGTTCCATATACATTTCTCAATGGCTTTAGCCCAGCCTCTTCTTTGTAATAGCTACATTGAAGGCTGTAGAAAAAGACTACCTGTCCAAGTTTCAGAAGATTTAGAATCCAAACCAAGTGGGACTCTAAAGCTTGGGAAAAATGATTTAACAATTTAGAAAGTGCTCAAATTTTAGAGTTCTTGATTTTTAAAAAAAGTATACTAGAAAGTGTAAATGACAAAAGAAGAAAATTATGTAACCATTCCATGCTTCTGCACATCAGTTGAGGTTTGAAGGTGTTCCCTTCCATCCCATTTCACAGACCAAATTGTACTTCAGGGGGAACTTTTCTCCGGATTTAGAAAAGTGAGGTGGTGCCAAATGCTGACAGCAATAAAAATGTGCTTATAGTCTGGATTATTTTTCAGTTGTCATGTGCAATCACTTGTGGCCTGGATTTGGACTGGTCACTAACAATCAGAGTTTCAGGAAGCTGCCAGTTGAACTCAATAAGTATCTCAATGCTTGGTTTCCTTCCTTAATAATTTCTAACATCCGAAGTAGAAATTTTATGCAATATCATGTAGCTGTTTTATGCCTGTGTGGTTCAAACTGCAATGCTTTCACTTTTTAAACTGACAGTATTTGGTATCTTCTATACTAGTGTACAGATGCTAAAATCTAAATTTATGAAATACAAATTTATTTCATAAATTATAATAGCAAGACAAATAGGCCCTCCATGAAGATGGTACATTTATTTTTTGTTAGACTCTTCACCTGCCATCACAAATTTTCCATTCTCTGTTTCTTTTTCATCTAGTTATTCCTGGTGCCACCTCTCTCTGCTGTTCTGTTCTTTCTCCTTTTACTCTGGGCCATTTTGTTTGTACTGTTCTCCAAGTCTCTGCACTATAGCAAGGAGTAGAGCCTTCCACAAACATTATTTTTTCCCACTGCTGCTGTCCCCTGAAGTGCAGTTCCCCCCATATCTGTTCCTTCTCGCTCTGTATGTGCCATCAGCCATAATGGCAGCAGTACTGGATAACACATGCACAACCCCCTATAGCTTGTTCCAACTTGTATGAGCTGATGGTTTGGACTTTTCCAGGCTGATAGGCCAATTTCCTTCAGGGCTCCCCCTCAATTCTGATGCCTGCCCCATCCCCATTAAGGCGTTTCCCTCCATGCCCTCTCTGTCTTGCAGAGCTGATGGGCTCTGCTCTTCCTGGTCCTGCGGTGGTAAACACCACTGCAGAGGTATATGCCTGCAGCAAGGGGTCCTCCTGCTCCCATCCTTCAGGCTACTGTTGTCTGACAATGCTCCTTGCTCTGGAATATGGCCAAAAAAGAGGTACATATTAGACATCAACCAGAAAGAGGACCGCTACAGTTCGGCTGCAGTAGTGCAATCAGAAGCAGAATCTGACCCATATTAAACACAGTGGTCATGCTGTCATGCAGAAAGTGATGTTCACAGTGGTCCTGTGTGCAACTCAATCTGTCACTACTCTGAAATCAAAAAATTGTGGCATATCCTTTTTATCTAATTTACCTATTTTGTTCCCTCTTTGTAGAAGAACTTGTGAAAAATGTTGGTGAACAGGAAAGAGACCAAAGCAGAAATTCCACAGATGCACAGTTACAGGAAGAGGCAACAAGGATACAAAATGAGAGTAGTCAGGGAAGTGATGGTACAACCTGTCCTTCCAGATCCATCGTCCTACAAGTAGTCTCTTTCGACACTCCTCTGAGTGATGAATCCAGCTCAGAAAAATGCACTAACTCTGAAATGAACCAGAAAGATCTCAGCGATGCCCAGCAAGAGACACAGAATACAGACCCACTGAATGGTAATGCTTCATCACAGAGCACCAGCCAGTCTAATGAAGCTGTCCAGGGTGAAGCTGCAACAGTGTCTGGTATCTCCTTGTCAAACATCAACAGTGATGTAAAATAGTGAAATAAGATGCTGTACAAATGACCAGCACAGGGCAGTTTCTTCAGGCCTATGTAAAAGTGGTAGTGTCCTAAAACATCAAATAGAAGCATGTAAACAAATATCTACTTCTTGATATCAGCTATTTGGGATCTACTAGAAAATTCTTTAGAGAATATATTTTAGTTGAACTTGAAGAATGATTTTAGAATAATTTAAAGATTTGTATTTACAATTAAATAGCTGTTTGTTACTGGAGAATAAGGTAAACTTTCAAAACAAAACTATCTAGCACTTTCTTTCTGAAAAAGTAATTACACTATTAATATTTATTCCCCTTATTTTGTGCACCTAATACGATTGCAATTTTGTAAACCACATCCTTTGTACCAAAGGTGATGTGATCTAAGAGTTAAGTTTAAGTAGGTGGAATTTGCCAACTGTAGTAGTCATGGGACTGTGTCATTCTCTTAACCAGGAAGATCAGTCTCTTGACTGTAGCTGCAAGACAAGTGGAGCAGCCAGAAAATTGCTAAAATGTCAGAATATGTTTTTAGAGTGTAAGTATTTTTGTCACAAGATGACCATGGTCTAGTATCTGGTGATTGCAACACAGTATCAAGGGCAACATGCCCAAGCAAGGTGATGCCTTTTCTGGCTACCTAGAAACAGAGACTGGACAGGAGTAAGGGAATAAAGGTAGGTATTTATTTGAAAGGCCTTCAAAGGTACACCCTGGGGAGCCAGAGGCTACTTCCAAAATGGACCCCAAGATGGACAACAAGTTACGAGTTCTTCACGCTTTTATAGGTTTGGTCCATTTGCATATCAGCATAAATTCACCAATTAAAACTTTAGCTAATGATGTAATTTCCTCAATTTCTCCATCTCTCTCGTGGCCCTAGTTTACACCTTTGAGCCTAGGACAGTCTGAGTGTCCTTGAATAGCAAGCTCAGAGAAGCTTTGTTGTGTCTGTCTGGCCTGGAGAGCAGTTAACGAGCTACAAGGAACTTTAGAGTTACACACTAGGCAATGCAGAATTTGAAAAAATATAAAAGTTAAAACCTAAGACATCAAAGGAGGAATAGATGTTATCAAAGGAAGAGAAAGACACTGTGCATCTTCATTTGATTTTCTGAGTTTGCTTATAGTTAGAATAAACTTTGAGGCATTAGGGTAATAAGAATAATCAAGGCATATAATGACACTTCTTTTCCTCACTTTTACTTAAAATGCGAAACTCATTAATGCTTTAATGACAGTAAGCCTTGCAGTACTGTGCCAGAAGTATGGCATTGTCTGAGCAGCAATCTTGAAGTGCTTATAATGCTTAGCTTAGACATGAGTATATGACTTGGCATATTTCTCAAAAAACCTTTTTAGGAAGAACTCCCACTTACTCTAGATCTCCGCATTCCACATCTCCATGCTTTTATTGTTGACAGGTTTTTTTCTATCAGAAATAACAGATGGTTAATTTAGGGGCCTAAATCAAAATATTTACACTAAAATTATTTTCACAGCATTTGAAGTTGTCTAATAACTGACATTTTATCTTTTGACCTGTATTTTTTACGCCAGGTTTGTATTAAAGCTTGACTTAAAATTAAAGTGCTTTAGAGAAGTTCCGCATCTCCTGGATGAGGAATGCAGTAGGAAAAGCTGCATCTTCTACCTTTCAGACTGCAGAAGGCAGTTGTGGTGTAGCTGTACTTGTGGGTCTTTAGATGGCTGACCAACAAAAATGATGTTCGAGAGGTCACATACAACTCATTCT
Source organism: Dryoscopus gambensis (assembly GCA_013389985.1). Lineage (NCBI taxonomy): Eukaryota > Metazoa > Chordata > Aves > Passeriformes > Malaconotidae > Dryoscopus > Dryoscopus gambensis. The sequence continues at coordinate 333,934 of WEIT01041344.1, read as the reverse complement.
GTTGTCTTGTCAATCTTTACACTCCACCTTTCCAATGAGAACAGAGATTTCTTTTCTTAGAAATTCTGATCTCATTTGTTTTCTAAGGCAGGAAATTTTCTAGAGAATGCATTGTACTTTAAAACTTCAAACTGTAAAATTTATAAAATGGGTAAGAAGCCATTAAGTTTTTAATAGTGTATTTGCACCTCTGTTGATGTGCAGGGGATCCAGAGAGGACTCTTAACCAAAGTCAGACATTTTCAATGGAGTGCTACTTCAAGCAAGCAGAAGATAGCAAACACATGACCTTACATTTTTCCCCTGTTTCACAAATTAGACTTATCTGGGTATTCTAAGAGACACCATACATCTATCAGGACATTATTAGCACTCTCCATGCTAGACTTCTCTCCTTCTGTAGTTTCTGTATGGAGGATGGGGGGTAGAAGGCTAAGGTGATGTCCAGAGTGCTTACTGACTCAGGGTGGAGAAGTGAGCACATGTGGGTGCTAGGCCTCAGAGGGTGTGATAGAAAGGAAGAAGAAAAGCAACATGGTTATTCAGGTTGGAATTTCATATTTTAGCTGTCATTGTTCTGTGTTTTATGAAAAGCAGAAAATCCAGTTAAGTTTTCTGTGAGTGATTCAGTTGTAACAGTTGGGGAACACAGGAAGATGATGTGTGCTCATTCTTGGGAGCTGCCAATGAATATTCAGATGTGCTATAATGAGGGGGTTCCCTGTATAAAAAATTAAAAAGGGGCTGTTTTCCACTCATTGTATCACATCCTCTTCTACATGTAGTTCTTGTAGACCATCACGTCTTAGTGACAGGGCTAGCTCTGCCCTGGGTCGTGGTTAGTGCAAGGGGAGGACTGGAGGGTTGCTGTTACAACCACTGCAGTTGAGGCTGAATGTTATTTTTCTACAAAATACCTTTTTTTCCTTTCCATCATCTCACTTTCAATTAATTGCATGGTACAAGATTAAATGAAACTATTATAAGGTGATTTTTTTTAGCGATGATTTTCCTTTTCTCCTGAGTGATTTATTAATTAGAATATTAATTTTAAAAACTGCTTATGTTTAATTAAACAACTCCACATTTCAATGATTTATAAATGCTAATTGGCAAACTTAACTTCTCACTCGTAATGATAGCCACATTAATCCTAAATATCAAAATGCAAGGGAGATAATAAATTTGTGATAAAGCAGACTGCCAGTAGCTTCTCTCTGTATGACAGGAGAGAACTGCCCAGTCCCATCGAGTGTGCAGCACATTCAACATCACCAGCAGTCAGTGAGAGCCTCTGGAGAATAACCAGCAGTGGGCAGATCCACACCAACAACATGCCAGCTTGATTTATGGTGGTGCAGGTGGCATGAGTGCTGTGCGAATGCTTGGTGACCCCTCAGTGCTGCGGTGGCCCCGTGGAGCTCAGCGAGTGTGGAACCCTCTGCACCTGAGCAGAGTGGGAGCAGATTGCTGTGCTGCCTGCTTCCTTAGTGCTCCCTGGGTAAACCAGGATCCTGGCACTAAGGGAAGGCATCCATATTCGTGCATGGAATAAGGATGGAGGGAAGGTTAGATTAAAAAACAAAATAAAGTGTTTATGAAAAAGATAGGGTTTATAAGATAACAGCCATTAGCTACCACATTTTTTATCACATAAAAAACCTGATGCACAGAAAAGAAGAAAGCTATATATGTCTTAGAAGTTAATGTTTAGTTTTTCAAATTTATACCACAATATAAGAAAGATATTAAGCTATTTAGAGACCACTCAGAGGAGGCCACAGGATGGTGAAGGGTCTGGAGCGGAAGGTGGATGAGGAGCAGCTGAGGTCACTTGTTCTGTTCAGCCTGGAGAAGAGGAGACAGAGGGGAGACCTCATTGCAGGTACAACTTCCTTGTGAGGGGAAGAGGAGGGGTAAGCACTGATCTCTTCTCTGTGGTGACAGTGACAGGACTCAAGGGAATGGCCTGAAGGTGTGTTGGGGAAGTTTAGGTTGGATACTAGAAAAAGGATCTTCTCCCAGGGCATGGTTGGGCACCAGAACAGGCTGCCCAGGGCAGTGGTCATCGCACCAAGCCTGACAGAGTTAAAGAAGCATTTGGATAAGGCTTTCAAGCACATGATGTGATTCTTGGGGGTCGTGCTGGGCAGGGCCAGGAGCTGGACTCGATGATCCTTGTGGGTCCCTTACAACTCAGCATATTCCGTGATTCTGTGAATTGTTTTGTTTTAAGCAATCCACAAACTGAAGTGTCAAGTATAAAATTTAAATATTTAGATAAATAGCTTTTACTTTCATACTTCTTCCCACCCCCTTTTTTGTTTTTATGGATAATAATGCTAATAAAGTTTTGTTAAATCCCTCCAAAAAGAGCCATAGCCTGAAAGATCTGTGGACATCCTTGTTCTAATTAATGTTATTCCATTTTTGAGACTTTAAAAGCCTTTGAAGTATTGGTTGTCTGTATTCCACCTACATTAAATTTATGTAAAATAAGGGATTGTGTAGGATGCTGCTTGGGGGAATATGGCCCATCTGCTTGTGGCTGCATTACAGAGTGGGCAGCACACACTCTGCCACCATTTAAGGTAGTGAAACAAGGGTGAAATCAGTAGCAATTCTTGCTTGTTTACAATGAAGCCATGGTAGATTTGTAGGTGTTAATTTTCTTCTTTCCTCATTTTTGTTGTCTTGAGTTTTCTTTCCTCTCTTCCTATTCTCTTTTCTAAACTGTCAGCTCTTCTTCAACTCATCATCATCTTTCAATTTTCCACGCATCATCTGCTTTCCTTTTCAGCTACTTCTACCTTTGTTTCTTGGCTTTCAAAAATATTCCCTTCTCTATTTTTATAACTTATATGCTTCTCCCAGGTCATCTTTTCCACTTTTGAGACCACTATGCTTTTCCTTTTCGACATTTTCAGTTCAGCGCTCTTACTGGTGGGATCCCAGGATCAGCTGGATAAAACTGAGAAGTTACTATATAGAGTTAGTAAATAACACTGTGAGTTTGCTACATTGTACCCTGCCTACCATCTCAGTCTATAATTTCCTGAGCTGTACTCATTCAAAGCAACTGAAGGAATAGTTTAATTAACAGCTTAATTCTATGATTGACGATTTGAGATTCATGTTATATCACTTAGTTTGAAAGCTGCTTGTGTTACTCCGTGCCATTGCTCCTATCTGATTGAATTAATTGAATTCTTAGAACCTGACACTGGCATCTTTCATTATCTGGGAGAAACTTACTCTGCTTTGAAAGCCTACGGTAAAGAGGATTTAAACAATGCTTCTCTGCAGAGGGTGAATTTTGACTTTCAGTAAGCTGGAAGAAAGAAATGAACCAAAACTAAACCCACTTTATTAACACTCATGTAAAAGTCTTCATAGTTTTGTTTCATGCTGTGATCTATTGCTTTCATTCTATCTTTTGCCTTGTGGATAAACCATAATGATTATTTAATTCAACCTGATGCTTATTCTCGTGAGAAAACAGTAAAAGGAAGCAGTGACTGCTTTGAGGTTAAAACCTCATTTTAATCTTAAAACATCTTGAGGAACTAGGCTCTGTCTGTTTATGGCTGTGCAGATTCTCTTGACTTGGTTAACTTCCTCATTCGGGTTCCCAGTCACACTGTTTATCTTCCAGGTGAGCCTAAACACTGTAAGACGTCAGAAGATATTGTAAAAGCCACGGAGCAGACAGAAGCACTGGTACAGAACTAGATTTGCTATTTCTTAAAAGCTTCTGACATTTCAGGCAGGACAGGTAATTTGGTAATTTCTTTCTTCAAATGGGGAGTGTTTTATATAATAAAGGCTAGCTTAGTGCTATTCTTTAACTCTTTGTTCCATCCAAGTTGTGCTTGTATAAGAAAATTTTGAAATGGGGACATGGTATACCCCACTTCCAATGTCATCTTAAAAAAATTCAATATAGAGAAGGGAAAAACAGTGCTTTTAAATCTCTAAATCCTTAGTGTCAGACTAAATGATCATGTGATATATCATCCTCAATTCAAGTATATGAAGTATTGGAAGTAGTATCAGAAATCTCTTGTTTATGAATTTTCATTTAACCTCTGTTGCAGGAGAAAAGAACTCCAGCTGTTCCTACCTCATGATCTCAGAGGCTGTTATCTGTCAACTTGTTCCTGGATCATCCTATTTCTCTGGAGAATGATTGAACAAAATATTCAGAAATGTAAAATCTAAAAACCCTGAGCTGGTAACTCAAGGCACTTAAAACTCGCAAGATTTCAGTTGTTTTTGTGTTGCTATTTCCTCTTCTATTCTGCTTTCCTAAACTAGCCAAAAGAATTTTTTCAGCCAAAGTTGGACCTTGCTTTGTTGCATCACTGGTACCAGACATTTCCAGTTAATCACGAGACACGTGCAAACACGATGTTTGTCATCTGCCTGGGACTGCTGTTACATGTCATTGCTGCTGGTGTCCAATGAAAATGGAAGATCAAAATGAAATATGCTTCTAGATACTTGTTCATGCAATCATGCTGCATGCATCATAAAAGTCCTACTTGTTAGCTTTCTTAAAATATCTGGAAATAAATGTTTGTAGACTGTACAGGGAAGTTGTAGAGTTACGCTGACCAGCCTGCACGAATGAAGATTCTTCCCCAATACAGTGGCTGCCATATGGACAGAACTGGTGTTGAACAAATCAGTATTTAAAATATCTCTTTAAAATTAATTGTTAAAGATTAAAATATTCTGAATCTTGTAATATTTTGAAAGACATCAGCACTGGTGTCAGACCTACCATGAAACTGGTGCTTATTGTTTTGTAGGATGGAAGAGACAGCAACAGAAATACATGAAAATTGCTTCACTTCAGCAAAATGTTGTGTTGCCTCTCAGACAGAATCGGAAGGTGACACTGAGGCCTTATGTTACGGTTTATCTCAAATGCAAAGGTGACAACATGCATCCTGCTAAATCTTTGCTAGTTTGTTTATTTTTGAGGGGCAGCAAAAACGGAGCACACAGGCAGTTACTTCTGCAAGGAGCCTGAGAATGAGCCCTCCAGCCCAAACTGTGCCCGTACAGAAACTCCATTTTCATCTCTTCTTCCCTCGAGCTGCACATGACCCCTCATGACTTGTCTGGGTGTCCTATATGGCTGCAGCCAACCTCATTTCCCTCTGCTGGAACCTGCCAGGAAACTTCCAGGCTCCCCTTTATGTTGTAGGCGCTCAGGTGGCTCAGGTCGCTGCACTCCCAGTTACCCGGTTCTCCTTTTTGGACCCTGTGGTTATTACCTCACTGAACAAAAAGTCTTTCTAATCAGCCATGGTCTGCTCTGAAGGGGACTCGTGGGGGCAGTGGCATTCCCCTCTGTGCCAAGGGTGATTGAGACCTGTGTGCTGTTCATCTTCTGCTTCAGGGATCCAACCAGAGCTCAGCAGGCATCAGGCTCCACCTCAACAAGGTCACTCTTTGTCTGACTGAAGAAGGAGTCATAAAACATAAAACCTTCACTGAGGGACCCTTACATATCCATACCTGTTGACTGTCTCTTTTCTGACAGCAGAGCAGTCAAAATTGAGCTGGGAACAGTGTAAGCTCTGAGCCCTGGGATGAGGGCATGCCAAGAGGTGGAATTCCTGTCATTGAATATGTAAGCCATATATGTGCTATGCATAAGTAGTATGCATAGTTTTAACTTAAGAAATGTTTGTGCATATAGGATGTAAAAAATACATTTCAGTTGTTTTGTGTATCTGCTCCAAGGCTTGTATTTAGCATGGACAAATTTCTGTACAGTGCCATTAACGAATGAAATGTTAACAGATGAAATTATATCACAGATGTTATAATGCAATCAATATTTTTTTGCTAATATATATATATTCTATATATTCTCTGCTAGTGTTTGAGCAAATCATTAGTCGCCTGGACCACTCCGTGCACCTTTGCATCCTTTTTGGGAATGTTGGACTCTTTTTTTTCCTTTTTAATAAAATGTAAACCATCTTATGGCTTCTTATTGTCCTTATGACAAGAGAAGAAATTTAATGGTCATATCAGACTTTTTTTCTAATTGTAAATTGCCACATGCTGTGGCAGTGGAAAATCTTTTTGATTAAGATCTGAGAAATCAGAACCTTATTTCAGATAAGCTGAGCATCTATAGTTCTCACCAAATTTGAAAAGAACAAAAGACAACTACTATCTCTAAAAACTAGGCCAGTTAGATATTTTTTACTGACTGTTTTTCAACATGGTAATTTCTGACTCACTGATACTGAAAGTCTGAAGCAACCAGAATTTAATCTTTATATTGTATTTTCAATTTCAGACTTTTACCATAGTTGAACTTGAAGTTTTTTCTGTGTCTCCATACCACTGAGATTTATTACTCTGCAAAAATTTTCACCTGGAAATACAAGCCAAAAATATAACAGATTCTGCAGAGAACTCGAAGCATCCTGTGGGGCTCTCAGTGTCGTGTTGTCATAGTGAGCACCAAGATCTCCCACTACAGAAGCTAGAAGGAGCTCCTGGTCTCACCGAAGGCACTCATTGCCTACAGATCTCATTTGTTAGTGCAGAAGAGTGATTTTTCTGTAAATAATCCTATTTGCTCATTTGTATTCAGTTTTTATCACTGTGGTAGACGCTACTGAAATACAAGAAGAGTCCTTAGTTTTTTGTTAATGCCAGCTGATTCTCTTTCTTTCTTCCTTCCTTCCTTTATTCTTAGCAAGATTTTGCCTGGACATGACCCAAAGCTAGGTGTGTTGTTTGGATGAGGAGAAATTTTCTTTGGTGGAGAACACTGATAGAACCAACACATGTTAGTTAAGGCTTTGAGCTGGGTGAAATTTGGTTCATATGGCAGAAAGGCTCCTTGAGAGAGCCTCTCCCCAAACAGCAGTTTATCTCTGAAACATGTAAGGCTGCGCTGCCAAAACACTGCATGGGGCCCTAAGAAATGGTGTTTGTATCTGCATCTCTCCCACAGCATTCTGGGCATGTACCCTGCATCGAGCACACTGAGGAGCTGTAGCTATAAATGAGCCCTCAAGGGTTTTATTTTGTACCTTTATCTTGAGATATATGACAGACATATTATGTAATATTGTTATGGGTTATGATCTAGCCAGTATTTTTTTAATTTAATTTTCAAGAAGGCAATCTACAACTGTGTGTTTTTATTCTGCTGTATTTGTCCATATTTCCTATGATGATATTCCCAAATAAATTTGATTTGAGGGCAAGGATTGTGAAGCTCCTGAGTGTTAGTTACAAATTTGATTTCCTGGAGCATTTTTGCTCATTTATGTCTGATTGTCTTTGAGAAGTGACTGTGCATATATGGTTGTTTCCAACCCTTCCACCTGTTTGGAACACCACACTTTTTCCATTACTGTTCCAGTTTACCATACAAACTCACTCACATCCTCATAGCACACTTGAAAACAATTTCTTTAAGTGAGTCTTGCCTTCCTAGCCTTTATGGCTAAAATAGCCCTCACATGAAGAAAAGCATAACCAATAAAACATTTTTTTACAGAAAAAATTCTTATTGTGGTTGAAATTGAAGGAGCCACTGGGACTGTACTTGTTAGCAACAGTTCTTCAGGAAGGGTATGACTTTGAGGGATACCTCCATGGCATGGTGTAAGTTTTATAATCCAAGTTCAGTGTAAAATGGAATTAAATAGGTCCCCTTTCTACTTGGATTGAAAATGTATGGAAAGAATCCCAAAGACTCAAACATGTATCAAATCCTAACTGGGTGCATGATGAAAATAAATCAAGACAACTACTTTATACCACATTCTTTGCAGTTCGTTTTCCAGGTGCTATATGAGCTACATGGACCTTCTTCTTGTAGAGATGCCAGAAGTCAAAGAAGCCACTACTGTAATGAAAATAGTTTCAAATTAACAAATCAAGATCACTAGTGGTAAGTGTCTAAAATGCATCTTTTTAACAGACTATACCGTTATTGTATGAGAAAGAGGATAATGTAAGTATGACTAACATTCTTCAGCAGCAGCTTAGAGATTTCTGTGTACAGTAGTTTGGCAGACAAAGGTTTGTCTGAAAGGGGAGTGCAACCCTTTAAAGCATTTTTTAAAAAAATTGCGTCCTTGAAAAGCAATATGGAAAAGTGAGTGGAAATGAATTTAGTGCTGTGAGTAAAAGAATCTGTCCTCTTTCAAACACTCTGAAAACATTTGGGCTAATTCCCTGGAATAATTTTACTTTCCCGGTCATTTAAGTATTTAATGGGTCTCCAGAGACTCCTTTTCCATGTCTCACTGCAAACATTCAGAAGTTTTATCAAACTGTGAATGTCTAAGTTTTCCCCTGGGAACAAAGAAGCAAGTTATAACCACAGAGTTATAAATGGAAAAAAATCCCATATAAAAAATGGGACTTTAACTGTTTTGGGCTGAACTTTGCTGCAAAATACTTTCTTTGTGCTTAGGCAAGTCCTTTGATTATGGCCTTTGTGGGGAGAATTGTTGGGGAACTTTACATTAGCTGAGCTTGGACAGATAATATCTTAACAAAATAAGCTATTCTGACAGATTACATAGTATACGAACTTTAAAGCTGTTGAGTTTTATGCATTTGCAACATCCTGTATAGGTCATTATTACAAACCTGAAGTAACTTAAAGTAGCTAAATAAGGTGATCAAAATCAAAATGGTACAATCTTGGCTATAGGATGGAACAGTTAAGCAGAAAGGAAGTTTCTTCCCTTTTATTTGGACTGTAATTATAAAGCTGTCTCATCACCACATAGGACCTAATGCTGGGGCGCCTACAAGCAACACCCCTGAACCTGCAAGAAGGTCTGTGGGACTTGTATCATAATACCATGAATAAACATCAAGTAACATGAAAGTATTGGCTAATTATTTGTAGAAAGCCTGATATGATTATCTCAATCAAAATTCAATGAGCCAAGGGGTCAAATTCACCTATGATGCATTTCCATGGAAGCCAAGAGAGATGATGTCATTATACCAGAAATTAATTTGTTAATTGGATAGTAATTCGTTGTCTCTTGCTTTCTCTCTATTCAGCTGGCTTACAGATTTTTTTTCTGCCGTGCAGGGTACTCTGAGGGTCTAATGTCTCTCTACAAAGCACGTGTTTAACTTCAGGCCATCCTGAATTCTTTTCTTGAAATTGTGCTTCCTTTCCTTGATATTGTTCAGCTTTGAGAGAGACCTGTATTCTACTTACCAGTCAGAAATGAACATTCCCCTTTATTGTTTGGGGTTCATCAGTAGTTCCCAGCTGGAATTAATGGCAGCATATTTGTGTCAAACATTTTAATATAATGCATGATGCATCTTTATTTCAGTGTTCCCACCAGGGGAAGACCCCTATTCTGCTAGGCACAAGGTGGTTTGGTGTAGGGCAGAACTGTGACTGCAGCCAGAGTAGTTCTGTGGTTTCAAGTAAAGAGTAGATACAGGAGCGTGACTACAGAGTTGATATTTCCAGTAAATTAGAGAATAAAAATGTCATGAGCAATTTAAATATTATTTATAGTTGACCTTCATGTCTGTTTTTAATATTCAATCTGCTGAGTGTTTAAAAAAGCAATTAAAAGTCCCATATAATGTTAAAACCCTTGATAAATGTAATAAACAAATGACATATTCAAAAGAGAGAATCTATGTCCCATTAGGAGAGAAAAAGAAAGATGAGAGCAACATATGGCAGTATAATTAGAATGATTACGGAAGCACATCAACAGAATTTATGCTGCAGGGAAAATGTAATAAGAAACCAACACACTTTCCTCACTGCCTTGAAAACTGCAAATATCGCTCTCTGAAAAGGAAAAGATGCAGAAAGGGTCCCTGGCATTTAAAGCTGTAACTTGTGTTCTTCTGTCATTATTAAAGATGCACACAGCCATCTGCAAACCATTTATTTTTTGCAGAGCTCACACTGTCCCATTGCTTTGATTAATAAGGAGCAATATTACACCTCAGCTGCTTTTCAGAAAGATGCTATTTTGGAAACCTAATTAATACTCATTCCACAGTTAGCTTGAGGTGTTCGTTAGTGCCAGATACTGAGTTCTTATTTGTTTCTCATTATGTGGAGAGTATTGCTTCTCAATGCCAGCATTTTTGTTTTGCATTTTGGAATAACCTTTCGACACTCCTGCTTCCCACAACCCTCTCTTCAGAAGAGCTAATAACACCTGTCATCATTATTTTCACATGCCTGTTAATGTCTGTTGAAGACATTGTGGGCTATTTACATAGATAGACTATCCTGATGCACAGCAAATATTCCTGCCATTTTATGAACAGTTGGGCCAAAGAGAAAAGCAAAATCTAGAAACTTGGCAACGCAATTAAAATCTCAGTTTACCACTAAGGGTCAGTATATACTAGGCAAAAGAATTGTTACAAACTTGAAAGAGCGTGGTTGGCCTAGCAGAAATAAAAAATAATTTTTCTGCCCTAAACTCCTCAGATTATTTAATAAACAAAACATAAAATCTATAGCAGAATATAGACACTGAACTTGTATAAACTCCATCAACCCACTTTGATGAAACTGGAGATTAGTAGCATCTTACCAAGCAGCCTGACGTTTAGTAGAGGGTGCAGAAATACCTTGCTTGAGATTTGCTCAAAGTGCTGCTATCCTCACTGGAGGCTAAAGGAGAGAATACGGCAGAGCAGACGGCATTTAGCATCCACTCAGTTGCCAAGTATAATGCTGTGCATGAAAAGGTTAAATGCAATTGCACATGTCAGGAATCAACAGAACAACTGAGGCTCTTTCTGGAGCTCACTCTTGTGCTGAGCTGTTATAGGAAAAATAATAAAAAGAATAAAAAAAGAACATCTGTTGGCCTGGGCACTAACATGGATGTAATAGGAGAGGAAGAAAGGGGAGTTTGAGGGACAGCATGTTTTAAATATGCCCTTTCATTGTCCCCCCAGGGTTAGTGGACAGACAATGCCTTATTTACTGCAGGAATAAGGTCCCTCATGAGAAAAAAACTTATCTCAAGAGAAAAGAAATGAGGAGGGGAGCCCTGCACTGAGCAGACCTTTGTTGTACAGTGCCAGCTGTACAAAAGCAGACCTGCAGCCTGCAGGAGCCCTGCTTGGGTCCCTCCCCAGCCTCCACAGCCTACCCAGGCCAGCTCTGCAGAGAGCCACCCAGTGCTTCACCTTCTGCAGTAAATCAAATGGGTTTTCTTAAAAGAGCAAAAATCACCACCAGCCTGGCCCTTGATGTTAGAGGAAGCAGAGATGAACTGGAAGTCTCTTCCTCACTGACTGCCTGGACCGTGGACACCATGGAAGGCCCTGGCCCAAGCACAGGCAATTGAACCTCTGCTGCAGCCCTGCCTCAGAGCCAGTGTTGGATGTGACACTTTTAGTTAATAACACCAACAGTGCAAGAAATAGTGGTGATTTTTAAGTTTACATTATTGGGAAGAAATAGTGATACTAGGAGAAAGTGGGTAAGTCCTTGAAGATTTCAACAGAATTTATAGCAATCTTAAAAAAAATAGGCAAGAAATCCAGTAATTAAATTGATATCAGGATAATAGAAGCTTTCATGTACCCTACACATCATATTTCTCCAAAGGCAAGTATGTTATTGGCCAAAACCTATGGTCTTTCTCAAGCCAAATTCCTCTGAGTTCAGTGGAAAGTGTGCTTGAGAAAGCGTACTTTAGAATGCCTTAGAAAGGAGTTTTAAATCTTGACTTTTAATATCTCCTTAAGTATATCTGATTTTGCACCTGGAGAATAAACAACATATACCATTCTGAAAGTCAAATACAGTTCAAAGTAAATCGGGGGGGGGCGGTTCCCTATTATTTATAAAGTGTAATTATACTCAGGTCCAACAGTCAACCTGAAACAGCGTGATGAATTCTCCAGGCTCCTATCAGGTGTTTTGTGTGTTGCCTTTGAAATGCTGAGATTCCAAAGTGTTCAATACCTTGTCCTGGTATCAAGTGTTATAAATCATGTCCATGTTTTCATTTGCTCACAGGTTCTAGACAGTTCTCATCTGCAGCCTGTGGGTACTAATAACCAGCAAAAAGCCATTAATATCCAAAGTGCTTTATTAGCTAGCAACACAGAGAGATGGTGTGAAGTTAAACGCCAGTGACTGATTCACAACTTGGGAGTACGGTGGCAAGAGCAGTTTTGTGAAGAGCCTGGTTCTGTGTGAAAGCAAAGCCATGGCAAAGCTGGGACCAGAGCCCAGCTCTTCTTGCTGCCATTCCAGACCTAGCTTGGGGCCATTCAAACAGTTTCTGAGGGGTCATTTCCTTCTTTTTGTTGTTTGTGACATAAAAAGCTCTCAGTCCTGTGAGTCCTGTAGCGGCTTCTCTATAATTGCAGAGTCCTTCTTTAGTCCTTCTTGCACACCCTTGCTGAGCTGGAGTCATGGATCCTGTCTGCAGTGTTTCTACAGAAAATGGAACCAAAGAGGACAGATACAGAGATACAGATGGAGGGGAAAAATGGCTCTCAAATATAAAGAAACACTTGTTGACAGATCCTGTTCTCAGCAGGTCTTTGTGGAAGACCTCAGATTGGGAGTGAAATCACTATGCAAGGCATAGACAAAAGGCTCTGTGTTTTCCTATATTTCATCTCTTTTTTTTTCCTTTTCTTTTTTTGTGTGTTTTTTTTTTGTTTGTTTGTTTTTGTTGTGTTTTTGTTTTTGTTTTGTTGTTTTTTTTTTTTGCTAGCTCAACCCTTTAAAGGAGACTTACAGCAGTGGAAAGTTAAAATGAGGATAAAACTTTTGTGTCAAAGGCAAACAGTTAATACAAAATGACAGTGAATTCATTTAGAAAATTGCCACTGATAAAAAATGGAAATAATCTGTTAAATGTGACTTTGAAGAAACACAGTTTTCCTTCTCCACCTTATTCCATTTTATGCCGTGGAGTTTGCATGGTCTAACAAATGAAAAGGTTGGTTTGAACCATGGTGACTTCAGCCAAGACCCTGGGACTCAGACACAAGCTGCATTTGTGCAGCTTGCTGTGCTGTCACTCACTGGCTCAAACTGAGCCAAGCGCAGGGCAGGAAGGCTGTGACCTGTCCTTGCTGCAGGCGACAAAGGGGGATATGGCATTTCCCGTGGCTCAGCTGGTGCTGGGACCCTGCTCACAGGCCTCGCCCATGCCTGTGCTCCTCACTCCCAAACTGAAATATTTTTTAATGCCTCCAGATAACAGTGATCTCGTGTAGAGAGAAATAGTTTTGGCTGCTGTGACGAGGCAGCCTCAGACCAAGAGCAAGACAAGTATTTAAGTGTCAGGTATCCAGGGAACACAGGCAAGAGTGTCTTTGCATCCTTCTCTAGACAGAATCACCTCTGCTTACTTCGTTACTTTTTTCCATCTACATCATTGCAAGTAACTCTACCAGCAACGGTAAAAACATCCTTAACTAAAAGGATCATTTTATATGAACATTTCTCTTTAGGCTAGACAAACCCTCTGTACAATAGACAATCTTGTCTAAATTAAATTAATGTATTATTTATTTTGTACCTTTTAAATCACTTTTATTTACAACAAGCCTTAGATACAGCTCACACGCAGTAGTTAAGCTCTGGCAGTACTGACGTCAGGGAGCTAACGCATTTGCGAATTACATTTCTAAGTCATAGAAAATAAAAGAAAAAAAGACTTTAAAATAACTGTTTTATCTCCGGGAATAAGGGTCACAGGGCACGTGTGCAGTGCCTGCAGAGCCCCTCCGAGGGCCGTCCCGGAACCCCCGGTGCCGCGGGCTCGGTGAGCGGGCGGGGCAGGACGCGGCGGGGCCGAGGGTCGGTTCAGTGACTCTCCGGACGGGGCTCGGGGCAGCTCTGCACTGGTTAATGGCCCCACTCCTCTTCCCTCTCGCCAACTCCCTCTTCTTCTTCTGGAAACACTGAGTCACTCTGACTCTTCAGATGCTTAATCCCTGAAAATACAGAAATCATGATTAAGGTTGTATTTAGCTTGCATCAGGTATTTTTTTGCGAAGGAAGAAACAGAAAACCAAAATAAGGACAAGTTTAATGCCCATATTTACTCCTTTTTTCATAAACCTCTTAGTTAAAATCATGCTATGGTGTTATTTACAACAGAGATATTCTCTTCCTTGAATAAAGGCTCAGAACAGTATTTGCTTCTCTTTTTTCCTTGGTAACCCCTGATCTGGTTTGTGTTGAACACCATTGCAAAGCTGTCCTGAGGCAAAGAGAGCATTGCACCTGACAGAGAGGAGACTGCTGGCACCAAAGCTGTGACAAGACTGGATCATTTCTTACACGGAGAATGTGTTCTTTTGACCTCCAAATACCATGAGGAGCTGGATGAAAAGGGTAAATACCAATCACAGGATATTTGGAACTTCAGATTTGAGGAAAGTTACCTACTGCTGGCTGGTTTCAGCCAACAAGTGAAATAGACTCCCTGAAAATGAATCAAATTACAGTTATTTCCCTGTCTCTTGTTCAGCACAAGCAAGTAGACCTCAATGAATGGGCCTAATCCCGTCTTCTCAACTCCGCATTGATGTGATAGAAGAATTTGCTCTGGAAAAAGAAGCAACATCAAGATAAAAAGACGACAGAGAGACCAGAGAGGAAGGGTTATTATTTTCAAAAAACCTAAAAAACAAATGCACAAGCATAGTCTCTGGGTCCCCTAGTTTATGACAAACAAAGTGGGAACATAGCTGTTCATCAAAAATGCATGATTTGAACAAAGCTTAAGCCTGAATTGGGCTATTTTCTGATGCCATTAATGTCATTACATAAAAATATTTTTTATTTTGTTAAAGATCATACATAGTTCTAGTCACCATTTCTAACTGTCAGAAAAAAGGCTTCCCTTTTATATCACTTCCTCTCTGTGATGAGGAGAAATGACATCCTAGCTGCTTTATATAACCACTGCTAGATAATCAAACACCCCAGTATGCACCCTGCAAGTCATAGCACTTGTAGGGGCACCGTTTTCAAAAAGGGGTTCATCCTTGAATGGTGAGGGCAAGATCCAGATAACTGCTGATTGTGAGTAAGAGGAATTGATGATGGTGTACATCCAAGAGCTTTGGCCCCAGTGTCACTTAATCTGGAAGTTCCTACACCTTGCTGTTTATGTCCACACCACTCCAAAACACAGGATAGATTTTTTCCAAGTATATCACTTAAAAAAAAAAATCTCAGTGTAAGTTATTCCCGTTCCACAAAGTTACAAATAACTGAAAACAGTATTTTAGAAAGGCTGTACAACAATCAGCTCCACTTCTAACAGGAGCCCATCACTCTGTGCTGTGCTCTGGGCTCCTCTGTCCCTTTTCTTCCACACAAATGACAGCACATGGTCTCATGGGAAACTGTTGTTCAGACATAAACCAAGCAAATACATTAATGCTCCCAAGCCTCGGTTCTTGTAAGTGTGCCCTGCAATAATCAAGCCATTTCCAGTTAAGGAACTGTGATACATGAAGGTGCTCAGCTACCCACAAGCTCTTAGCAGCTCCTCTTTAGCAACACCCTTTAGTAAGACAAACACTTTAAATATGATTTCACCTAACTATAGGTTAATGGACATTTGTTTCCAAATTATGTTGTGTTTTTAAGGTACATTTGTCTCCTGTTGTTTCCTCTGCGCTTACAGAGCCATTTCTTGCACAAATCACAGTACTTATCTAACAGCTGCTGTTCAGTACAGGAATTGTTAGGAGCCAGAGTGCACCATTTTTTAGGGAGTTTTTCAAAGATGAGAAGGGGAAAGTTGTGGACAGAAAAGAAGGCCTGTGATACTTGGTATGATCAAACCATGGAGCTGTATTTTTTGTAGGAGTCAAGACTTTTGGTTATGTGGTTTAATTGCAATATTAAGTATGAAAATTGTAGGAAATGGAGAGAAATTACATCAATGAGTATTACCCATTGATTTTTGCATGGCAAATAGCTATTCATCTTATTTAATGATTTTTTCATAACCTCCATTCTGCAGCCTGCCTTCTCCTCTGCCAGTCATTTTATGCTACAGCGTCACTTGGAAGCTTCCTTCTCTGACCAATAAGTGCACAAGACTTGATGTACTTATTTATAAGCCTCAAGATGTTCTCACAGCATCAGGTTGTCAGTAAGAACTGACCCTAGGTGTAGCATTATGAAATAAGACGCTCCTCTACACAACGGAATAAATTAGTGTGAATCAACATAGAGGTAATGAAATTCCTGTCAGTAACATGTGAACATGTATGACAGGAAATGCTGAAAAGATACATTTCATGCACAAAGCTGCAGATTTTACAGTGCAAAAAATGGCCTGGAGTAATAAAAATACTCAGTTAAATTACAGCAATCATACTTTTGGATTGATATCTAGTGATGTAACATTGCAGTAGCCCACAGTGGCTGCCAAGGGTGGTTATAAGGCATTGCAGCTGGGCAGGTGCACACTGGCACATTCAGCTACAGCTCAAGAAAAGGGGCTGGTACAGTGGCTCTCCAGCATGGCTCCAGTGGGGTTATTCAGGCTGTGCCCTACCCTTTGTCAGTATGAACCATATGACAAGCAGGGAGTGATGTGAAGTTCTACCATCAGAGGTGTATTGCTGGATCAGTTCAGCATCTTTGCTTAGCAATATCTGAATTGTTTGCTGAAAGGTTACATTCTGTTACAGACTGAGTAAAAATTCCTTCCTCAGGTCACCTCAACCATTTTTACAACCAAAACTATGTCAATGTTAATTTATCAGAAAGGATATTTCCTTCTCATCTTTTCAATCTTCATACCAGTAACACAGCTCATGCCCTCAGCTTCTAGTAACCAAGAAGCATCAAAATGCTGAAGTTTGGGGATTACTTCTGTTCACTGATTGAACACAGTGTGAAGATGAGCATGAAATAAACACTGTAAGATTTTACTTGTAGCAAAAAAGCAAAACAAAGCCAGGATATTTTAGAAGAAATAGTTTGTGTGTAAGAGCATATCCAAGTTAGAAACATCAGGTTCCTGGTTCCACATAAACTACACAAGCTTGACAATATCAGTTGCAAATAGGGAGGACTGCAAATGCTGATCCATGGAGTCACCCTGTCTCATCAATGTCCCATTTTCTAGGCAATGGGTAACTCTGAATTCGTGGTCACCCCCACTTTTCTGAGGCACTGTGCCTCCACTGTCCTGATGCTGCTTTGTTTCTCTTACTGGATGCCCTGCCCTGCTCTCCCCTTTCTTGCAGACGGGGCTCACAGCGTGCCAGCCATCCCACTGTCCCCACGGCTTTGCAATTCCCTCTGCACCTGACCCAGCCATTGCCTCACAACGTCACACCCTGCCTGGGGCTCTGCTCTTCACCTGGTATGTCTGACAGCAAAAACCCCCTTCCAGACCAAACACTGCCCCTTCTCACCAATCCCTGAAAACATTTCATACCCACAGTCTGTTCAAACTCTTCTTTATGCTACTTTAAAACAAAGTCTGTCTGAGCACTGCTAAAGCCAGCAGGACAAGAACTGGTTTTTCTTGAAGGGCTTATATTTCACTGCAGGTAATTTAATCCAATTAATGTTGATAAACAAACCCACAATTCCAAGCCATATTGAGCAGCCATTCACTAATATAATATAATAACTGTCAATTCTCTTTAGATGAAGTCACTGTCTCAGAAAAGATTTCTAGATTTCTAGATACTTATAAATTATGAATGAGAATGGGACAATTTTCTGGCATTTTTGTAGTCACATCACATCCGTGCTGCTTCATCAACAGCTGTCTTTTTGCTTCTCTCCACCTAACCAAAGCACCAGCTTAGAAAGCTAAGCAGGGTCACAAGATTTGAAATAACCAAGTGTTCCTGAATTAAGTATCTCCTGGAAAAAAATTTTACAAATATTCAAGTAATTAAGGCAGCTCCCCATCCTATTTAACACCTCTTGCTTCACCCTGCTTTGCTGCCCAAGGAAGGGTGTTGACATTTACCAAACTCAGGATTGAAGTCTGGTTGGCAGCTTGAATTCCCTGAAGTTTGAAGGGTTATTTAGTTTTATGACTTGGACCTGATCGTCTCTCTATCAAAAACACATTTCCAGATTTGCAGAAAGCAGTGAAAGGCACAGATAAAACAGGCTCATTTTCAGCGTTTCAGAACTCAATTCACTTTGAAATTATCATGCAAACAAACCTGGCCAAAGAGGATAACAGCCAAATAAAAATGTCTCAGCCAATGTAAAATGAATTATTTTCTAGTTTCCTTAGCAAAAATGATAATATCAGAAGAAACATCATATAGCCGTACTACTAAACAGAGAAAAGGACAATTCTTTCTAATGGTACATTTTGATTTGCATTTACCAGTCAAATGCGTTTTGATTTCGTTGACATGTCTTCCTCATAATTTTTTTTCTGAACTGAATTTTAGATTTAAAATATGCCAACAAAACAAACAAACAAACAGACAGAAAACACAAAACCCAAAAACCAACAACAACCAAACAGAAAAAACCCCACAAACTAATGTCATTAAATCCAGCATCCGCCGCGGGTCCTTGGCTGAGTTGGGTGCAATGGAAGGCACTTGGGAAGAGCCAGATGAAGCTGGCAGGTCTCCCAGGGCAGCCTCCACCATGTGTAGGGATGGCCCCTACAGTTACAGGAGAACAAGTAGCTGCATCGGATCAGGGACAACTTTGGGGCACCCAACAGCAGCCTGCCTGTACCAAGGGAAGTTACCCAGAAGACGAAGGTGTCTGGTTGTGAATTGGAAGAGAGTATTTTCTGACTCGATATACGGAAGAAATTATTCCACTGAGTGTATTTAAGCACTGGTGTAGTTTCCCAGTGAAAATGTGATGCTTCCTTTCAAGGAGATTTTCAGTACTGAACTAGACAAAGCCTTGAACAACCTTGGTAAATGTGGTGTTAATTCTGCTTTATGCATCAGGTTGAACTGTGGAATTTCCAAAGGTTCCTTGCAACCTAAATGACTATATGATTTTATGAAATCAAAACTCAGTAAATGCTTACAATTTTCTGTAAGCATTTAAATGTTTCAAATCTTACAGTTTGTAACAGTGTATTAACATTAAACTGTGGGCTGCATATTGATCCACCTGGGAGCTTCAAATGACTCCTTTTTTGCAAAGTGATGAAGTGTCTAACTGCACCAGTCAGACTTCAGGAATAAGATTCCTCTTCACTCCTTGAAACCATGGGACCAGACTAAATCAATACAATGTACTGATTTTAGAAAACATACAAACTCATAATTAGGTTACGCAGTCCACTGTGATCCATATATACATGTATGTGAGTACATATTATTCCCAAACACAAGGGATGAAAATAATGGGATTAAAGTCAGTGAACCTGAAGCATCTCTTGCAGTTGACAGATACACCTGTGAGACAAAACCTCATGCAGAAATAACATCCCTGTTGTGGCCCAGTGCATGAAAATGCAACAGAAAGGATGTAATTCCTGTGAGGGAGGCACAGAACTCCTGTCCTGCACATGAGTCCTGGCACTGCTGCTGAAATGGCTCATCTTCCCTGGGGACCTCAGGGGCAGATCATTGTCTCGGTCACTACCAGTGTGTGGTGCTGAGGGTGCTGACTGCCATTGCAATTGAAAGAATATGCTCAGCTGCCTGTGGATGTAACAGGTTAAAAAAACCACACTGTGCTAATAAAACCAAGGCCTATGAACCCCGTTTCAGAAATCCCTTTCTTGCTCAGCTAGGCATCTGCTCAGTGGAAGTAACACAGACTCTCAACACCTCACAAGAGGTTTTGCCACATATTTCCAGAAGCATCCAGTGCTCCGTATGATGGAATGTGCTCCCATTTGCTGGTCAGTGCCAGTGAGAGAGCCCAGAGCCTGTCCCTGCAATGGGCACCACACTCCAGCTCTGACAGACACAGGGCACAGCCTCCGCTCAGCTCTGAAAATCATCAACCGAGCTCTGAAATGCATCAAATGCTTCCTGCTCTTGCCACCTCCAGCAGATGTTGAGGACCATCAGAGCCTGCAGGAGCAGCTGCCTGGCAGAAGCCTGCTTTGACAGAAGCTGAATAATTACTACAAACTTTTCCTCTTTATGATGACTTTCAATTCAACGAAATACAGCTTCACCAGTCTCCATTCTCACCATTTTCTGCTTCACAGAAGTTTACAAAAATCCAATTTCGTCATCTTCAAATGTTCATTGTCAGGTGCATGCCAGCTACACTGCTGAATTTATTTAAATAGAAGTTATACATGTCTTGTCTTCTCTCTGCCCCATTTGGAGAAGATATCAGAAATGCAGCTGTCCTTACTGGTCATGGAGAAACTCAAAACTTACCCCTGCACACACATCTCCTAGGCACTTTGACTTTCTTGATCAAAAATTTGTTGTTTGGCTGGAAAAAAATAAATCCTACTATTTTTTTTTCTTCTTTTAAACAGCTGAAATACAGGAGGGCATATATTCCATGCAAGAGCAGAACAGGAAACCAGGAAGAAAAATGCTATAGTTTCCCAAAAACCTATTTCGAGCTTTCTCTTGTTTCCTCTTTGCATAAATGACCTGTTATCTATATCCTTCATCTGTACAATCAGTTCGTGAAACCTTTAATCCATTTTTACTTAATTGAGTGGTTTAGATAAGCTCTCCTTGCATACAAGTCGGAGTTCAGGGCTTAAGCTTTTGTTAGTAACTCTTAAAAACCATTAACCCTATCCTTAACCCTACCTGCCTCCCCTTCTTCTCGCTCTACCATTCAGCTCACCAAAAATGATGCTCACTGGTTCCACCTTATCAGCCCTCTCTGCCCCCATCCACCATTTCCTTTGATCCACTTGCCCCTGGATCCAGTCTCAAAGCTTTCTGGCCAAGTGCCTAGTGATGTCTCTCTTCATCCTTTCCAGCTTGCTGATGTCTTTGCCTCTGACACTTGTTGCTGTGGTTCTCCTTCACCCTGGTTCGTCTTCCACTGTTGGAATGCTTTTCTCTCTTCTCCTTGCCATTCTCTGACAGTCATTTCCCCTTCTGTCCAAATTAAAACTCTAGAGTGCATCTTCTATGCAAGCTTGTAGAAGTCTAAGACAGTATCTCAAAGTGGTCAGAATCAAGCTCTTGATCTGCAGTCCTGTCCAAAATGTTCACCTACCATGAACAACACTGTCTTTTTTCCTGACATTTAGGCTTACACATTTCTGATTTCCACTCTTCTCTAGATCCCTGTGTCCAGCTGTCATCTGAGTCTTGCATCATTTTCTTGCTTAATGCATCCCATATAGTCTTTACCATTTATCCAGACTTTGAAACTCTCCTTATCCTGGGGTCTTCACTACTACCACATCTCCTTCTCCAAGCTTTATAAATGTACCTTTTCTCCTGCCACTACTTTCCCCCTTGAGTTCCCTCCATTGATTCCCTCCAAGATATTTCAGACTAATGGTGGCTATTTGTGCTTTTAAGGAAAATTAAATTTCTTCATGTACTATGGGCATCATCTGCACTTATCTCAAATCAGGAAATGATAAAGATTTGCTTCTTGAATTGCTACGTTTTTAGATTAGCATTTTCATTCTTCCTCCTAAAGTTCTGGAGAGGGAGAACTATCTGCCTTCATGGCTACTTCCAAATCCTCCTCAAAATCCTCAGTTACAGAATTTCAGAAACAACCTGAGAACATTTTTGTTGCCGGCCTGCTGAGACAAAGACTTTTGCTTTCCTCCCTAACATTCTCTATCTGTTCCTGGGTTTGATTGCTACACCCTAGCTGGGAGTTCCCTGGTGCAATAACCAGCTTCTCTTAAATGTTTGAACAAGGTTCGTGTGGCATAGACCAAATTCCTGGTGTTGTTTCCTGGATGCTTCATTAACCTTAATATGATATGACAAGAATTGTGGCCTACAGTGGTTGGTGGATGATGACTGAGTATGAATGGAGAGCCAGACTATGACCTATATTTTTATGCAAACACAAGATGCATTTTGCATACCTTTCCTTGTGTTTCTTCACTTCCACCTAGAAGAATGGCTTCAGTCTGACAAGCTGGCAGCTATTATTTCATCTGCTGATACTCATGTTCAATAATCACACCAGATGACCTGGTGGCAGGAGGCTAATCCTGCTTCCAGGCAGATCTGGCAACAAGAGCCCAGCCTTTGTGTCCCAAGGCACCAACTGTCTTGGGTGGTCTCTGAGCTACTGGCAGTTCAAAGAGCATCAAAAAGTTATCTATGACACGACAGCAATAAAACACAATAAAACACACAGTCCCAGACCTTGACAACTCCCATGTGTATGAGTGAGTGAACAGAAAAAACATGAGGGAGGGAAGGCAAAATAAAAATAAACGGATATGGAAAATTTTGCTTTATAGATGTTGGCAACTGTGAACAGTCTGCTTGATACAGCCTTTGAAAATTCTCTAAAATTTGGGTTGTTCTTTAGTGAGAAAGATTGAAAAATGATGCACTGTGCAATGGTCTCAAAGGACTCTGAGTGGTACCCATTCCTGCAAATTTTTGTTAAGTAAGGTTTCACAGAAGCTTGATAACCAACATGCAAGGGTTGCCCTTACTCCAGTGGCCAGTGAGTCTGAACATAACCAGGTCTTTTCTTTATTACACAGATCTTGGTCCCACTCCTCCAGAAATTAATGAGATTTGCTCTTACTATTTTTAAAGAAAGAAGGGTCAACTCATGTATTTGATATTAAGTTCATAGTAAAGACAAAACCGCAGCTACTGCTTATTTACAATGAATGTACGTAAGATACTGTAAATTACTGTTGTCTGTGGCTTTAAAGTTTGAGATATGAGATAAACAAATTGACACAGAAAGTAGGTGCTCTAGATATTCTCAAATTCCTGTTTGGATTAGCCAAGAAAAAGCAAAGTCAGGCTGTCACTCTGTGATTTACAATTGATGGAGTCTTCAAATGCCAGCAGATATGGTGGACCTACAACATTTAGAATAAAAAGAATCTGAAGCACCAGAGTGGCAGTTTAAGCTATGCTGACACTATAGCAATCTAGAAATAAATACAAAAACCCTCTGTGTGTTCTATTATTTTATTCCTAAGCTCAAGTTGAGAAGGAGAAAAAAATTCTCATGTGTGTTGTGATTATGAGACCAAGACATTATTCAGCCTTGCAATTTAATTTATGTTTTTTCCTCTCTTAAATATGCATGAATAAATCAAAACAACTGATCTGAAGCACTGGCAACTATGACGAGTTTATGTAGGTCACATATCTGATCTGGAGCGGATCAGATCAGCATATTCAGCAGGTCACCATGGCCCCATAGAGGTTTGTGAATGATCATTCGGAAATCCAGCAACAAAGTCTGACTAATTTTCTAAATGTCTGCTGGTTGCTGCTAGCTCTTCTCTTAGCTCAAGTCATACAATCCTCAGTCGTCATGGTGAGCCTTTCAAACGACAAGTGTTGAGGCTCAGTTGAGGCTACTTTCAGTCAAAAGGCTCACTGTTAAACTATCACAATGAAGACTGTATGAGAGCAGCAAAAATCATGTTCAAATGTCTGGCTACTTTCCATTTTGTTCTCTGAGACACCACTTTCAACTTTCCTTTTTCCCTCTCAGAATGGCTTGAAGCAGCACTGGCTCCTTAAGAGTAGTGTGAAGGAGCTTCTTGCACAGAAAGGCTTTTGTTGGTCCTCCACAGGCTGGCTAGAACATGCACTGGAGAGGGGTCAGCTTTGCCATGGCTGAAGGGACTGCATCTCCCACTTACAGTAGCCTAAACAGAGGGGGTTTTGTCGCCCCAGGCAACTTCTGCTAGCATGGAAACATCTTGTTCTGCTGTTCCTTCCTTCCTTCCCTTGCTATCCCTCAGAATGCAGAAGTCAGCCAGTCTTCAGAGTTCAAATGAGGAGCAGAAGCTCCTGCAGTCAGCCAGCAAGTGGGTGTTTCAGCCTGTGTCGGTCTCAGCCCAACACTAATCACACTTTGGAAAGCCAGAAAATATTTCTTAGCTGATTCTGTGGAGGATGGCTCTTGGTCAAATAACTCAAAAACTTGATCAGAAAAACATGCAGAGGTGGCTTCCACGTCAGTAATGAATCCTGGCAGGACTGCAAGACTCTCCTCGTCACGGCTCCTGTGCTGCTCTGACCAGGCAGCTGGGGCCAGCAATCGGGAGAGATTAGAGTTTTTCAGCTGACACTTTTTCATCCCAATTTTTCACAGCTAAGAAGTAGGCTTAGTACTGTTGATAAGTGTGCTTGAATTCAACCAATGCAGGCAGACCTTCAAAGGTGCTGTGCTTTGAGGGGTCCTGGGAAGCTTGTTAGATGGTCAGAATCTCCTCTGAGAAAGCACTTGTCTGGAAGCCAAATCTTACTGGGCAATGTGTTCATTTGCTGGAATTGCTAAACCCTCACTTTTAACACCAGCATCACTTTCAGTCAGGCAGCTGTCTGCCTAAGAGTAGGTCAAAATCACAGGACTGGCAGAATCGTTCCCTTATGTCAAAGGATGACAGTAATTCCACCAAATAAAAGGCCAGATTTTCAAACCTCTAATCAGCTGCTCCATAATAACTGAAGTCAAAAGCTCTGCTACTGTCACAAATTATGTGTTAGAACTCACTGGCCTTAAAAGTTTATGAGCAGCATTTTCTAAGCACGGCTTCTTTAAATTAAACTATCTTACACTTTCACAGGCAACTTCTGTCATGCTTAGGATTCACCATATGCTTCTCCAGCCTATGTAACCAGTTGGAGCCACTCTGTAGCCTGACTATCTTAAAATAAGCCAGGAGGCTAAAAGTGGGAAGTAGGTTTTACAGCTAGAAAATCACATCAGCAAAGACCTGGGAAAGCTGAAGCTAAAGACATCATGAAAGGATGCTCAGTATTTCAGCTACAGAAAGTGTGTTCGGAGAGACAAGCCAAATTTTAGTTATATAGACTGCTATGTACAAAATAATTGTACCATCCTACCTGCTGTAAGCAAATATGGGAAAAGTTAAGGAGAATTAGATAAATCTTAACTTTCATAAGAAGTCTTAACTTCTGCGTTCTAAACTACAGGTCATTGTTCAACCTCAAATATAGATCAAGTGTAGAATCAGGTTGAAGGCTGTGCTTTATGCCAGAGATCAATTATAAAAATGAGGGTCCTTTCAAGGCCTTGAAATCCGTGAGTGCTTACAAAAGTGGCCCTCCATTTTTCTCTAGGAACAAATGCTTTGTTCACAGCTACTATTCCTTTTACAGAGGATAAAAAAAAAAAAAGAGTTCTGCTCCCAGTAGGTTAAAAGATTAAATGGTAACTTATGTGTGAGGAAGGGAATCAAGTGTCATAGTTTTATTTCCTCTAATCTGCTCCTGCCAATAGCGGCAACCAAGAATGTTTCCCTTTTTAAATTTTTTTTTTACTTCTTGAGTTCTTAAAACCCTGACCTGCTCTCCTGGCCGTTTCTCTTTCTACAGCACAGTAATGTCTGTGTGTATTCTTGTCCCAAACTCCTGTTAGTGCTATGCAAACCAGTCTTCAAAGCAAATGCCTAAGCATTTGTAAGGGATTTGACTTCAGCAATTAATTCTTGGGGAAAATGCTGTATTGGAGAAGCTGAACTGAAGGAGTCTGAGCTTTTTGGACCTTACATGGGCTGGCACTCTCACCTAGTTGGTCTGTGAGGTATTTATGGTTGCACTATGACGGAAGAGTAGCATGAAGTTTTATTCATGTCATATGTTTTAACTTCAAATTAAATTACTTCTATTCAAAAGGCAATTTTCATTAAGGTTTGAAAATTGTATTGGCTTCCTTGAAGCTGGATAATTTTCATTAGCTTGTGATTAGGAAAAAAAGCTCTGAAATTTTGCAGCTCCTTTTATGAAGGAAAAAGATCCATCAAAAATGTATTAGCAATACCAGAACATTTAGTTTTGCCTAGTTTGTTAAACATAAAAAATGTAGACATGCTACAGGACAATTATTTTGATTTTTATATGCATTTAAAACACAATGGGAATTAATGTTTTTTTCATTCAAACCTGAACTGAAAATGCTTTACAGAACATTTTAATCTTCCCAACTTCATGAGCCATTTGTGAGAAGCTGTATTTCAGTTTTCTTAGGGCATTCTATCTGACTTCAGTGTTAGTGGAGAGCATTATCCAGCTGCTCACTTTTTCCTGGACAGCTGCACTGTGGAGTTATTTTTTTAGATTTTGACTGACATGTGAATTTTTCTGAGGTTAAGAAACCTAAACAGTTGTGAAAAAAATTATTGCCACATCCTTAGGGGAGAGAATCCTTGACAGAGAAGGGGAGACTGTAACACTGAGAGGGAGAAGCCTGAGTATGTGATGGAGTGAATGAAGTCCTATGAGTAATGACTGAACAGCTTTTGCTTCTTCTGTTTCACCCCCAGGTCCAGCAATACACCCCCAGAATTCTGTTCAGTTTATATTCTGGCTCCATATTTTCCATTATTGTTATTTTTTTTTGTGGCTATTGTTTCTTTCCATGCTCTGGGGCAGATACAGAAAAAAAATTGTTAATGGCAGATTTAAATCTCTTGCTGAACACTCTATGCAGCCTGACATTTTTAGGATTAGGATGAAAAGCTTTCCAGTGAGTTTTCAAACTGAAGACAGGAGCAAAATCTTTGCTGGTCACAACAATTCCAAGGTGGTGTTTCTCCGCTATACTTCCATGTACTCTGTGGCTTTCACTTTTAATTAATCCCGTCTGTTTCTTTTGTCAGAAGTCTATAAGCTTCTCTGTTAATTTGCCAATGAATCCCCTGCTGAGTTATAATTATAATCTTCATTGTGATCCTTCCTATGATGACAAAGGAGATAGGATTTTGGCATCAGCACAACCTCACATCAGTAATATTGTAAATGTTGAAATGAGCTCCTCTTTTACATATTTTATAAACAACTTCAAAATTAAAAAACCTTGTAATGATTAAACAAGTGATTGGTAGGCCAGTGTTTACCTTATTATCCCCACTGCAGTTGTTTCGTGGGTGGCATATGAATAACAGGCAATTACTATTTTCTTTATGTTACAGGTACTGTGGTTGCAGCCCTTATATCCAAGCAGGAATCCATCAGAATGAGCCTCTTTAGTTTTCACCACTTCCAGCGCCTGTGAGGTGCTGAGATCCTGTCAAGCAGCTGAGATCCATTGCAGAAGATTGAAGCTGAAGATGGCCTGAACCCTTCCCCTCTCCCTCTGCAGCAGGCACTCCATGCTAACCAAAGCAGAGCCTATGGTGTGAGCTACGAACCAAGTCAGCTAAACTTCCTAGGAGCTCTGGAGAACTTCTGGAAGATCAGAGCTAGTCTCTCCTCTGTTTTCCCTTGCTGCTGGAGAGGTTTTTATCACATTATGAGCTAACTTATATGGGGCTTACAGCCTACCCTAGCAAGTCCTAATTTTTGCTTCTGAGACATTTTCCTAGGACACAGTATCACCCATCCAAACTGACATGTAGAGACCTGTCTTACAGAAGCAGGGAATGTACTTCCACAAAAGATGTCAGGTGCAAGGTGAAAGGTGAAATTTGGATATAGGCAGCTGTGGGATGATGTTTTCACTGTGTTGTCATTCCCATACAGTGAAAGGTTTTGTCTGTGCCTATTAGCTCTTACTCAAAGTTCCCAGCCTGGTGTAGGCACCAGCAATCATTTTCAATGGGTGTTTTGGATGACTCTCATGACTTGGGAGCATAAAAGGGAGCAGCATTGCTTTGCTGCAAGGAAAAATTATCACAGAGTAAGAGTACAAATCCCTTGAATCAAGGGGAAAAAAACAGATCGTAGCAATTTATGGTGTTTTGCACAGTAATATAGGCAGATTTTCACACCCCTAAACCAAATGCAAACTGATTCAGTACATAATGTTTATGCACAACCAGGGTAGTTCTCTGGCACAGAAATTCAGCAAAATCAAATTCCTGGCTTAGACATCAGAAGGTGTCTTGGACAGTGTCTCTGATCTTTTGAGACAGGAGAAAAGAGAACAGTTGAAGGTTTGGTTTGACATCTTTAGTAATATTTTAAATTTGAAATNCCCCCCCCCCCCAAATTCTTCTATTTAACTGCTTTTGATTGCTGTAAAATTACAACCCAAGGTTAAGAAATACATTATTCAACATAAAATGCAGTCACCACAAATTATTTGCATTGCAGTAGATACAACGCGTCTAACCTTGCAGCTGCCATGGGCACCACAACATTGGGACAAAATCTTTAGTGGCTCTTTATTGTGTGAGTGACTTGAACTTGTGAGAAACATACCTCTTCTGGTCTGCCTAAGGCATCAAAATACCCCAGAACCAGCATCCAGTACAACCAGAAGGCAATTATGCCATAGAAACACCCTATCTGACACTCAGAGTTGTCAGAGCCTGAAAACAAGAATTGCCCTCAGTTTTTCTGGAAAGCACAGCAAGAATATCAGTTTACTCAATTTAACTGGGGAAAATATAGACAAAGTACAAAAAAGGTAGACTCTTCTCTAAAGGTTTAGACACATTAAGATCACAGTCATAGATTTTTTGAAAATTAGTTTTTACACTTCTTACTTTAGATCTCCCTAAGAGTGAGTTGAAATAAATTCAGGCTGTAACCACTCATGTGATTTGGGGAACAACGCTGGAATGCAGGTGAAATGCAGTAATAACCTCGCAGATTTTAAACTGAGATTAGTCAGATTGAATAGAATTCCACTCCTTTCCACTATTCTTGTCATACAACAGTGGAGCTGCACCTAGGAGTCACCAGAGGGAGCCTGCATGCCAAAAATCCCACCAACTGGATTTTCTAAAAACTCTTTTCTTGCAGATTGCAAGGAAATTGAAAGCTGAATTTACATAATTTATCCTCACTCGTGAAAGAAGAAGAGAAGTCTGCTGCCTCCCTTTGCCTCTGTAGGGGATGGCCAGCCCGTGGGTGCTGGGACACAAGCTCGCCCTGCTGCTCTCTGGCAGTCTCTCTGCTTTCCCAGCTCTCCCTTTCACTGGCCGCTTCTTCCTTGAGGCTCATGTCTGGACACAGCCCCAGCTGAGCTGGGTAGGTGAAGATGGGTTTCCTACACCTTACCAGCTGCTCTCCAGGGACAGGTGCAGCCATGGTGTGTCCTGTGTCCCTGTCACCTGGAAAGATACCATTGCAGGGAGTAGCCCACAAACCTGCACCGTTTCCAGGGTTTCCAGACACGTGTGTACATTTACCCCTTGCCGTGTGCCAACGTACACAGCAATGCTGCACCTTGAGCTGGGAGAACCACAGCAAACATTTCAGGTGAGTGTTTTCCCTCTGAGCAGTCACTAGAGCCCACAACTGTATTGTTAGAAATAGTGACCCTGTAAATTGCCCAGAGCCTGCTGACCATCTCTTCTGGCTATAAAAGATCCGTGGAATAACACTGAGTGTTCGCAGGTTGTGTGAGAGCTGAAAAACGTGAAGTATCCTCCCTCTGTTTCAAGAAAAATTAGCAGCTACACCAGATGAGAGCTTCTAAACAACATCCTCCTGGCCCGTGCAGCTCACAGGAAAATGAATCCCTTTTCAGGTCCATATGCTAGCTACAGTATTTCCTGTGTTTTTTCTGGTCACAGTCACACACATAATTCATGAGAGTGTTCAGTCCTAGCTGCAGGCCTGAAAGGATGTGGTTGAAATCTTCGGGCTGCTCGTGTTCTTGTCTCCATGCCAAAGCTCTGGTGGATGGTTTTGGGAACTCTGTGTTCTTGCTATACTGGGCAATGTTGTATCCCAAGGGGTGAAGGAAGGGAGAAATTATGGAGGGAAGTAGAACCACATGACTTTCTGTAGAAAATTTTTGGTTTTCAATAAATTCAGACCAATAGGCATCCACTTCAAAAGGAAAAAAACATCAAATACTAAAACCCCAGAAAACATCCTCACCACAAGAAACCCAGCACAGATGGTCCCTAAAAATGAGAAGCATGATTTCTCTGTGTTTCTCTAAGCTTAACCACAGAAATAAGGACCATGCTGTTCAGAAACAGAGATATCACAAAGCTAACATGCTACATGGGGCATTGCCTTGGGTCAGAGTGAAACCTGAAGTAAAAGAGCTAATGGTAAACTACTGTCCCTGGAAAAGCAGCTTGTGGCCAGGAGCCACTCTCATGGAAACTCCCAGAGGGAGTCAGAGCAGGTGGTGGGAGCTCTGCTGATGGCTGTGAGCCTGCACCTACTTACACATGCTCAGAGGGACCAGCACCGCTGATGGAATCGTAGCTGGAAGGTCGTGGGATGATTTTGCTGTGTCAGGCTGCTGCTGCTGCTGCTGCTCAGTGCACGGTGGTGCCTTTCATGTTACACAAATTCACTATTAACCTTGAGCTTGCCTGCAGTCATTTTGTCTTTTGACAGCTTTGCCTTTTGGGGGTGGGGATTTTTATAAACGAAATTTGATGACATGGAGAGGAGACATTAATAGATAAAGAGGGACTGTAGAAATATGCAGCCAGGTACAAATGTAGGGAAGGCTTTTCTTTTAATGGGTAAATTAAATGAGACAGCAGCCCACATACTGTGGAGATATTTTAGAAACATGCTACTCAGAGTGGTACCTCTGTATTTATATACTGCATCTGTCTCCAGAACACCCAAATATGAACTGAGCAGGCTCCCCCGCTGTCTCCCCACCCGCAGACCCCTGGCAATGCTGTCAGAGGAGCATGCTCTCCCCACTGGGGCTGATCCGTGGCACAGAGCCAAGGAGGAGTGCGGCCCTGGCAGATGCACTTGCCCCCACTGTACGCAGAGCCTTGCCCTGCCTGTTTGAGACATGTCAAACACTGAACAGGAGCAGCAACATGTAATCTAGGTCTTCAATCTGCCATTTTGCTTGGGATCAAATTCCGGATTGACAAGGCTTTAGATGAAACAAAAGGGCAATTATTATTTATTACAGTAAGGCTTGCTGGAGTCAGTGTCTGCCCTGTGGCTTCGTTGTTAACCTCCAGCATAGAACATACAGCAAGGAAATAAAATTTAATGCCCTGTCAAATGGCTGACTTCATAAGAATCTTACATCTTCCCCTATAAAAATATTGTCTTTTCTTCAAAAGCTGCTTCAATTCCTAACACAACATTGCCAAAATATTTGTAATTTCACTATAAATACATCTTGTAATATAAAGTAACCAGAACAACACATGCTGCCCTTCCTCGGATTTCTACTTTACATTTCAAAATATGTACTATGCCTCCCACATTTTTTTTTCTATAATATTTTATGTTGTTAGCTCTTAAAAGGTTGACTGTTTAAGGTTGTCTGTTATTGCTTAGAAACAGTATGATATTTACACTGCTCTGTATTTAATACAACAATGTTTAATAACACTATTTTCAAGTCATAAATGCTGTTTCACAGCATTTTTCTAAGATTAGCTTCTATCATAAAAATAAAGTTGTACCTTTAGAAGGAGGCCAATTTAGCATTCATTGTACAAGATTAGAAGGAGCTATCAGATATGTGGACTTCACGCTGAGCCAAATGAGGTCAGTGGAAATACTCCCCCAGACTTGGGTCTATGTTGGACCACACGTGGTAATTCAGGGACTGACTTTGGTGCTCAACACAGCCCTTTCTTTTTCATTCCAGGTATAGTGGCAGATGACAAGTTATAACACAAACATCCCAGTTTTTCTGTAGAACAGATGTCAGGCTTAGTCTCCACTGGACACCTTGGTCTCTCTATAGGTACTGCAATATTTATTGCAGCCAAGGCCAGAGCCGTTTTGAAGCGGGAGATGCCAGCTGTGTGAAATGAAATGTATTCAAAGCTGCCAACAGTAAGAAATTAAATACAGACTACAGCAGTCTCTGCCAACGTGTTGGGCAGTAGCATAACAGTGGCAGCCAACTGAACTTGAGATGGCAGCAATCTGATGTATTCCTGTCACCAACTCAGTGATTCACTAATTAATTTAGCTTTTTTTTCCTTAATTGTATCTACTGTCATCATCCTGCTGTACAAGTCTGAGGAAGGAGAGAGGAATATAGAGAGAGGGGAAACGAGACCAGGCACTAGAATGTAACATCTTGGTAAAGATAGCCAGGAAATTTATTCAAGGCCATCCTACATCAAGTGGTGTGGTTGCATCGAGGTGTCTCTGACTAAGATGTGGCTAAGAACAGTAGATAAATGAAGAGAACAAGTATTTTTGGAAACAAAGCTGCACCTCTTGTGACCTAGCTAGGGACAAGGGAAAAATGCAATGATACAAAACTGCTGCATAAATCTTCTATTTCCAGTGCTTCAGAAGGTCCAGACAGTTGTGGGCCTTCCACTCAGGAAACTAAATGCATTGATGGCATTTTGTCACATCACAACACATGAACAAACAAGACCATGCACATAAATAACGAGGCAGAGCTTAGCCTTCTGTTACCCAAGGAACAACTTACTGAGACAGATTTTCTACCATAAAGAAACATGTTGAAGGACTCGTACCACCAGGCTAAAGAACAGATGTTGCTCCAGGGATGGGGCAGCTCTGCTAAGGCATTAGAGGAAGACTTTGCCCCAACCTTGGGAATTGCTCCAGCCACCGGACAGTGCCTGCTTTGTGGAGTAAGCCTAGCCCCTGCCCATTAGTTATCACAGCCCTTTAGCATACTGGAAAAGGACAGGGGTCTAAAATACACACTTAGGACTGAGAGGATAATTGAAAACCATCTCCATCTCCTGTTCTGGCCACATGGCTGATGTGCAGCACAATCATCTTTGAAAAAGGATCATCGTCGGAGAGATTGGGAAAATGTAATAGCCTGAGGCAATGTGACTCACCCACACAAGAGAAGTTTGACTGAGTACCAGCTCAGTCTGTGAATTTTCACAAGCCTGGCCTTGATGTTTAGAAGACTGTGTAAGATGTCTTATATTATGCCTAACATTAATTTCCTAAAGATTAAATTTAAGCCTA
Organism: Dryoscopus gambensis; assembly: GCA_013389985.1. Lineage (NCBI taxonomy): Eukaryota > Metazoa > Chordata > Aves > Passeriformes > Malaconotidae > Dryoscopus > Dryoscopus gambensis. The sequence goes on along the minus strand of WEIT01041344.1, from coordinate 300,964 downwards.
TGTATGAAGCAGAACCACAAAAAGACATGGTATTTTTTTTTCTAGAACAGTGTGATGTTTTGTGCTCTTGCACTGATGTGTTTAGTTAACACTAGAAGCTCCTCACAGAGTTTGCCATTGTAAGAAGACAGCCTGTAAAATGATACAAGTTTTTGTAGTCACTGCTAAAGTCTTACAAACTTCATTCCTCTGCCACTCGAAGTAAATTTAGCCTGAGATTTTTGTTTAGCCTGTGATTCTCGTGGGCTCCAAACTCAGTGCTTACCGTACTAACAATAATCCTTAATGTCTCCAGACTCTGCCCATGTTCGTTGTTAACCTTCAGTCACAAAGTAATGAGATGCATCAGACATCATCAAACTGGCCTAAGGGGTTACAAATTTGGATGAGGGCCACATATTGTACTAATTGCTTCTAATAAATTACATATTTCAGGAGGGAGATCATGATTTTAATCATTTATTCTGCATCTTGTTTCCTTCAGAGAGGAGAACAAGCAGGCACTAAACAAGTAGAGCATCTGAAATTCATGGCAGAAGCTAGAAAGAGCTCATTTAATATCAACTATCATTGTAAATACTAGAATTATGCATGTATCAAATCCCTGGGTCTGAACACTTTGGGAAAAGCCAGTGAGTTCTGGTTGTTTTAACGACTCAAACCAAAATAATGTCTTTGAATGTTCCTTAGATTTATAACAACTCTGATTTAATCCCATTTCAAATCTTGTAGCTGGGGCCTAGCTTGACAAAAAGCCTTTGTTTTTATGCAAAGAAAAATACATTAGGAGGGGAATTGAAAGCATTTATTTCCCAAAAGGCTGAGAGGCAAAACAGTCAAATGTATCTCTCACTTGTGTGGGGAATGACTTTAATTATGATTTGATGGCTCCTTATTGCAAAGGTGGTCCAGTGAACACAGACAGCTACAAGAACTTTCTTTAAAGCCTGCTGAAATTAGTAGGATCTTGATCCGATCTAAACAGCCTCTTGCAGAGGGAACCAAGATGAGTGAAGTTTTCCTATTTCCCTGACCTCTAGCACATCCACACCAGTAGACTCACTGCTAATGAAATCCTCAAATCACTTGGGAACGTGCACTTCCTTCACAGGGGGAGACCTTGATGGTATTTAAATAGCCACTAGTATTAATAGCAATAGTTGGTAGATAATGTGGGGATTTGGGACCTCTAGGGAGCAATGCAGGTTTGGGAACAGCTCAGGCTGTCTTCTGTTGGTCTTTGTAAACCTTGCTTCCTGTCACTGCCACCTGCATTTCCTTCCAAGGATGAGCTGAGATACCAAACAAAACATGATTACCTAGGTAAAAGGAAACTTGCCTCAGCACAAAGTATGCCCTGGCATGGAAAACTGCAGTTGCAGCTCTGAGACTCAAATGTGCTCTCTTGATTTTCAAGTGGTAATGAGACACCAAGGAAGCACTATTACCTGGGGTAAGTGCAATCTGCTTCTGCCTTGGCAGTCTAAGATGCCTTCACTTTGTCCCTCTCTATCTGGGAGGGTTATCAGCCCATTTTAGACTTCTCTGGCAAGTGTGAGAGCAAAAAAAATCAGACTCCAGTGAGTTTCAGGGGCTCCTCTAGCCCCCCAACGAGAATAATTAAGATATTTCTAAAGATGCTGTCTGTGCATTGATGGATGAGTGGATCTTTGTGCTAAAACAGTTGGACATCTACTTTGGAAAAGGATCAAAGGATTCTTCTTGGTTTCATCATACAGAACTAGAAGCAGATTAGTAAATGGGAGAAAAAGGCCTTGCACAGTGAGAAGTGACTGGAAAAGATTGCCCAAGGCAAAACTGGTGACTATTCTAATTGCAAAACATTCCTGTGGTTGTTTCTATGGCACTTTTCAAAAGGAGGTTCAAGCCAACCTTCATACATGAAGAAGACCTTAAAAGATGAGAAAATTTGAAGTTCAGGCATAAAAGCCCATGAATAACAGAAGAAAAAGTGACACAGAGAGGGGAACTGGAGGTGATGAATCCTCAGTTAAGATTGCTGCTATACACAGAAGAAACTGTGACAAGAGGTGAATCACAACATACAGAAAATATGATGGATTCGTTTGGTGCAGTCTGCAGATAGTGATTTTGCCACCATTGCATGATACATAAGAGCATGGAATTAACAAACACCAGTGTGGCAGCTTAGGGGAAGAAATATCTGTGAAAGCAAAATGGAAAACCTCTTTGCCATCCATTAGGTTTGGTAATATAATACTAAGAAGCACACCATGCTGAGCTGTTATCTGGTTGGCTAGCTGAGTCCCTCTCCAGATTACTACTTAAATCAATAGCTCTCACATTGATTTTTCCAGCACACCGTATTCCAGTAACAAGAACAATGCCCTCAGATGAGTCAGCTATTTGCTCCGTCCATAGGAACTCTGGTGTGTTTTCATTAAGGAAAATAAAAGCAGGAGCCAAAGTACACACAGATATACAGTAATAAGAACCTGCTTGTTTCACCAGGTTTGCTACAGCTTGCTGCAGCAGCCACAGCCTGGCCTTGATCTAGAGGAAGCTTCTGTAATGATGAAACTGAAATATTTGGGGATGATCTTAGACAGCTAATAACACTGAATTTTAGTTTAGTACGTGCAATGGCAGAGGGGAAAAATATGTCCACATATATATCATATAATAGAATCACAGAGTCATAGAATGGTTTGGAAGGGACATTGAAGATCATCTGATTCCAGCCCCTCTTCCATGGGCAGGGACACCTTCCACTAGCCAAGGCTTCTCAGAGCCCCATTCAACCTGGCCTTGGACACTTCCAGGGATGGGCCAGCCACAACTTCTCTGGGCAATATGAACCCCTCCTCTGGGTAGTTTAACGAAGAGGCTGATCTCCATATATTTGTTCTCCATATATTTATGCCTCCTGATAGGCAAAACCTCAGCAGTGCTGCATTTCCATTTATTGCATATATTTTAATGCTTTTGGATATTTCGTGTAACACGTATTATAGTTCTGGTATTGCAACCAGTCATCACAATTGTCTGATGTTGCTTCTGCTCTTTTCTACCATGCCAACAATTTCCCATTTTATATGGGTTCCTATAACCACAACATGCACATTCATTTCGTCTTTCCTGCCTAGCCATCACTTCAGAAACCAGCAACCTTTCTCTCATAGAGTTTCATAATTATTTCAAGAAACTTACAAAACCTGCAACAAAACTATTTTCAGCTACTTGGAGATTTGGAGTCAGGCTGAAACATGGCTCTGCCCATGGTTTCTCTTGATCCCTCTCTGCTGCAGGCACAGAGCAAAGCTCCTGCCATGGCTCCTAGTCTCTCCCACAGCTCTCCACACACAGCTGCTGTCTCGGCTTCCAGGCTCAGTTCCACTGCATTATTTCTTATTTCCACAGGCTTATTTCTGGGAACTTTGAGTTAACAGCAGCTACAAACTACTAAAATGCCAGAGAAGTTAACAAATGAAAATATTTGTCCCTCTTGGCCACTTCATTTATTATCTCCATCTTTAAATATAAGGTACCAGATTACAGTCTATCCCACCTTACATTAATAACAGCCTCAGAGGGTATGGAGCAGACAAGGGGCTGTAAAGAATTTTATTTTTTTACTTTATTGTATGTCAAATATCATATTATCAATGTACTGGGGGAAAAACAGGGAACAGGAAATATATATATACATAGATATGCTCAAAGTTGAGGAGGATTGTGCAACTATGAAGCCTGTTATTCTGAAAATATTGTTGAATAGTGTTATCTTCAACTGCTACAAAACTAGCATAATTTAAATCATTACAAAACCTCTCTATTTCTCAGTAGAAATAGCTTTGTGTATTTCATAGCACTATGTATTTCACATTGCTATATGTTTGCCTCACAGTCTCTTAGTCCAAACAAAAAAAATTCATGTTTTCATACCAGTGAAAAGGAAGAATAATGAATTTTCCACCAGGTAGTTTTTAAATAAAAAAGATAGTATTTATGACAGCAACAGTATGGTAAAGCTGGAGCAATCCAGCCTGTTTACAGGAAGGCTTATCAACTTCCAAGTGCCCACTTGTGTATCTGAGAGGATGGTGTAATTTAGGCTGCTAAGGTATGGAGGAGAGGCATTTTGCACTCCCCTTTGTGCTGTTTACAAGGTATTTCAGGTTAGTTGCGACCTTTTTTAATCACATGCTCTCCCACTTTTCTACTGTTCCCTGAGAATTAAGCTCATGTAGAAGTAAACTCTGCCAGGCACTTCCCCAGGTGTCAGCAGCACGTTACAGGTAACGCTGTGCAGGCTGCAGGTCTTGAGAGGAGATGCAAGGACCTGTTTTACACTGCCCCTCATTTACACAGTATTTAGTTTAGGCTTGTACAGCAAAATAGCACAGCAGTGGGATCAACAGGTATTACTGCTATCCTTGCAAAGCATTTTCCTTCCAGAAAAAATACTGTAATTGAACGTAATAAGATTATTTCTAATATCCAGCACACAAACATTCAGCCCATTCTGGCAAACAGACAGTCTTGTGTGGCAGCTGAGTGATATTTAAACTGTGGCTAGGACACAGTACTAGAGAACTGAAGCTACAGAACGAGATACATAGAACTGGCTGATATGGTAAATTACCTCATGACAGCGGCAGTATTTCACACAAGAAATCAGATATCCCACTTTTTCTGCCAGGTAATAAATTGTGTTAAGCAGACAAATGGAAATTTACATATTCATTATCTATCAAGAGACACCTGGCAGGATGGCCTTTAGTCTGCAGTCTGAAAATAATGCTGCTCTGACAAGTGTCAGTCAGAAGTGCTGGTGAATCACTACAGATCTTGCTTCACTGCAAGAAAAATCAAGTCAAATTCTGTTCAGAACTACATAAAAAGCAAGGCCTAAATGTAGCTGTTCTGAACCCAGGTGACATTCCTGCTGCTTTTGTACATATTCCTAAAAAGCATGTTAGCCCGCAAAGGCTTCTCATTTTTCCTTATCTTCCCAAGAAAGGCTTCACACTCCCTATTATCAGATACCCAGCTCACAGGTTTGGTTGTTCTCCTTTTCACAGCTGCCTGGAAAAAGAGGCAGCATATGGGGGAGTGGTTTCAAGTAAGAAACAGAGAACTATGGGGCCAGCACTAATAGAATTTACATATTCATGGAGCTATCTCCATAGTTTGGCATTGAATTATCTGTTATTTCAAACTAACCAAAGCATAAAAACTTTTTTTTTCCCCCCTCAAACAAATCAATTTGCCAGTGCAGCAAGATTCTGCGCTGAGGGTAAAGAGATGGTCAGCAGCGGGCAGGTGGTCAGTGCCAGGCAGCGACTGCAGAGTGTGAAGGCAGCGGTGCTGCCCTGGGCACAGCCCCTGCTCCGGCCCTGCTGTGCCCCTGGCAGAGGAGCCAGAATGGCAGGGCAGGGCAGGGAGGGGTAGGGCAGGGCAGGGCGGGGCAGGTCAGGTCAGGTCAGGGC
>WEIT01041344.1:282395-295292 GCA_013389985.1 Dryoscopus gambensis | reverse complement strand
CAGGGCAGGGCAGGGCAGGGCGGGGCAGGGCGGGGCAGGGCGGGGCGGGGCAGTACCTTTGAGGGCAGGTGGAGTGAAGACGCTCTGCTTCCTCTGCTTGGGAGAGGCGCTCTGCGACTGCGGAGGGACAAAACAGAGAGGCAGTGAGAGACAGGCACGGGGAGAGCTTTCTGTCCTTGGAGCTCTGGGGTTTGCCCCACAGCTGCTTTCAGAGCGTGCACACGCCCATCTGAGAGTTTCTAAGAAAAACATATGGTGCACAACTGATGCCAGCTCCCGGGCTTTCATGTATGCAGGAAAATTAAGATTAGATAGACAAAAATTTGTGTTTAATGGACAGCGTTTATGACTCCCAGGCAAGACAGACCCAATATTACTGCAAATTACCCTTCACTCTATAAAAATATTGTTAAACATAAAATTAGGATAGCCTGTGCTTTTAACAGTCTGTGTAATTGATTCTCATAAAGGCAAATAAATTTCTACATATATTAAAATAGTTGCAAGGTTTATATTAACCAGCATTCCAGTTACAGTGTAATAAGTGATTACATGTACGTGTAAGGTAGTTCTGAAATATTAATATATACATTTTAACATGAGTGGAAAATCACTCCCCCTGCACCTTTTCAATGTGTTCTATTATACCTAAGATAACAATTTCAGCAGCCAATCACTCAGCCTTTAACTGAGCCTCATTAGAGTGCTGTATTTAGACACAGCTCAACTTTTTGTGGCCCCAAAATTGCATCTATGCACAAAAGACAAATTATTCCAAAATAATGGTAGTAAAATGACTCCTAGAGTAATAATAGTATAATTATACCAATGTTTAGTTAGCAAAAACTAACCAGAGCACGTTCAGTGCTAAAGCAGAGCAGCTTTTGCAAAATGAAAGCAGCTAAATTTGTGTCAATATTATACCAACATGAAATATACCTACATAAAAAGGACAAGAAAGCTACATAGAGTACACCCTTAGCTAGCTTTGGAGGACATAAGCTCCATATCACACTCCTAACAAAAAGGTTAAGGAAAAACTGTGTGTTTCCAAGCTTTTTTCCTCCTCATTTTATCAATTTTTAGTTGCATTAATGATGTTGCCTTTACCAAAACATTTGCTATAAATGCCTAATATATAGACAGTGAACTTTTATCATATCTATTTCTTCATAGAACATTTGAGACATCTCTTAAGAGAACCACTTTCACACAAGTAGGGGTAATACTATTACTTTAGCTTATCACAATGGATAGAATGATAACATTTATAAATAAAACATTGTCTTCTTTGGAAAGAGACAGCTATTTATAAACACTATGGGATAGCTTGGTGAACCTCACATCAGTAAATCTTTATAAGTTTGTATTGGAGTTCAGATTTGAACCAATCAATACCTCCTGCTGCTATTTAAAGCTCTGCCTGCTGCTCTGAGAAGTGGGTGAAGGAGAAAAAGAGATCAGGGAACTGGAGGAACTGTGCAACGGGAGGTTAGAAAATGAGATTGGAGGAGCCAACTTTTAACTCTTGTGCAAACAACGTCACTGTACTGCCTGCTGTAGGCTTGACAAGTGATGGAGAGAGTGCAGAGGTGTTTGAATGCTTTTGTGGCCCAGCAGTGACCTGCAGATCCCCAGCAACGCTTGGATGGGGTGAACTGGCAGGGTCACCTTGGGTTTGCTGTGCTTTGACAGGGCATGGCAGCAAGGCAGGGAGGAAGCTTGCCTCTCCCAGCTCCCTGCTACAGGGGAAGGGAGAGCCGGCAGAACCCACAACACAGCTTTACACAAGCCCTGGTTTCAGAATGATGGTTCTTAAAAGGCTAAGTTACTGCAGATGGCATGACAATGTAAATCAGGATGAATCAGTGAGTTTCCACGGGTTTTTAACAATCGACCTATTTCAAAAAATAAATACGTTAAAAAAAAAATAAAATCACTTACCTCTGCCTGTGAGATGTTTGTTCTCTTCTCGTCTTTTTCTAGAGAAAAAGATATGGAAAAAGTTAATACGGAAGTGTTTCTCAGTCCTAACACTTGTAACTCTGCCCTGAACCTACAGGACTACTGTAAATAAGAAACTAACCTTCTTATTTACAGCTTTTCATTCTCATTTTTGTGTCTCAGAAAGCCAGAGGCCCCGATTAGCATTTACACATAAGCACTGCATCTGAAGCACATAACTCCCATTTTTGTCTGTGAATAACAGCGAGCCATGGAGTGCCTTCAGCAGCAGGTCCTTTGTCCAGGCTGGCAGCAGGGCTCTGCACTGCCAGGGGGGCTGTCAGGGTACAGGGCTGCTTTGCCCAGGGACTGAGCTTTCTTCTGTGGTCAGAAAAGGCCTGGTTGCCAAGCGGTGTGAAGCAAACTCACAAAGAGTTCTACAGCACTGAAATAATAACAAGAACTTCACCTCAGTTAAGTTATTAATATACCAATATTGATACTGAAGAGTGCCTCACATGTAAAATTAACTAAACAAAGCCTAACAAAAAGTAGTCTTTCATCTTAGAAGTTTCATTACATTACCAGACTGAAAATTTTCCTGAAACTTCTTACTTCTGTTGCTTTCGTTTGCTTTAGACTATATGTATGGCAGAACTGCCAAAACTTGAGGTTTCTAATAAAAATAAGTGCCTCTGAGAATCTCTATGAACAACTAAGTAAGATTGTATGGCGCAGAGGAGGCTTAAGGATCTTCCTAACCATGGCATGTAACCAATTTTTGTATGAGCTAAATTATTTTTCTACTGTCTGCATGTGGTTAATGGCCAGAAAGTACGTCTTCTGCTGATGATTTCACAAATATTTGGCAAAGATCATACAGGATATTTGATACACAGTAGTTTGGGGCTCTAAAATAAAATGCCATGAAAAACAGAGACATCAATCTCTCCCTGTACTAATGGGCCTTCTAAAATTTTCCACTTGCAGATATCAGTGTGTAATTTTCACTGAGGTGTGACAGATCTGTAAACATAGGTCTGAGCAAAGAATTAGGTCTAGGCAATATCATTTTATCTGACTTTTTCTCCAGATATTGGCTGCTTGTGGTGTGCTGTGTATGGGGGGATGAACCAGTCCATGCAGCTGGATCGATGGCATTTTCTACCGCATTCTTTACCATAGTCTGTGCAACTTGAAAACATCACTTGACTTACCCTAAATATTTCCCATTACTTCTCTCTGAAATATATTCAAATCACTCATACTCAGGGTTAAAAAGTGTAGTTGAAAAGAGTGCTGATTACTAAAGCACGATCCCACAGATACAGAATTAGACAGGACAATCAGGAGGCCAGCTTCCTGCCATTGACATTTGCATGAACTTTGGTAAGGTCACTGATCTCCTCCTTGACTTCCCTACCTGTAAATAAGTATAGCAGTGTCTATTTCAGTATAGCAGTGTCTATTCAAGTCCATAAAACACTTCGGGGTATGAAGTCAGGCTGGCTAAATGGGTGATTATTTATGTGCTTGCAGCCTTTCTTATTGGTTGCATATCAACACATTTCAATGAGTCAACATTGGACTGTTTTTTTTAAATTCAGGATACTGGATTTAGCTTAAATGCTGAAATTTCAATAAATCAGGAACTTTCAGCAAAGAACAATGAAGAGTAGGTTATGTCCCATTCCTTCCTGAAATTCTAAATTTGCCCAGATTAAAATATATTTTGTAAACCCAAGCTGATGCTTGCATAAGGAAAAAAACACTGACATTAGTAGTTTTGTTGTGTTCCAGGTCTTGATCCAGAGAATGTGCACAACTCCGACTCTTTGGGCTTGCACAGTTTGTGTTCTGAGTGATGTGACATTAAAACTCTCAGAACTGGAGCGTTTACAGCCTTTCCTTTCACCCAGCAGCCCTTATATGAGAGGCAACTTTGGGAATAAGGACTGGTCCTGTATGGACTTAGAGAAACCATTCATATCCACAGGGCAAATAGTGCCTACGAGAAGCATCAGACAGCATGGACATTTAAGAACAACTTATAAAATCACATAAACAAACAATTTTCCCAATCAGTAAACAGAGATCAGAAAGTAACCTAAGGGACTGAAAGATACAAACTCAAGGCAGGAGCCATGAAGTGTTTCAAGTGAGTTGTGGGATGGAGGGAAAGGTACAGCTGCCTGGAGATGAAGTTTGAGCAATGGTACATTTTGACATGAGTGTATTTTTGAGGACAGAAGGAGGATGCCATGCTTATTTTTGATATTTTGATGGATAAGACACAATCAAGGGTATAGATTTTTAAGGAGAGGTGACAAGGAATGGGAACAAGGGAATCCTAAATCCCTGAATGCCATAGACTGAGGAAGAGAGAATAAAATAAACAAACCCTCTTTGTATAGAGGAGGAGAAGGAAAAGATGAAAGGAAAGGGGGGCATGGGAGGAAGATAGAGAAGCCTCTGAGTAACTGAAGTAGTAGTGAGAGACAGGGACACTGGGGTTGTAGCAACAGTAAAAGGGGAAATTTAGGGATGACAGAACTGGAGTGCAGTGTGGGCTGGAGCTCAGGTAGGAGCTCTCTGCCTGGGCAAATACTTAGAGGCATCTTGGTCTAACTGAGGGACTACATTAATAATTGTCTAAACATTCTTCCTTGGACAAATAGGGGTTTTCCAGTGTAACTTATAATGCTTTATAAACTTACTTTCTAAAGCAGTTTAAATAAATTAATGAAAGCATGTTGTTACGGCAGTCTTACTAAGAAAGTGTCCTTGTTAGAGTACATGCAAGTAGGAATTAGTGCTGTCCCTGCAAAAGGTCAGTACTGGCATCAAGAGATCATGTAGAAAATCTCTGTGAAAACAGATTTTATGGTGAGAATGGAAGGTGCAAGGTAAGAAAAAACATCATCAGTTAGCGACTACAAATCAGACATTTCCACCTATGGAAGTCAAACAAGCCATGCATCTCCCACTCTCAAATCCCTCTCAAATCCTTTAACAATTATAAACTGAATTTCTTTAGTGAACTCTTAGAGCATAAATCATCTTGAGAAGGGCCAGGAAATAATCAGCAACTAAATCACAAATATCAGACTGTGATACCACTTGATTCACAGGGCAGAATGAAATCTCTGGTTTGTCAACACCCTTTAGTTCCCACTGACTACTGTGCAGGCAGGACTCTCCTCACAAAAAAATCATAGTTATACAGAAAGAGAAATTCACTTTTCATGTGTACAACTAAGCAATTACATCACGGAGAACATGAGGAGATCAGCTATTTTTCTAATATATGAAACAAACCCCTAGCTCTCAGTAGGTAACTTCTCCCAACTGGTTTGCTCTCTTTTTGGGCCAGAAAGGAAGAAAATGATATTCCATTTTCCTTCCTCACAGATCATAACATTGTTCAGAGAACACAATATTGCTGTTCTGTATTCCAAATCTCATATGGCTTTTTTCCAGTTTAACTTATTCTCGGCTGCTCTAATTAGCTATCAGGAATCTAATTAGTCAAGTAATTTCATGACAGCTTTTGTGTTTTTGTTTTAAAGAGATGTAATAGAAATCATATGAGGACCTGAGAATGGGTTTGTACATACCCAAGTGGAGGTATGTAAAAACAATATTGGAACTTTGTTTAGAGACTTCTTTACACTCATGCTGAGGAAAAAGCAGTGGAGGACTTTCCCTTGTGCTGGGTGAATAATGTTTGAGCCTAGTGTCATCCATACGTCATGTAGGCTGGAGCAACACCTGGCAAAATAAACAGGATTTCAGACTTTTGTCAGTATCCTCAGACAATGAAGAGTTCAGTTTAAAGGGTATTCCCATCAATCCAGATATTCTGGATTTCGCACAGAATTTCTGAAACAACACCTTAGTTTTTTAAGGAAAGTCACTTCTGAACGTCCATCTGCCTGTACAGACCCCCTTTCAGCATCAGAGTTATAAGCTTTGGCCCTTACCCAGGGAAAATCTCACCCACTTGCAGGGAAACCTGCAAGACTTGGCCCAGCTATATTGCTGAAATAGGCTGAAGAACCACCAGGGGGTTATCTCCCAAACGCGCTGTTAGCAGAGCTCTTTGAATCTCTATTCTCACATGCCCCCGGCCAAGCTGAGATAACAAGCTGAGCTCCCCCAAAGGGGTCCCTACTTGAAGCCAGAGAAGAACCGAGAGGAAGGAGGCTGGTTGTAGCTGGAGTGAAATGTGCTTGGTGGTGCAGATCACTTCTTCCATGGATCGCCACTGCTGTGCAAACATCACGTCCGTGCTGGGGGAAGGTTTGTGGTCGTTTTAGAGTGAGATCAAAATTCATCTGCCTTGCTTGTCCCCCTGGATAATGTTAATGCACTTGGAGCAGCTATGCAGGGCAAGAGGTGACATATTTTAAAAGAGCTGGCCTCTGACAACACCCATGGGCTCTGCAGTGGTCTCATCCAGCAAAGGCTTACCTCATCCAGCTAAGTACCCTACTTGCCTTCCCCTCGGAAAGAGCAAATAAAAGCCTTATCTGTAGGGTTTCAGTCAGGCACTGGAGAAACAGAACAGGTCAGAGAGGCTACCTTTTACACAAAAGAAACTCAGTAAGAGACTGGTATAATTGTTGGAGAAAGCCTCTAGTAGAGAGTTTGGAATTTTCCTTGTGAACACACAGCTGAGCAGATAAAAATCACAGAGGGCTGATAGATTTGGACTCAGGTAATTTTAGAAACTAAAACCAGAAAATTATCCTTCATTCTCCTGACATTTAGTGGCAGAAAAAGATGAAATTTTCTGAAAATTATGTTTCAGGCATTTCACATTTCAATTTCTCCATCAGTATAATAAAATAATTTCTTTTTTAATCTACCAGTTTACCTCGCTGGTTTTTGACCACCACCATTTGTATTAGCCATTGGTATTTGTAAAACAAGCTTATTGAATTCTGATTAGAAATTGACAGACATAATATTTGTTTTTTCTGCTATCACAACTACTTTTCCTTTCTTCTAGAAGACATTGCAAGATCAAAAACTACTTAATGTTTTCCTTTAGCCAGGGTCCTAAATACACATTGGCACATCAGCTAGCATCTCATCACTTTTCCCTAAACCACTGAGGTAAGAAAAGGAAAAAAATTAAAAAAAGAGAATCATAAAAATGCTTACATAGTTAACAGTTTAATTTTTCGCTTGCTGGTTTTTATTTGCCAGTGTTTATCAATGAGAAGTTGTCTATGGGTTTAGATGTCATTACATTTAATTACAAAGAAATATCCTGGTAAGCCCTCCTGGAGTGAGTATATGTTTCTGAAAATATTCCCATGGCAGGAGCACCTCATTAGACTCCCGAATGCAGCTGCTGTGGCAGGCGTAGCTGGGAGCTCTGCTCCCCTCCTCAGTCAAGTGCTGACAAGAGGGAGAGTGCGCTGCGGTGCTGCTGCATCTCACTCACTAATCAGCATCTAAATTACTGCCTGGCCCTTGAGGGAGCACTAATAACAAGATTTGTATAGCAAGCATTAATGAAAACATAGGGCAGAGAGGAATTTGCTATATACACAGGCATTTGCATGCCTATCTATCCTGTCAGGCGTCTGCAGCTCAGGTGTGTAGTTTGGGAACGGTCCCACACTGTGCTGACAGCGCTGTCACCAAGGGACCTCTCGTCCCTCTGCCTCAGAGATCACAGCTTTTCCCAGCTAGCTCTGGCTGTAACCAGCCCTTCTTACTTCACTAAAGTACTACAGGCTGAATGAATCTGCTGTTTGGACACTCAAATTTTTTTTTTCCCAGGTAAATCAGTTATTTAAACAACCCTGCATTTTCCACCTTCAATATTCAAGTGGCCACTACTAGTGCTGAGAGTAGGGGCTGCAATCTCCTTTGTTAGACCAAGTCCTTCCTAATGGTGCTCCAATTCAGCCACTAAATGAAAAGAACAATCATCCTTTTCCTCCTGATGCACACAACAGAATCTGATCCAAACAGTATCTACATCTCTGATCATACAGACAGTATCTAAGGACCCACTTTAAGCTGCACAGCAATAAGAATATGAAATAAAACTACCTTTCACAAACTAGACCAATCAAAATTTCTTTAAAACATGCCTTCTGGTAAACATAATCTATTTTGGAAGAAACTGGAGACATTACAAACCTCAAATGTGAATCTGAATGTATTTGTTTACATCACATGATTCTCAGAAGGGAATTACAGTGCTTGATTCACCACCTTGTTATTCCAGCTTCATGCCAGGCTCATGGAAATCAGTCTCATTTCACTGGCATTAAACTAGAATACAAGAGGGAGGAATCAGGTCTGCAGCCTTACCACAGAGCAGTCATGAATTATTATAACAAGCACAAAAATCATCCTTCTCCTAAGCATTTTGTTCCAAATTTTTCATTTTCCCTCCCTGAAATACATGATAAATATTAATATAAGAAAAATTCTAAAAAAGTCCCATAAATCAAATATAGCTTCTCAAAATATATTTTGAAAGAAAGTTAAAATTTAATTATTTTCTCCCTTCTTAAAAAAGGACTAAGTTTTCTGCCTGATGTCTTGAAGTTGCATTTCTGCCTGACTTTGTGGTCATCCAGCTGCTGCCAGCTCTGTAAGGCTTTATTCTGGTACTGTCCTGGCTTTGAATGACCGGACAATAAACAGGTATTGTGGAAAAACCTGTCATGAGAAAAAATAATTCCATGCAGAATTTTCATTTTCTGGTAACACAAGAGGCCCTGTCCTGCTCCATGAGAGTCAGGTGAACAAGGTGCAGGGAACAGACTTCCTGACTTAAAGTCCTGGATCTATGCTATGGGGACAATTACAGAGCTGGCAGATCTTCCCAGAGAAGTAATCAACCCAGGGAGAAACATGGTTGAAATAAACATTCTGTTTGGACAACTGATGTAAAGATTGACTTTAATTCACAATATAAACAATGCTAGCCTTGGAAATGTTTTCTTCTAGTTGCTTTCTAAGCAGCACTAACTCCTCTGGTGAAGGAAATAGAGACGGCTTCCAAAGAATGACTAAATAAGATTAACCAGGAGGAGGTGAGTACTTTATTTTTTCTTTTGATCACTCAGATAAGACATTTTCTGGACCAAACAAAAATCTCTTACTGAATTACCAGGAATGACTGTGAGCTACAATTTGCATGTAATTTTCAGCTGACCAGTGTGGACTCCTGGCACCAGAGCTGGGAGGAACCTCTGCCAGGACCACAGGGTGTCACTGTGGGCAGAAGCTCTGGATCAGGGTTTGCCTCCACATTGCTTCGAAGCTCCCTAAAATTTACTCATTCCAAAAAGAGACTACTTATTTAACAGCAAAGTACTTCTTTCTGTTTCCTGCGTGACAGAGTTAAACTCAATCAGAAATCTGGGGTGTCTGCTATGGTCTGACCCTTGGCAAAGAGGAGTTCATCAGCACCTGGTTCCTCTGGGTGTTAAGGGGAGCTGAGTGGTGTTGCAGGCAAAATGAGTCCCACAGGAATTCAACATGTGCTCGGTGCAAATCCTGCACCAGCAAAACAAACTGGGCAGCACAGAATGCTGGAGGCAAGTGAAAGACAATCACTTTACCGCTGGCTTTATTAGGCCATAAGCAACTGCAAGTTTTGCCATTAACCTAAAAGTCAGTATTTTATCCTATATATACAGCATGAACTGGTTAAGAAATGAAAACAGAGAAAAAAGGCAAAATACCTTCTTATTTAATAAACAAGTTCTAGAGTTAGTGCAACTGGGAAAGAACTTCAGCCCATAAACTGCCTCTTAGTCAAAGCTCTTGCTCATTATCTAAACTAACAGTCATATCAATATTCACTACATCATTGAAAGTCCAGGGTAATACATTCAGATAAGTAAAAATAAATGAGACAAACTGAGGAAAACTGCTGGGATTCGTGATGTGAAATTTAAAATCCTTGGTGTATTGGGAAAGTTGTTGGTAAACTCAGGTCTCAAAATGAGCAAAGTAAGACTTAAAAGATACATGATGATCCACATATCACCTTTTTATGCACAGTTACTTAGAATGATTAAAATCTCCCATTTAGATTGAAATACACCATAGAAAAAAAATCCCTTATTCTTGAAGCAAATAAATGTAGACCAGCATGATACTGATTTTGTGGCATGAACCAGAAGGGAAATGGACAGCCATCATTTCTGGGTGCCTCAGGCAGTGCTGGAGGGCTGAAGTAAACTACAAGGAAATCTCAGAAAATTAGACTTTCACGGAGAGACAGAACAAGACAAAGGACAAAGACTGCAAAGTAGACCTAAATCACAATATGTTGTCTCAGAGTTGTCCAGCTGTGTCGAAGGAGAACTCATCTCACTGTGAGGTTACACCAACATAGGGTCTATCCTGACACAACAGACATCAGTGAAGTTTGCACTTTTGCTGGATGGACCAAGGGCAGTTTCCACACTCATAGCACACTCTCACCTGTCCTGAAACCTGGCAGTGAAAGATAAGACTCACGTGAGGAAAATAGGAGAGCAGTGGAGATAAAGGTTTTTGAGATGTTAGAGGAAGGCCAGAGCCAGCGAGAAGCTGCTAGCAAATACTCAAGAGAAATATGTTCAAAGAGCAGAAACATGAGTCTGAAATGAGTGTGCCCAAGTAAAACAGACTGCCAGACTACTAAATTTTTGTTAATAATTGCTACTGTTTAACCAAATATTGCCAACACTCGTACTCAAAAAACCTCCCAAGCAGCTTGCGATTATTTTGTACATTGACTAAGTCATAACAATATTATTAGCTTGTGAAAAGACTTAACATGGTCATTAAGTACTTCCAAATACAGAAGGAAGACAGGTACCTTGAGAAGACCGCCACCCAGGGTTGTGAGTCCATCAGTAACACTGCGTAGTATTAGTAAAGTGCTACTTTACATCTGCTTGCTTGTTTTGGGTTCAGTCTGTGTTCAAATGACTGAAGAGGCTGAAGATCTAATTATAATACTAAGGCAAAGATCATGAAGTAAAATCCGTGATTACCAGAAATATAGTGCTATCAAATCCTTAGATAAATTTTGAAATAATTTTCTAATAACTTCATGTGCAGGAATCAGTTGTAATGGAAAATGGCTCAGAATTGACCTACTGATCACAATCTTTGTATCAGTGTTACAGCTGCAAATGCCATCACTGTGAGGGGTTCCTTTCTCGGCTGGGAGCTGCAGGAATATTCTAAGCTCTAAAATAAAAACCAGCATCAGCAGCCAAAACAAAAAAAAACCCCAGCCAAACGTTTCTTAGCATGCTGTATCTCATAAAACCATTAAAAAAGTATCCTATCTGAATGTGTTTGTACATTCTGGAAAGTGACATTTGCCATGGGAGAAGGAAATATACAAATCAATAAAATTTTTCCTTAGCCAGATTATTATTGCTGCCTTAGCAATTTCCTTCCTTTTGGAATAATACCTCAAGGGTTTCAGTAAGAATGCTTTGTAAAGCTAGTCCTGGCCAACTGCTTGTGGCTTGCTTGTGGTTAGAATGCACATGCAGAGAGCTCCTCACATACATGTATCATCTTACACGGGAATCAAGTCAGCTACTAATAATAGTTCTTCTCGGGGGTTAGGACCCTTTTTACAAAACAGAAGATGCAAATATCAGTTCTGTAAAGCCATTGTTGGGTTTTCCAAGCTTTCAGAGAGTCAGCAAAACCAGGTTCCATAATCTCATTCTTGCCTTCAGCACAACTAGGTGGGCTGGAATAGCCCAGGGCAGTCATTGTTAGCTCAGAATAAGTCAGCTGTAATTTCCAAAGGTATTTTTCAGAATTTCGACTAACCTTACTACCAGAGACAGAGGGAACCCTGGCTTTTGCTTTATACATCTCCATCTCTGCTGTCATAATCAGAAACACCTTGCTGTGATTCCTGTGGAATGAGCTGTTCCACACCCTCCTTTGGGATATGCTGTACACATGAAAGCCTAAGTCACACACCAGCACCAGCGTTTCAGGAGGCTTGAAAGCACACTTCGAAACAGTAACAGCCTGCTTGCTGTCTACTGTATTTCAAAAACAGACAGTAAAAACCTAATGTTGGTCAGGATCAAAAAAGTCATCCAGGTCACAATTCTTTAAATGGAAAGCTCTTTTTTCTCCCCTACTCCACCATTCCCACCCTCCCCCTGCTTTTCAGTTCATCAATACAATTCCCCTTCCAAGAGAAAAGGATACAAAATAGCACTTAGTAATGTTGCAACAAACATGTTGCTTTCAAATAAACGGGGCTTTTAGGTTAAAGGGCTCCGTGATTCTGCAGCTGTCCTGCAGATCCTAATACAACAGGGAAAAGGCAGAGTAAGTGCTTCAGCTGATCCCAGAGAAGCTGCTCTTTGCAGGTGGGCAAGGAAAGAGCAGGACAAGTTCATCCAAATCTTTGCTTTCTACCACTACCTGAGAACAGCTATGGCAGGGAACTTCAGGCGGACTTGAAGGGAACACTATCACTACACACCACTGAGTGGTGGAGGCTCAGTGCAGAAATGGTAACGTTGTGGGATGCCCAGGCACCAGGATAAACTGTATTGTAGGGTGCAATAGAGCTCACTGCTGTACTGAACTTTCAATCTGCCTTGCTCATGTTCATTTTCTGTGTGACTTTCTCTGCTTTCTCTGTCTGCTCAGAACAAAGGACACGGCCTCAGGTAAAAACCACAACCTTTACAATGCACCTTCACCTGCTTAACAAGGCTGAGTCTGTTGGTGCAGTTTGGTTCCACAAGATGAGTAATACCAAGACATCAATTCTCTGTGGGGCATCTGCATGCTGGGAATCCCAGGGAAAACGGGAACAAAGAAGGAGCATGTGCTTCATTCTGCTACCCTGATAGTCTCTTGATCCTCCAGGAAAGCCATTTGAGAAAAAAAAACAGAAGTGATTTTATATACAGACACAGGAACAGCATT
>WEIT01041344.1:225101-279699 GCA_013389985.1 Dryoscopus gambensis | reverse complement strand
TGACAAAAAAAATGCAGTTAATGACAGTTTTTATTAACGTACTGCTTTTCTGAATGGTCTGTTACCACATTAGAAGCCTAAATTTGCAATTGAAAACAGCTGCTATTTGGCTTACTCACTCTCTAATTCTTGGACGAAACTAAGCAGTATGTCCTACCAGAATCTCAGTCTTTTGAAAAACATATCAGTTTCCATGAACTCTGAGACCAAGAGTTTTCTGCTGAGATTTTTCCCTGAGAAAGTATAGCAGAACTGCTTGACCATGGCCAGCAACACCTGCCTCTTAAGTAGGTCTTTTTTTGATCTCAGTTTATTTTGTCTTGGAAGAAACAGAACTATGTGATCATTAGATCTAAAACCAAACATATTCATTCACCTAGAAGCATGATCCAACTAATATTAGTCACAAACATTAACACTGGGCAAAGCAACTCACATTAATCCCATCAAGAATGTGGTGCTGGTACAGTCTGCATCAGCAGAAAAGCACATCTGTCTGTGGTAATGAGATTTATTTTGAAGGGAAAGTCCAGGAGTGTCTAAAACCAATTTAGCATAAAACCTCAACTACTTTGGGTTGTCATGGAATTGAGAAAGGTGTAAGGACAGATTTTCCTCCCACCACCCACCCGGCTGTGTTGTTTGCTGCTGCACTAAATAGTGAGACTGCCCATGAGGCATCTCAGCAGAGTTCTGGGGAAGTGACAGTAAGCTGAAAGGCACGGGTAACCAAAAATCAGCTAGGAAGGAGAAAGCAAAACTGCTAATGCCCAAACACAAGCTGCAAGCACCTTCCTTGTCTGGAGACAGGTACAGACTGCTTTTTTCCAAGTTATGATTTCCAGCATTCAGTAAGCTCAGCAGTACTGTATTATACTGGGAAGATAAGTTTTATACTGCTTTTGCAGTGATAATATACCCTTCCTGCTTTGAAATGAGATTTGCGAAGCACAAAAAGGCAGCTCTATTTTCAAACACTGAGTAACATTTACATTACAAGCAAGGAAGTCAAAACAGGCAACAAAGCAGAAGGGAGAGCTGGAAACAGCAAATACATAGAAAATTTAGATGCACAGAAGTTTATCCTAATGTTTACCGATATTCTAATTCTTCAAGAAGACTGAACACCTTGACATAAGTTGAGGAACCTTTGCCAGCCAGACTGTTTGATGTAGTGCTGGCTCTGTGACAAAGCCAATCTGTACAGGAACGCTGGCATTGTTTTCTGATCAAAGCAAGCCCTAATGGTATTAAACCTGAGCTGTGGTCTGACGTGCTTTCTTCCCTCAGCTATCAATTCTCTGCTTTGCTACCAGCTTTTTCTTGAGCTGTTGCATTAAGATATTCTGCTAGCATAAAGCATGCTCAGACTTTTATTTCAGATAATAAGAATTGATATTCCTATATTTTCTGCTATGCTGGTAAGGAGACAGGAGCTTGTGCATATACAGAAAAGGTTGTGATGGGGATACTCAGTTTCTGTTGACTTCAATGATATTACAAGGGTAAAAGGAAGCAGGAGAGCTTTAACAATTTTTGGATTAAAATTTTGTGTAGTGTAATAGTTAAAAATGTCTTTAAAACTAAGCACGTGCTTACGTTCCTTTTAGAAAAGGCAGACATAGAGCAACTGTGGCTATAGCAGGATGAGAGTGGGTTACCCACTAACCCATGCACCACCCTTACAGGATGAGATGCTGCCCATTTGTGTAGTTCTGTCACTTTCTACTCATCTTTGCCTTCACAGATAGTAAAAGGGTCTTACAGTTTCAAATAAAAGTAAAACTGATTAGGTGTTATGAAATCAAACATCAGATGCTTAGAAAACAGAGCTCCATTGATGGCAAGCAAAGCACAATACATTTAAGCAACTTCATAACTCAAGTCTCAGTTTCTAGTGCTAGTTTCTCTGCTCAGATGTGACATAACCCATCTAAGAGCACTTTACAGACAGAGTTAAGGGTTTATTCACTGGTATGTTGCTTCAGAACTCATATTGTCCACTGCAATCACTGTGGCTGCTGCAATTCAAATTTCTCTTTTGTTGACTGTGATTGCAGTTATATATGATGCCAGGCAGAGTGAGCATGAGGAAATGTGACAGTCAATGGTGCTACAGGCTGGCTATGAGCTCCTGTAGTCACATTTATCACCTGCCTTTAAATCATTCAGTGTGGTCTAACACTGTCTCCTTGGAAGCAAGGAAGTCAAGCAGACTCTTCTTACAGTTTTTGAGCATCTGTCATTGGTTTAAAATGACTCAGCCTTAGCAGATATTCCATCTTCACTTTATAGCACAATTGACCTGACCTAAATAGGTGAAGACATATCCCTATTGAAGCTCTAACAGGCATCAGGGATGGATGAGAAGACTTAGTAAAAAACAACTTTTAGATCTTGTTACAGACTCAAGCTGAATTTATTATGAAGTTCTGAAATGTCCAAGCACATTTTATTGCATTCTGGTTTCCAGACAGGTCTGCATGCAGAACACCAGAATACCACAAAAATGCTGCTTTTTCCCCCCTCCTGCAATCAGAAGCAGCTGTAACAGAAGGCTATAGAAAAGTCTGATCTGTACAGTATGCCTGTCTCCGTTTTTCAAAAAAAGAGAAGTTTAGATAATTTGAGTAAACTTTGCAGGGGCATCCAAACATTTAGAATTGCATTAGGACACACATTTCAAACTCTTGCAAGCATTTCCTTCACTAGCTCCTTGCTCCTAATAAAGGAAGTGGAATACTCCAGTAGGTAAAATTCAAGGGACAGGACTCTCATTTACCCCAGCTCTAATAAGAAATGGTGGCCTTGACAGTATCACTGGAATTCTCTGCTCCTCAGTTTCCCCACTGATCTAGGGAATCACACTTCTAAAGCAATTCGTTGGCTATTATTTTTTTTTCTTTTCCCCCTCCTTTTTTATTGACCGCTTCCATTTGCAGTGGTGAATTTACTATTTTTGGAGACAAACTGTATTCAGCATCCCACTGAATTCCATTCAAAATCCAGTAACTGATCAGCATTTTGGGGTTTAATCAGCAAGGTGTCAAGAGGCCCTAGGACCAACTGACTCTGAAAGTTGAAGGCATAAACAGTTTCAGAAGCTGTGCAGCACCTTGCCAGATGAAGACCACAAGGGCTTTTTTTAGTATTTGCCCTTCCATTGTAAACCTATTGTCTGCCTTTCCAGCCTGGCTTTACAGTCCTTGTACTCAGCAGGTTTACACAGCAACCTGCACATACTCTGTTCAAAACACGTGCCCATGTTAAGCAAGTGACACCCTATGGAAATCTGCATGAACCTCATGCATGAACTTCATGGTGAAGGGCAGGAAAATGAAGCTGCTTTTAAAGTTTTTATTTTCATCCAACTTTACGTAAAATTTAAAAATAGGACAAGGTTATAATTTAGCTAAATAATAATTTCATTAATATTAGTTCCCAGTATCTAGAAAGAAAAATAATAGCTAAATAAACTAATCTAAATAAGTGAAGACAAATACTAACTCATGGGCTTATATGGAAGATGGCTGAAACTTGCAGCAATCCTGACTCATAATAAAAATGATTTATTTAAAGACTTATTATGAACATTGCAGGAAAGGTGATAACAGACATGCACCACTTTGTTTACAGTAAAATTTCCTGTAAATTAAAGAGTTCTTATTCTTTGTTTGGTTTTGATTTGGTATTGTACCAAGTATCTGTTTATAAAAGGAAATATGACGGTACAAAGTGTACAAAGTGAATTGCAAAAGAGATTAACAATCAAGGTGAATTTGCTTTAAATTAAATCCTAGCAACACAGACAGTGTAGATCCCTGTAGGGATCTACCTGTAGATCTTAGGTAAAGAAAGTCAGTCCGAGGCAGATCTTCCATGCACCATTTTTGACAGCTGAACTACCTGACATTCAGGACAGAAAGCTACTCTCCAAAGAGATTTTTTAAAAAGATTCAGATGACTAAGAGAAGGAAATGGCAGGAAAAAAATGTTGCAGAGCACAACAAAGGACAAGTTTGATGTAGAGTAGGCACTGTATTCCAAGGGATTAAGTGTTGAGGATTTCCCCCTTTTTGTGGAGTTTTTTGTTTACAACACTCCCTAAACAGCTTATTAAACAATCTTTCTGAAGTCATATTTATACGACAAAGTACGACGCAACCTCAAATCCTCCCATCCCATAGAAGATCTTCTGTGGGGACCCTTGGATGAAGATAATGAATTCACAATTGAAAAGGAATAATGAAAGCACACATTATATGTTTAATCAGAAAACTAGAAGAGAATCTGTTTTGTAGAAGCAACTCATAGTGTTGAATTAGCCCTGGAACCAGCCTGGTATCTCTAGAGGTCAGACTTCATGGGTCTCCAAAGTCTCCACCCAGGGAAAGAACATGTTTGTGGATGGAAGCACTGGATCTAGGTCGTATTAATTCTCCTCATACGTATAGCCAAGATTTACATAGAGGATAAAATTTTGAAATTAATGACATCATCTGAAGGCCAGGAATTACCTGTGTTCATGGGGTTTACTCCAAACAATCCTAAGATCCATTATTTGATATTTAGTGCTAAAAAATTAATGCTGGATTTTATAAAATCATGTAGTTAATCAAACCAGTTTGCAGCCAATCTTGTGTATACAAGTTCAGTGGTTTAGAAGGTATGTTGGCACTTACCTGGGGGAATGTGTTCATTCATGATGACGAGCGATGCTGGCGTGGGCCTTCTTTTCCTGATCTGTAACAGATATAAACCAAGGAGAGTCATTAGGGCCCATCAATTGCCACATGCACAAAGCAAAGCAAAAAATCTGCCTGGTGTCCTCCTGAGTACAGACCAGGCAAAGTTAAAAAGGAAACTATTTAAAGAACAGCAGCACTTCACTGTCTTACTGACAGCTTGTCTGGTCTGACAGCAATCAGGGTCATGCTGCTGCTTGTTCTGTGAGAACAAAGGCACAGGGAGAGCTGTCCAAAATACCTTTAGGATTTGTA
This sequence comes from Dryoscopus gambensis, assembly GCA_013389985.1. Taxonomy (NCBI): domain Eukaryota; kingdom Metazoa; phylum Chordata; class Aves; order Passeriformes; family Malaconotidae; genus Dryoscopus; species Dryoscopus gambensis. Next base: position 274,699 of record WEIT01041344.1, on the reverse strand, counting down.
ATCATCTTGACTTAAGTTTTTGGATATGTGTTGCTGAAAAATATAAGTCATATCCTAAACTACTGACATTTAGCTTTGCATCAGGAAGATGATTACAGCAGTTTGTGAGCTTGTATGTGCAAATACCTAGTACTGCCATAGCTCTCACAAGTAATAATTAATATTTTGAAAGTGCATTTCAGAGTTGATACCACAGGCATGCCTTCCAATGTACTTATATTTCTAAACTGTGGTCAGATGTGTTACTACTGTTCTTCAACTAAAAATACTCCAGTATTTAAGACTTTAAAAAGAGTATTTCCAATACAGCAGATTTTACCTACCAATATATACTCTTGAACTGGATACAGTCGTTCAGCTTTTATCTGGTTAACTACTTTTGTTCCATTACCAGTGACTGAACTGCATGGTATTGGACTTCCCTCCTATAAAGCACACATTTGCATTGAAAGCTTTGTGTTGCTTCACTAAAGCCTCCAGGCTTGATATTCCATTGAATTTAAGAGAGAGACCAGGAGCATTTAAGCTAGAAACCATTCTGACACAAAACCTCAATGTCAGTGTGTTTGTTCTTTCTTATTTGCTGAGCCAACATCTGTATTTAGCTGGGTTCAAATTTTGCTTTCAGAGGTGTAAATGGAAAAATTACATCATCAGGGTTAATGGGTTTATTCCAGATTAGTGTAACTGTAGCTGACTGTAGAATTTACTATTTTAATTTCATCACACACCCACAGTGAAACTGTATAGCACTTGGAATCAGACTCACAACACACACACAAAAAAGGGCTGCCCATAAATACCAGGCAGAAAATAGGCTACAGCATTTCAAAAGCCATGGGAATTCCAGGAAATCCTAATCCTATGGTTCTAACAGATTTCAGAAAAAATACCAGAACACATTCTGCTTGAATTAGTTGCAGAACTGTTCTGTTAAGTACAGACACTTCACAGCTCAGAAGTGCCTGTGGACAAAATGAGGACCCGCAGCAATTCTTTTCTGCACGCTTCTAATATTTCGCATTCAGTGGTCACTCACAACTCATCTTTTTCTGCAAAGGTGTCTGCCTTTTAAGAGACATGACATCAGAATATTCAGGAAATCAGATGCCTGTCCTAAAGGTGTAAATAATTTCATAGCTAATGGTATGGAACTTTCAAGGTTATAATATTCCCCTGGTATCATCTAAAATGAGACGTACTCAAATAGAAGCAAATGTTGAGGACTTGCACTGAGAGAAATATACTGGGTCACCTAAATAAGATTTATCCAGTTTTCTCACAAGACTCCCTGTCACTTTTTTTTATGCACTTCTACACATATCTGTACACAGTAGTAGGTATCTTTTCCTCTTTAGACGTCTGTACTGATATATATATATATCAGTACAGTATATATATATAACTATTTATATAATTATGTGTATCTTTTGGGAGTGAGTTAAAACCTAAAATAGCACACACGTAACTCCAACAAGGACATAAATAAGGCATATTTCCATATGTATATATTTTTCAGACATGTAAAACACTGTAAAAATTACATAAAGACTGTACAAAACCATGAGAAATACAGGAAGTAACTGAAGTGGTGACTATTGTGCAAAACATTAATTGTATTTTCTCATGTTAAAAGGAATGGTAACTAAGACATCTTCTTCCCAATATTTCCATTAGGTACCTATTATCAAATTTGTGCTTTGCTTTATGTATATATAATTTACTTGTGTTGATTTGTTGAGAATGCATTCATTGAGTGTATTCATGTGAAGTGTAAGCATTAGGGTACAAGTCCAGTTACAGAAAAGACACAACAAATATACACTGATAAACCTACCCAAGGTGAAGAAGCCTTATTCTGGATAGAGGACATCTCCTTCTCCCTCTTTGGGTATATCCAACATTGCTACAAACTCCAGAGTATACAATCTACTGTTTCACTAATATAAGCTAGAAAAGCCTTTAGGCCACAAGCATCACTTGTTCTCACCCACATCTTGCCCCATTCCTACCCCATTCCCTCAAAACAGTGAAGGAAACTCATCATCCTTACCTGCTCAGCTGCCTCGGGATCTATTTGGCTCTGAAACAGGGGCACAGCAAACTGTATTTTTTTGGGGCTGTTGGGCTCCATTGTGGTGCTGAGGTGAGTCAGACGAGAGAAGAGCCTGGAGCCTGAGACTGGGTCTGTGCCTCTGGCCCGGCGCCGTCCCCACAGCCAGGCTGAGAGCTCCGCAGGAACAGCTGTAACTCCCGACTTAGCACGGGAATCTGCGCGAGCCGAGCAACTCCCTTATTCCACATCCACAGAGATGCCACTGGCTTGGCTATTTTCTTTTTTTTTTTTCCTCTCTCCCCTCTCTTCAGCAGCCCTTTAGATCCTCTCAGCAGAAAGCTGAAAGGAACAATAAGCTAATTGTGTACCAACTCACTTCTACATATGCCAAGCATTCACTCAGAAGCTAATTGAAAATGCAATACTAGCATTGCATGGCCTGGAGCCTTGGGATTTGAAAAAGAGGATCTCTCCACCGTATATTACTAACCGGCTGCTCAGAAGTGCAATGCAAGCTCCCTCTGAGTATTGCTGATGGGCTCTTAATTATTGATGAACATAAATCAGGAAGTTTTCAGATTTTGGGGGTGGAGGTAGCAGGAGGGGTGAACGCAATAATTCGATCTCTGTTACAGTGTGCCAGAACCACTCTCCTCTTTTCACATATCAATTACCTTTGCTCTTTCAAATATTTTTTAAAACTTACCATTTCAGACTCTCCTAAATCTTACAGGAAGATTTTTGGTGACAATACTACACAGTTGCCCACAATTTCAAGAAGCTTCTCTGATGGGTTTGCGCTTTAGGCCTGGTTTGCAGATTTAGACTGTGACTTCTTTTGGTGGGCTCCATTTCACATGACTCCAGATCCTGAGAAACCCACCACTGAGCCAGCTCTCTGGGCTTCCTCATGCTAAGCACATCAATGAGCATCTCATTCTATCCAAGTTAAGTGGAATATAGCGTTTACTCAAGATTACACTTTCTCTCCATTAACTCTAGAAAAAGGAAAGATGATTCAGACTAGTTAAATCACTTGTGGATGACTAAAATTCAGAGGTTAAATCCTACTTAAGGCTACAAAATCTGTGCCTCATTCCAAGACCAGGAAAATAATTTGGTCAATCATATCAATACTACTCTTTTGTGAATACGATTGATTTTCACTTGTCATTTAATGTTAATTCAAAAGAAGCGTGTGAAACAATAACCAGCAACCACTGACTTAACTTACCTCTTTGCAAAACTCAGAGGAATTTGAAAACGTTCTTTATTCAGGCCACTGAGAGCACTAAGGATTTTCACAGCTCACCACAAGCTTATTGTCAAGCTTATTGAGTCACTGAGTACTTTCCCACCTGTGCCAGTGGAGCAGGGGAGGAAGGAGCGAGGACTGTGGATGAGAACAATGCACTGGCCGTACACACAGAACAAACTAGCAAGTCAGAGATTAAAAACTTGTTTGGCTTTGATTTTTACAAATTAAAACTGTGACACATTATCAGAACACCAGGCTGTTTCTGAACAGAGGCGAGCACACAAGCTGCTGGTTTATGAAGGACCTGCTGAAGCTCGGGAGGTGAGGATACACTAAAAGTTGGCTCAGTGATCAAAAATAACTCTTGGTGAGGGCCAAAATTCCTCTCCTCATCCAAATCAAAACTGCTGTGAACCATAGTGGTTTCCAGCGGACAACTAGTAGCTGGAAACTTTCCTGTTGGATTTCTTGTGATACTTTAGGGGGCATTAACTTAGACTTTTGAATCACAGAAAAGAGTGCTTGGTGGGGGCCTTCTGGAGATAGTTGGTCCCACCAGTTGCTTGAAGTGGGGCATGGGGTCAGGTTATACTGGGCCCTCTCAGTCTGAGTCCTGAGTATTTTCAGAGCTTAAATGAATGCTTAGTTTCATATACCACAACAAATGAAAGAGATGCACAGAACACTGACATTCAGTGCTTCAAATGACCGTTTTTAAGCCTTCACTATTCCTTCAAAGACAAAAGATAATTTCCTTTATAGACGTCCACAATTAGAGCTGCAGTGCAATTGCAGCAGTTGTGCTGGCACAACTAAGCCTAAGACACTAAAGTAAGAGAGGCACACACTGCTTTCACTAGGACAATTAGTGAGTTGCTTTCAGGACAATCTAATGATCCGATTTCACAAGTCCTTCATGCACAGATGTGCCATTATCTTCAGTGACAGCTTCAGACATACTAGGGGCATATACACACCCACAGGGTTACACCCGGGGGAGGACATACATGGGGATCTGAAGTTGTGGCTTTCCTCTTGTATTTTCATACTTGAAAGAAAATAATGTTTGTTTTTGCAGTCATAGATAATGTGATAATAATGTTTTCTAGATTCGTTGCTACTGTATATATTAATAAATGGTATATTTTACACATCAAGTTTCTCTAGAAAAAACCTGTTGTCATAAAATATCTATTCTAGCTGTCTTTGAAACTTCATGTATTAAATTGCACAATTGCAATTCTAGTATATGTTACTGATTACAGGAGCTACAATTATCATTGCAAAGGCTTAAAATTTCTTATGTTAAAGATAAAGTAATTTGAAAAAACATATTCAGATAGTAAATATTTATTAAAATATTAAATGCTCAAAGGATTATAGCAGCATGTTTCACCTCTAGATTGCTGGACATTGCTGTCTAAAGGAATTGTGTCTCAAATGCATTTTTTATCAATGGTATATAAGAAAAAAAAGCTCAACAACCTTACAATAAACAAACCAAGAAACCACTTTTTGGCAGCTTCTGAAGGGAGATGGACAACAGGACAGAACAGGACACAAGGACAAATCCTTAATGGGGCTGCTATGGCTAGGAGAGAGGCCCCCAGTGATGTGATGTGGAAGTATTTGCCTCCTGCAGCTTTTCTCATTGTGCCTATTTGGAGCTGGCTGCCCAAAAATCTTCACATGCACTAATACAATAACAGTGTTTTTAAAATAGTATAAGAGGCACATTGAGAGAGCACTCAGATACAGCATTTCAGGATTCCTACCTTGGCTCCCTCTTACACCAATTTGCAGCATTAGAAGTCTCCAGGCAAAGTGTGCTGGCATTTTCTACAGACTGCGTCATAGTCTGGGGAAGAGTTGAAACACATTTAAGTACTGACACATACCTCATCTTCTGTTTTTAGTGCACTCCCCACAATTTCAGTTTCAGATGCCTCCATGATTCAGCTAAAACTATAATGGAATTAGAAATAATAATAACTGTCCAGGATCCTTCCTTCCTATGTCATTCGCTATGTTCTGGTACGAAGCACTGCCTTTTAAAATATCCCGCTGCAGGGATGAGCTATGGAAGCAGTCATGGCATAGTTCCTGCTTGAGCTACTTCCCCTGGTATCTTAGGAAAGGTTTATATCTTGTTTCCAGCCAAAGACAAGGCTGCTGGGATGGCAGTTCAAGGGTGTCTGTTCTTCACTCTCTTTACACGATTTTTGTTGTGGCTGTGATCTGCCTCAGCTCCTCTGGTGTGGTCAGAGACTACTGCAGCATCACTCTTGAGAGAAGAGCTGGAGTTCATTGTAAAACAAACCTGCTTAAGGCTTTGGCTCCTAAATTCACGAGTCCAGATGCAGGGAAGCACTAAGTTACAGTACCTTGATCCAACAAGCTGCCTTTGCAGAGCAAGGGCTCAGCTTGGAAAAGGCAATTCTTCCAGCGTGTCTCTTAGACACAATTTTAAACCCCATTGTAGCCACTGATATGAGTGATTTAACAAAGATATGTTCTGTGCTTTCCTTGGGCTCTCCAGCTGACACCTTTCCTCACAGCGATGTCCTCAGCCTATTGCTGGGCAGCCCCAGCAGCATCAGAGGGAGAAACACTGCAGAGCACATTGGCTTACTGCTACAGCCAAAAGGGCCCCAGTGTACCCCTTCCTTGCCTTCTTGTAACAAGCTGACAAAGAGCTTCTTCCCTGCCTTTGCCCAGACAGAGGCATCAGCTTCACAGCTCTTGGTGTTGGCCATGAGCAGAAAGAGAGAGAGAAAGCATGAACACTGGACACGGTCTTTGCTGTGCACACCATACCTGTTCATGGACAGGTTTTCCTCTTAGGGCTCTGCACTGTGCCTCGCTCACAGGTGCTGAAATCAGATAGAAACCTTCCAAGAATAAAAAATTACATATTCAAAACGACACTGAAATTTTCCTTTCAAAACAGCATTGCAAACAGGGCGACTCCCACTGAGCTGCTGGAAACATAGTCAGCTATTTATATATAGAAAATGCAAAGAATTTAAAATCTCCAAGGGTGGGAGAATGCAGAGCAGATCTCATCTGTCTCACAAGTACCAAGTGCTGCCACAGGCAAGTCAAGGAGAAGAACAGAAAGTCTTCCTGAGCAGTGACAGAGTCAGTGGGACATTCAGGGAGAGCTGGTAACAGCCTAACCCAAATTTCTATTGCCAGTTCTCATCCACAGAATATCAGGTTTGGACTTGTTTATGTACTAACTATATATGTGGCTACATAAAGCATAGATAAGTAAAAAGATACAACTGTTTGTATTTAGGCAAGCTCTTTAGTTAAGATAATCATCCCTCAGCAGTACAGTTTTAATCAGAATCAGTTTAAAGTTACTTTATCTGAGCACACAAGAACTTAACACTGTCTATTCCAGTCTTCCTCTGAAACTCACAGCTCTCCACACTTTGAAGTAATGTACAAACATTTACTGCTAGATCCTATCCAGTACCATCAATAGAATACACATATCCAAAACATAGGATATGAGCTGGATTAATGGGACATGACCTGACTAGACAGTCAAAAGATTCTTGCCTAATACGGACTACAGTTAAATAGTGCAGAAACCAAAAATCTGGTACTGGTTTTAGGAGGGTATTTCAGCAGGAAGAAATGCTACAATTTGCTTCCTTACCAACAATAGGGTAAATCTAATGCATCTTTCAGTAAACAGAACCATGTAGTGTACACAGATCTTAGAATAAAATTATACTATGTTGTTTCCATAATAAATCTTTAATACAAAAGCTGACTGACTATACCACTGAATTAAACAACTGAAATATAAAATTGAGTTGTTACTGTAAATTTTTTAAAACAAAAGTTAAAATATAGATCATGTAGAAGATAAACCAAGGAATGAACTTCCACATTGACAAATGATGGAGAGTGGCTTGGCAAGCTCTTCCACCAGCTCCCTCAGTAACAAGTGAATCCCATCTGGCTCCACAGACTTGTGAGTGTTTAAATGGCACACCAGGTCACTAAATATTACGTCCTGGATTGCATGGGGCCTATTCTGCTCCTCATCCCTCTCTACCAGCTCAGGGGCTGATTGCCCAGAGGATAATTGGTCTGTGTTAAAGACTGAGAGAAGGAAGGCATTAAGTACCTCAGCCTTTTCTTCATCCTTGGTGACAATATTACCCGTCATGTCCAATAAATGATGGAGCTTTTCCTCATTCTGCCTCTAATATACTTACAAAAACACTTTTTAGTATCTTTCACAGCAGTGGCCAGATTGAGTTCTAGCTGAGTTTTTGCCTTATAAATATTTTTCTATGTGACCTACTGACATCCTCACGCTCTTCCTGAATTGACTGCTCCTTCCAGTTTCTCTTTCGTCCTGAGTTCCAGTGAAAGCTCCCTGTTCAGACAGGCCAGTCTTCTTCCCCACCAGCTCTTCTTTCAGCACATGGGGATGGCCTGCTCCTGCACCTTTAAGATTTCCTTCTTAAAGTATGTCTAGCCTTTCTGTACCCCTTAGTTATCAAGGACTGTTTCCCAAGGGCCTCTCCGGTCCAGTATCCTGAACAGGTCAGAGTCTACCCTCTAGAAGTTCAAGGTAGAGGTTTTGTTGATCCCTCTCCTTACTTCACCTAGAATCAGAAACTATCATTTCATGATTCTGTGGTTGAAGGCTGTCTTGAGCACAGTATCTCCCACCAGCCCTTCTTTGTTTGCAAACAGCTGTAGTGGGGCACCATCCCTGGTAGCCTTACTTACCAGCTGTGTCAGGAAGTTCTCTTCCACACACTCTAGTAACCTTCTAGTCTGCCTCCTCTCCTCTGTGTGGTTTCCAGCAGATATCTGGCAAGTTAAAGCCTCCCACAAGAACTTGGGCCAACGATCATGAAACATCAGCCCGGCGCTTATCGAATAGTTCAGCTGCTGCCTCATTCTGGCTGGGTGGTCTGTAACAGACTCCTACCAGGATCTTTGCCTTTCCGGCCTTTTCCCCCCTGATTCTCACCCACAGGCACCCAATATCATCACTATCCTTGGCTCTGCACAGAATAAACACTCCTTAATGTACCTATCCACCCTGCTGCCCCTGCTTCCTTGCTGTCCCTTCTGGAAGAGATTATAACCATCACTGCAGCACCCCAGTCACAGCACACGTCTGTGAGGGAGACTATGTCATGGCTTTCCTGCTGCACCATGGCTTCCAGTTCCTCCTGTTTGTTTCTCACACTGCATGCATTGGTGTAGAAGCACTTCAGCTGGGCTATCAATTCCACCCCCAGGACTGGCACGCAGCCCCTAGGCCCACCTCTAGTGAGCCTGGTCTTATCTCCCTCCCCCTTCCAAGCTAGTTTAAAGCCCTCTCAAATCAGCACTACCAACCCGTGGGCTAGAATCCTTTGCCCCCTTTTAGCCAGGTGAAACCCATCTGTCTCCAGCAAGCCTGGTGCCATATGAACCAACCCACGATGGAAAAAGCCAAAATTCCACCAACGGTACAAGTCTTTAAGCCACATTGATCAGGTGGGTTCTCCTGTTACTCACACAGCCAACTGGCAATGACAAAGGTCACTGTCATAGCAAACTTCGGAAAAGCATCCAAAATATCTCTGGCAATACTGTCTGGCTTTATTCACTGCAAATTTGATTGACCAATATTCATCAGCCACTAATAAAGCTGTCTTAATCGGCATATAATTCATATAAATATATATAAAATATATATATTCCAGGCTGGCAGAAAAAAAGATAACACTAATTTGCAAGGCAAGTAGCAGTTTGAATCATTAAACAAAAGAAAAACTGTCCATGCTCAGAAAACCCTGAAATTAGGATAAGTCACCCAGGTTAGATGTGTCCCATAATAATGATGGCTGTTCCTAAGGCACAAATAGAATTGTCAATAGCAGTTGATACCACCTCAGCTTAACCTATATGACAAATGCACTAAAATAATTTTTTAAGCAGTTATAGACATTCCTGTATCTACATATATGTCACTCAGAAAATATTAGCTGGAAGTGTCTTTAAGAATTGCAAAGATCTGTTATCCAGATTATGGAAAAACAGGTGCTTTTTAATCCCTTAGTTTTAGCACAGTATTTTGAAATGTGTTTATTTTAAATTATAGCCAAACCTTAGATATCTGCCTTCCATCAGGTGTATGAAAATTTGGCAGTATTTTTCATTTCTCGGGATATATTAAACACTAGGATTTGCACTGCTGAGATCAAATGTTCTTACAAGCTACAAGATGAAGTACCTCAGATACTCTGGGATGTTACCAACCAGTGACTTTTCTTGGCGGAGCCACAGGAAGTCAGGCTGCTGTCTCCATGGAAGATGCTGCTGGCAGCTCCTGCTCGACTGCCACCAGCTCCTCAAGTGGTTTCCTCCACTTGAGAGTTTCCTCCACTCCCTGAGAGCTGCAGTTTTCACCTTTCTTGAATAGCTGCTTGGAGCAGCTCAAAGGCGCAGGACCTACATTAGTGGTCAAGCGTGTTAATTGATCTGTCCGGGGGACAAGGAGAGCAGGTTGAGTAGGTTTTGGGTTTGTGCATTTGCAAAGGAAGGTTGCAGGCACGTGGGTCTGGCTGGTTGATCTCCTGTGGTGTTCTGGAATGGAGCTGCATGTTCATGCAAACTGCAAAGCAAGGCAGAAATCTATTGCAACTTACCACTTGTACGGATTGCCACGTGTCAGTGCTGCCAGTTTGTATTTCAGCTTTTCAGCGTGCAGAATAAGGTTTTCAAGAATCTCTACTTACAGGGACAAACTCTGAGAAGAGGTCAAGACCAACCAACTTCTTGGACCAGCAACAGAGGCCAACAATCTTAAGAGCGTGGTTTGAAGTGCCAACATTGCTCTCACATTTCAGGGTGCCCTGAACATCTGAAAGCTTTTTGGAAACCCAAGTCCTGAGGCTTTCTGCTGTTCCCCATTCTGTGTACTGTTTGATCAAATCTACCTTATTTATTTTGCTTAAGAGTAAACCATGCACAACACAAAACACTGACACAGATGATAGGCAAAATAAATATTTTATTGGTTTAATATACACTTTTTAAAAGAAATCAGCCCTTGTGTGTCTTCCTAACACAACTTAAAATTTTATAAACTTTTTTATATAATATTGTGATATTTGAAACTATTTTTGATTAAAGACCTTGACATAGTGTACAGAGTTTTAGTAGGTGGAAATGGCAAAGGAGTAAGGAGAGCTCAAACACAGCCAAGAGGGATATTATATATCCACTAAATGTCTATTTGACCACATAAAAACTCCAATGACTTCCAATTTGCTCCATTGGAACAATCGGATATTCACCAGGCTGACTGAAAATACATTCAGTGAGGGATGGAGAAGGAAAAGAGGTTTTTTCCATTTTCCCCATAATGTAAGCAAGGTCATTCATGCATTCCAAGTTGGAAATCCTAATTGCTTTCAGAAGATAGTATTTTTATTGCATTTTGGTTAAAACAAAGCAGAAGAGAACTTCCCTTGGTATGACTGCAAGTAGCCAACACCAAAAAAAACCACCCCAGTGCTTAAATAAGGCACTTTCCTATAGAGGGATGAACAAACAGTAAGGAAGCAAATAGAATTAGTTAAAAGTTGTCTTCTACACAAAGATAAGGCTTTCAGTGTCAGAACTTTAAGTAGTTTTAAGAGTAACCTCATGTCATTCTACCACTCTGCTAATAGTAACCGCCCCAAGAATTAACTGCAATTTTTACAACAGGATTGTTTCCTTCTTTTGAAGTGGCACTAAGTAACAGCAGTGGAAACCATTATTGGTTATTTCAAGCTCTTAAAGTGGATCAGTTATTGCACAATAAATACCTCATAGAGGTCAGTGTTTTGAGAGGGGTTGTTGTGGGGGTTTATTTCTACTTTTTTTTTTAAAAGCTAGGTTGAATGTATATATGTTATTTATAAATTGGTTGCGTCTGGAAATCTTCAAGTTTCATGATGCATCATTAGACAAAGAAATCAGCTACATAAAAATTTACAACAGGGACATACAAATAAATACAAAACCTTTCAGAGTGACACAATTTTGCTGATGCTTTAAGGAAAGTAATGTTAAAGTGTCTAAGTCCTTACAGACGAACTCAAGGACAGGTCCACATCAGAGAACCAACCGCCGAACACCGTAGCCCATCTCAGCAGCTTTAACACCTCCTGGAGCAAAACCAACTTGACACTTTCACCAGTGGGTGCTGCCCAAAGCAGAATCCCACAGCACTTCCGACTACATCCAACCTTACAAAAAAAAAAAGGAAGATGAAGACCTAAATTAGATTTTTGAAGTCTGTTTGTTATATTAAAGTATGTATCTTGATACTATTCATATCTAAGGCAGGCAAACTACAGAAATCATCTTGTATGATGCATTTACTAAAAAGTCATCACAGAGCACACTGAAACTAAAAATCAAGGACCACTCTATGAAAGCTGATGGTAGAAGGGGCCAAACTACAAACCAGTTGACTTTCCAAATCTATCCAGGATTATCAGTATTCTCTGTATTTAATGAACTTCAATTTTGATCACTTATATTTCACAGGGAAAGTGTAAACAAAGCAAGGTTTAAGTTAGCAATGATATTTTATACAATTAAAATAGAAATAAAATCTGATTCTTGCAGATTCCCAAAGATTACCTGTAGTACCAGTTTCATGGCTGTGTATCTTGTTTTGCAGTTGCAGATCTGCTTTGGGGTGATACAGCTGCTAATAACCCACTTACTATTTCTCTTCTTATTTCATCAACAATAGATTCCTTGATCTGAAAGGGATCAGCCAAAGTTTTAAGGTCAGTAAGTTATACAACCAGTGGATAAAACTAAATGATATTGCAGATATGTCTGACACTATGAAAACATATGAAACTATATGAAAACATGCACCACCAAAAAGTCAACCTTCAAAACTGTGAATGGAAAAACATTAGAAGAATGGAAAAAAACCTGCAAGTAATTTTGAAGTTCTTGCAAATTGTATAAACGGAAACCAAACTATTTCTATTTTTCCAGATGGTAAATATATTTATGTTTTACACTTAGGATATCTGGTTTTATGCTAAGAAAAAAATATGTTTCAACTATGCAAAGTTCTGAAAAAAAAATTTCAGGATATATACATCAAAAGCATCCCAAATGCACTACTTTTTGACATGTTGTTATAGAAGAAGAAGGCAGGACTGATCTCCTTCACAAATGGATTACACAGTAGAACAGGTCCAAGTCCATGAACGTGAACTGTTGTTTTCATATAATTCAAAAGGAGATGAATCCTAATTGCATACTTTTAGCAGAAAGAGAGAACTCAACCGTTGCTCACATCATCGATGGGTCACTGGAGTGTGATCTATGCCAGTAAAGGCCATTTTTCACAGGATTGTGACAAAGCATTTACCCATTAAGTTTTATATAAAACACATCTAGGAGTTTCTAATAGCAGGCATGTGAGTGTGGCTGAGGAAGGAAAGAAGAGCAGAGCACTGATGGCTACAGTAAAGAAAACAAAGGAGAAAAGGAGGCAAAGCACAGTTCTACAAGAGCGTATTATGCTGGAAAGGAGCAGGGCCTGACAAAGTAAAACAATATGGGGTTCTTGCAAGTACAAGAAATCTTTGGCACCAACTTATTTTTTTGAATGGTCTTCAGGAAGGACAACTCAGATGCAGTTCCAAGGACAGAGGAGGACAACGACTGTGAGGGTGCAGGGGGGTAAGAGCCAGAGGCCGGCCCAGGGTCACACACAGAAGCACTCAGCAGCCCAGTTAAGCAACACATTTTTCTTTTTCATGCAAGTCTCTCCTTTTCCTGGTGCGTCAAAAGGATTAAGCAACAACGTCAGACGGGTGGCAGCAGCATTAGCAACAGGTTATTTATCCCTTGTTCTCTTTGGCAGGCAATTCAATCCCTAAGCCATTAGGGGCAAAGTTCCTCATTTCATTACTAGTTTGCATCAAGCAGAAATTCAGAGACTATAATATTATTGGGAAACAAGTTTCCAGTTGGGTTGTTTGTTGATTAACAGACAAAAGAAAAGCCATTGTGTAATAGGGCCTGTTTCACCAACAGCTGAAAGTCCAGAGGATGTCTGTGCTGATGCACACACCAACATACAAAGCTTTAGAACCACTGTCAGATTAGTAAGGACTTTGGGATTCAGATATGTAGGCACAGGGAAAGCTGCACACAGCACTCCAGCTGTCCAGGAGTCCCCAGTGCTCTCTCCACCTTTCTTCTTCAGTATCACATGGGATGGGTCTGCAAGTACACTAAAAACTAGTCATTCTGTACCCTTCTCTCAACAGATAGACAAAAATAAACCTCACTTTCCAAAAGGAGCTGATAAAAGCTTCCCAAATTAGCAAGTAAACGGTCTAGTATGACAGACAGTCTTGTAACAAAGTAGAGACTGGAAGCAAAGCAGCTCCTGTTCTATTCTCAGCTCTTCCAACAACTTCTGGCTTGACCTTGATTATTTTAGCCCTCTGCTTCTCATCTTCCTGTCTGGACTACAGCAAGGCCACCCTCCACTGCCTCTTTTCACAGCCTCTGCTTCCTCCCCGCTCCAGATTCAGCAAGGTCACTCCTGTGTGGTGAGCACAGCACTGACTCCTGCAGTGACTCAGTACCACGCGTGTGTGGTGACCAATGGCCAATATTTGCCTTTTTCATTACAAATTATTTAGGGCAAGGTTCGCCTTCTATTTGCTCTGCAGAGGGCACAGCCCGCTGCCAAGGCTTCCTCTGTACAAAAGACAGAAGAGCAGCCAATGAATGCTCCATCAATTAGTTTTAGCAAGTGAATGAAAAATCGATCATTTGAAAAACAAGAGAACCACTCATTTATGGTACATTTACTACATTGATACAACACCAATACTCAATACTGCATTGAAAACACAGTATCATATTAATAGATGGTTTTACAACAGTAAACCCATGATCCTTCTCCCTAGAAAAGAATCACGATTACTGCAATATTACGTTGCTGCTAAATAAAAAACTGATTGAGTGAAGTGTGCCACTGTGGCTAATCTGGAGATTGGTGTTCTTCACGTACTAATGAAAAATGGGAACAAAGCTTTTCACAGTGCTTATACTTCCAATATTGAAGTACATTTTCTATAATTAAAGGAATTGTTCCTACTCTATTTTCTTCCCATGCCACTTCATGGCAGCAGCTGATGAGTTTTTATGCTCAAGATAGTAAGATGAGGAACCCAACACCTGCACACATGAACAACCTATAGACAATCTGATGGATGTTGAGCTAACATGGATTTGAATGGAAAATGGAAAAGAGAAGATTCTCTGCCAGACCATTTCTGTCCCATAAAGACTCATTACAGCCTCTTAAAGCAGATGTTGACAGGAAAATCATTCATTTCTTTGAAGTTTAACTCTATTAAATGCTATTTATAATGAAGAAGTGTTAGCAAAATCAAAACTTCCACTGGTCTTAAGCAGAAAGATCTTTAAACTATCACATCTTTTAAACTGGAGAAGAGCAGAGTGAGAGGGCCTGGTGGCACTCCTAGTTACACTGTGACTTACACAAGTCAAGCAGTAAGTACTTCACGTGATAATCCTGTGGAGGCTATATTTCATCAAGAGAGCTACTGTTTGGTGTTTTAACACCTCATGTTGTTCAATGTTTTCTCGTGGGAGTTGGTCCATTAATGCTAAAAGTTAACACCATGGGTTTTTTTCATGGAGCAAATAGTTACAGGTCAAAGTTCACACGCATTACAGCCCACCCAGGCACAGCCCACCCAGGCATATCACACCCACTGCCTGGTTTTTCTCTCCCCAACACAAGGTCACACAGTTACAGAGAATGGGAGGAATAAGCAAGGGTTTAATATTTTTGAGTGCATACATCAAGAATGCATCCTACCAGATTTCTTTCTTTTGACAATGAAACTGTAATTCCTCTGCTAACAACAGGGCTATTTAAGCAAGGCATATTTCAATTTATGCTCTGTTTTAGCTCTTACGAAATAAAGATTTTCCTGATATGTGTTTATTAGCATGTTCTGGCTCTGCAAAATCTACCAGGTGCTTTGAGACAATGCATCTCCACTCTGACCTGCAAAACTCCTCATGCTGAGAATCTTGAGTTGATCCAGAACCCACTGCCAATGAAATTAAACTGAGGGACAATCTCTCTGTGTGCTCAAATATTCACAAAGTGAGTCAAGCTCAGTTGTTTGCTGACTACTCATCTTTGAATAGTAGCCTCTCAGTTCAGTGTGGATTCTTTCAGCATTACAATGTCCTCAGTGCCACACAACCCAAATAACAATCTCTGTGCAAAGAGTACGTATCTTTATTTGCTATCAATTAATGGAGCTAAAGAGGAACTTTCACAGAGGCTAACCTCAGAAAAAATATTGACTGAAATAATTCTGTTCTTTGACTCCAGATTTTTTTTGTCTCTGGTGCGTTTGCAGTACATTTGAATTACAGCTCTTTCTATCTCCGTCTCTCCTTCAGCAACCCTCCGCTGTGACTGTCACTATCATACGGATTTTTACAGACAGCCTGGATACAACTGCCACATCCTGGCTTCACTGCAGAATCAGCAACACAGTGATAAATATCTCATGTGCAAGTCTTCTGATGAGTGGCCTGCATCTCATCCATTTCAAAGACAAAGCTAAGGTGAAGCTGGTTCCAATTATCCACAGCCTCAGCACAGGCAGACCTGGAAGGTACCATGGCATCACAGCCTGGCCTGTTGTACATTTCTAAGCATGACATCTCACCTAGTCTTTAGTGGTCTATGGCAGAGCCATACAAAAGCTTCAAGGGACAAGCTAAAGGCTAAGGGTCCAATGACCATCAGCTAAAGTCTAAGTGATCCCTCTCTGGTGAAGAAGACGGAATAAAATCCACAAGTTCTCAATTCCCATTTCTGTATTCAGAGCAGAGTTTGCTCCACTTTTTCACAGGCACTTCTTTTCAGAACAAGTAGTTTTTTTGGCTTCCTTTCCCCATTTACATAATTTGCCAGAGAGCTTTGCTGTCATGCCGCTAACAAAACATGTAGTTTTAGTCCTGTTTCTTAACCTGGCCCACAGGAAAAATAACCAAGCACTCCTCACTTTCATTGACTGCCAATAAAACTAGTCCAATAGGATTGGTCCAAGATCACTCTTATGCTCTGAAATAACTTCCCACCTGCGTTCATCTTGTTTCACTGACATTCTTATAGTCCTTAGTGGTTGGGATAGAGGGACTGGGAAAGTATGCTTAACATTTACTACAGCCTTGTTTCAGAAACATTATTTCACCACTCAAATTAACTCCAGTTTGGCATTTTAGCAAGCAAACATGACAGACATTTTCACTTGGGAATCTGAAATACTGCTGCTTAACCAATAAGTAGAGATGGCAAGTTCCTTCCCAGCCATATTTAGTTATTAATTTCCATGCTAACCACTATCACTGAAAAAACATCTACTGCTTTGCACACAAATACAGCTGTGGCTCCAACACCTATTCCGAGCACATGTTCTGAGCCTTCAGACACAGCACAGGAACAGTATGGAGCCTTGGCTGGAGAGGGTAGGGAAAACCTCGGTGACAGGAGTTACAGCCAGCCTTGTCTTTAGTCTGCAGTAAACTCAGTTCAAACATCCCAGATCTCAGCCCCTGCTTCCTCACCTCCTGAATGACTTGTTGCAGCTCCTCCTGCTCCACCGCTTTGTGGATTTCATCAACCGAAGGCATGAGAGGGACTTTTTCAAGTTTGTGCTCCACCTCTGGCTTGCAGTCTGCAAACTCCTCAGAGCTTTCCACCTGCTGTCCAGTGCCTGCTCTCACTGGGGGCACTGGTGTTAAGGCAACAGAGGC
Organism: Dryoscopus gambensis; assembly: GCA_013389985.1. Classification (NCBI taxonomy): domain Eukaryota; kingdom Metazoa; phylum Chordata; class Aves; order Passeriformes; family Malaconotidae; genus Dryoscopus; species Dryoscopus gambensis. The sequence continues at coordinate 257,504 of WEIT01041344.1, read as the reverse complement.
TCGGTACAACTTCTTGCTTTGACTCTTAGCTTTTCTACCTGTGTGACCAGAGCACACTGAAGAGGAATCCGAGTTTCCATGGGAGAATACGGACTCTGTACCCTCTGCTGGGAAAGTTTCCAGTCCAAGCTCTCCCAGTCCTAAACCCAGTTCAGACTTCAGAAATGACTGCTCTCGAATAAGCTCAGAGACCTAAGGATTCAGAAAAGAAACAGTCGCAAATAAGCATACAAGAAATTCACATACAGACACAACTGTATTTTCTTGCTGTTTATTTAATCATTTAGTCATTCTCTCCATGTAACAAATACAGCTATAAAATAAATACATACTTTGCCTTTATGACTGCAACAAAGAGGATCATAAAAAGCAATGTGCCTTTTTGAAAGCCAACATAAATAAAACTTGTGGCACTCCCCCAAGCCACTGACTTTTGCAATATGGATACATCTTGCCAGACCCATTGACAGAGACAGACGTAAGGGCTTGATTTTTTGTTCGTTTCTTCTTTCCTTTCTACAGTTTTTGAACTATTTATTTTCAGTAGCAGAAAATGCACAGAAATATAAGAAATAATTTTCCCTAGAAAATTCACGAGGTAGTATCACCATTTGTATTAACTAAATGAAAAAAACCTCACTTCTATATATTCTTCTTAAAAGCTAACAAGACTCTACAGCCATTTACACCTATAGTTAAATTTGCTTAAGGAAAATTGCAGCTGTTTTCAATAAAGCTATTTAAGGGAGTAAAGTATTTCTAAAGTTATGTGTCAAATTAATCTCCTGAAACCTTTCTTTAAAGTAAAGCCTTCCCGGTTCTTTTCATCAGTAAAGCATAGAGTACACAACAATTACTTACTGGTTCAATGACGTTTAGTGGAGAAGGACATGACAGATTATCAGCACTTCTGCTTCCATACATACCCTGAAAAATTAAGTCAAGTTAATGCACTTAGGACTTTTTTAGAGCTCTCAGAAGCTAGTGTATAAACATGCTGCATCTCAGACAACTCTCTGTAAAATCAGAAAGTTGGAAACAGGAAGCGGAGCTGGTTGGAGAAAGTTTATTTCAGTCATTTTTAAAGCTGGCCCTCTTCTATAAAAGGATTTACAAATAAAAAGATATTTATGCGGTTCAAAGAACGCAAATTTGGCTTGAGATCACAGCAATACCATATTTTCCTGTTCTTGGGTTTCAGTTTTTTTCCCATGACAAAATACTGAAGAGGAAAAAGTGGCCTGTGCCTGTGTTGCTTCTACAGAAGAGGATTGGCTAAGAAAGAGAAATGAAACCCAGGAAGAACATACGATACTTCTTATCTGTTCTTTTGTTTGGCTGATGACAGAACTGCAGCAGAAAAGAGGAACAGTCTTCCTCTGAGGGAAAAGTAAGAGAAAGTATATTGCCAAGCCACCAATAAACACAGACAAATGCCTTTTATCCCCTTTCTTTGTGTTTTTGAGGAGTATTTGTGGGAGCAGAGCTTCTCCCACTGTTTGTCAGGGAGCCATGTGTTCATCTGAAGAAGCTACAAAAGCCAGTGGAGGAAAAAACTGATGACGATGGGATTTTCCCATTTTGGGTTTGTTTGTTTGGGTTTTTTTGCCATGGATTGTCAGATCTAGAGAGAAAGCACACTCCATTTCTTGGGAGAGAAACACTGTGAATTTCTCATCTCCCTGCCCTCATTTCCCAAGAAAATCAGTATAGAAAAGCTCCAGAAAGCCCATCACCACCCTCCAAGGATTTTAGACATGAGCACTAGCTACCAAAACTGTGAGATCTCAGGGTCATGAAGAGGAAAAAGAAGAAAGCACTGACAGATGAGGTCTGCCCTTCTCAGCCCAAGAACCCCAGAAGGTATGTATTAATATATATCAACACCAAGTAAGTCACATACCTTTTCCCCAAGATGAAATACTAACTGAAAATGAGAAAATATGACTCCTGATAATACACATGGCATCATTAGATTCCCAAGATTCCACCCGACTCTTAAGAGTTTTAACAGTTATGAGTTATTATTCATCCCTCCTCATTGAAGGAGGGTTGGACTACATGATCTTTAAAAGTCCCTACTCAAACTATTCTATGATTCTGTGATGAACATTACATTGAGAAAACACAAAACGTTGTTGCAAAAATAATACTTACTATGTGTGCCTGAGGTCTGTATGGTGAAGACATGTGCAGACTTCTGAGCTGGTCCTCCAAGGCAAGCAGACGTTCTTCCAACTGCATCTCCAACTCCTGTAGCTCCATGCGGACAGATTTCCTCAGGCTCTGCAGCTGATCAGCTTCGTATCTACAGCAAGGCCATCACAAGTAGAACAAAAGAATTCACTGCACTCAGCTGCAAAGAGGTGACCGAGCAGGACAGTGCCACAAGTAAAGGACTTCATACAAGGGAATTCAAAGCAGAACACAGAAAATTCACAGAAAAATTAGCTGAACGCCTATATGGAACAGAAGTCTTTTTCCATTTATAGAAAGTATGTATCACTCCATAGAAAAAACAAAACAACATAGTATATCACAGAATATTCTCCAAAAATTTTAGCTTTAAATGCAGAAGCAATCAGAATTTCTACATGTATCTAATCGAATGCAATTTTAAACTGGTAAGAACAAGAACCACAGAGTAACGCAGTAATTGCATGTTGCTTCTCCTGTGTGCTTATAGATTCCCCAGCACTCACAGCTACATTTCAGCCAGGAAGGCACTGCCTGAGGCAGCCAACTGATTTCAAACATGTTTACTTCTAAAGTGATAGGCCAAGACCTGATTCAACTGAACTAAATATATAATCAGTTTTAAAAATTGTTCCAGATCTGCTGTTACTGCAACTCCTGGCAAGCACAAACACACAGAGGCAGAATACAAATGCCATCTGTAGCCTGCTGAGTAGCCACGGAAAGTTGGGAAAGCATCTGAATACTACAGTGTCCATTCTTTATTCACATCTACAAAGATGGGAGTGATCTAAAATCCGAATCTTTAAGACTTTCTCCCCTGCAGTATCCTCTGTTCAAGTATCCTACGATAAAAGCCCTTATAATCTGCAGCTGTAGATTCACTTTGGAGAAAAGACGCAGAAAAAAAATTAATTCATGAGAAATAGGGATTGGAAGAAACAAAGAGTAAAAACTCTACAATGAAGAAGTATAAAGAAAAGAGTAAAGACGATTTTGGCAAAAAACTCAGCTCCAACCCTGTTCAGATTGAAACTAATAGATTTCTTGCTGATTTCAAGGGCAGCAACTCATTTTCTCATATGCCAGAGTATTTTCCCTTTTTTTTTTTTTAAAAAGGATTTTACCTTTCCTCCTCTGTCATGTGCTGATAAACTGTGGTCTGTTGACGCAACATAGTCAATTCCAAATCCATCATTTGGGTTCTGAATAAATTTAGATTTCTCCTCACCACTTGCAGCTCTTGGAAAGTATTCTGGGGAAATAAGATACAATAATGAACTATGCGGGAAAATGAATTATATTAAGTTTGGATCCTGTAACCACATTTGCCCAGATGTGCCCTTTGAGTTAACAGCACCTCAGCAACTTCAGCATATGATGGAAGCTGCATGTTGTGCAATCACTATGACTCAAGAAAACAGCATTTTCAGCTTTATCATACAGGCAAACACATGAAACGGTTTCTATGCATTCAGATTAATTCCTTTTTAACATTATTTGCAGGAAGCTCTCTCTTGAGAGCAAAGACAAGGAAATGCCCAAAGTTAGCATAATCTCTGACACATTTAGGATGTTTCTTTCTATTTTATTTTGACTCAGTACCACTGCATAAGCAGGGTCACTTACTTCGTAGAGAGGTAGAATGGATGATCTCTGAGTAGTGTAACCAGTGGCAGCTGAAAGATCCTGACCCCTCATCACTGGGTACTAGGGGGAAGAAACACACAATTTGAAATGGGAAAGGCATCCTCTCAAATGGAAACACTCCAAAAGCAGCCACTGTTAAAACACAACCTGTCTGGCATTGAGATTTCTGCAAACCATGGAAATACTGTGTTACAAAAAGGCAACCTTACAAAATGGCAGCACCACCTCTTAACTGACACGTGTGCCAAAGCTCAGCAATGCAAGTGTGCTGCCGGTGAAAAGCCACATTAATCCTGTCTGACACAGTGAGTAGAAATAAAAACTAAGTTTTTCTGCACAAAGCATTTTATGCCTGAAAACGTAGTAGTCTCAATTGTCTCAGCTAATGATAAAAAGAACAACTCCAACACCAGAACTGAGCAAATTAAACTGTGTCCCATTTTGAAATCATGATTACCGTCAAATTTGTCATGGGATTTTCTTCAGTTCTTAATTTGGGGAATTTTTGTTCATTTTGGTTTTTAATCTCACTACATTGCCTATATCCAAAGACCCCAACTTGCTAATGATCTCTCGTGAAAACAAGATGGTTGAAGAATTTCTATTTGCATGTTGCAACAACATATGGAGCAAACAGATAAAATCCAGGGGTTTGTTACGTGTACAGACACAGCACAACAAAGAGCAGAAACAGCAAGAACGTTTACATTCTCAAACATGAAAAAGACAACTTGTCCAATATAATTTTGAAAGAATTCAAAGGACTATTGATATGCCATGGAAAATTTGAAGCATGTTAATTCATATAGAGATGTTTTGCTCAAACATGATCATATCAAGGGGATGGGTTTACTTTTCCTCTGCCAGCTTTCTCTGTTTCCTGTTTTATCGGCAACTTATCTACTCCTCCTTAAATCCTTCTTAAAATCAGAATCATATATTTAAACATCTCGACTTTTTCTTTAGCCATTGAGTATGCTATGTGCCAAACTCCATCTCTCCTGTAGGAAAAAACAGGGAATACATTTTCATACCAACCTCTGCCATGAGAACCAAGCCCCAGAATGAAAATAGTTTAGACAAAATATGCTGGAAGAAGAACAAGTGGGCTAAATGTTACTATCCCCTCCAATGCCCCCTTTTTTTCTTGACTGAACCAGCTTGAGTTCTGGACATAATACAGAAGTTTCTTTTTCAGCAGGTTTAGCTAGCACGGTATGTGTGGTAGAAGTACTGAGAACACTGTAACCTTACACAGATCAAGGCTGCAACTGGAACACGAGAGAATTCTCCAAAGAAAGTTTAAGTTTGGCAAACACTTTCTCCTAGGCACACCATGAGCACCACCTTGAGCAATGCTGGACTTACAACACAGGTGACCACAGTTCTCTGCTGCAGAGCTGGTCACAGTACCAAATCTTGCTCTGAGGAGTCGGGCCAGCTGATATAACCAAAGGAAGACTGGACTCACCTCTAACTTTGGACAAGTGGCAAAGTTAATAAAATAACAGGGGCCCAAAAAAGCCTACTACAGCCTACCACCTGCACTATGGTGCAGCCAGGCATATGTTTGCTCTTGGGTTAAACGCACAAAAATTTTAGATCTACAAATGAATAGTGTTCATGTATTCATACATAAATGAGCAGAGTCTGTAACTGCTTTGCCCACACAGGCTCCCAAAGGAGCCTGCAGGATCCTAAGTTGGATCACTACCTAAAAAAACAGCAGAACCAGGATGGCAGAGGAGACACAGGTAGCAATCAGGAGAGGAGGAGCAGAAGGTGCGGCAGAAATTGGTAAAATTTATGTGCTTGCATTCTCAAGCATTTCTTCTCTGAGTGATGAGATGGACAAAATTTCACATGCTCTGACAAAATCAATTCTTAAGAAAAGACTGATGGTATCAAGAACACGTTGACTAGCTCCAGATTTGTAAGTGAAAAAGACTGGCATGAAACAGCATGGAAGCACACAGAGATCAATCACTGACATCATTATTGAAACTTTAAACACTTTAAATTTGCCTCTTTAAATGGAAACTCCTAAAACTGTAGCAAATCAGACTTGCACAAAATGTTGTTTTTTCCTGATCTGGTAAACTACGCAAAGGGATATTCAGGTTATCACCTTGGTTTGGTAAGGATAAAATACAGAGCCGCTTTGTCCACAGGCAAAATTTGGCCTCCTCTTACCTGCGAAAGGTTCTGCAGGGAGTTTCTGATGTCATGCAGGACCCTGCGTAGCTGCATCTCCACAGTGGAGGGCGGATTCGTGGCAAGAGGACGATGAGGAACTCCATGCCTTGGAAAGAAGGGACAGCTGAAGGGGGAAAGCATGGCACTGAAGGAAGAGCCGGAGACGCTTGGGACACTGTGGGTGCTGAGTGTCCTCATGTGCTCGCACAGCGGCCTGTCCTGCCACTCAGTGGGGAGGGAATGGAGGGAGCACGTGGAACGGGACATGGCTGCTGGCGTGTGCAGGGGGCAGCTCTGTACCCTGGTGGGACTGAGCTCCTCAGACAGCCTGCTGGGCCCAGCCTGGGGCACCTCTTTCTTGGAGGACGAAGGCGCAATAAACAGTGTGGATTTGCACAGAGGAGGGCTGGAGGCTGCCTCATCCTCACTTCTGTCATTCTCAGACACGGCTTTCTCATCCTCCTGCACTCGTGTGTACTTGTAGGTGAAGGAAGGCGGACTGCAGAGTGTCTCTTTTCCTGGAGTTAACTGAACATTCACAGAGGACACCACTTTCACTGGACTCAGCAATGCAGTTGGGAGAGACTGAGACCGCCTTAGCGGATAGCCCGATTCAGCAAACCAGAGTCTCTGCTTCCTCAGAAGGTCTTTCGACTTCAGCAGAGTGCACCTGGCCTTGGAGTCAGGTGAGCTGATGATCCTCATCTCAGCTCTCTGTAAGGCAATGTGAACTCTGTCCACAGATGATGGGGAGGAGCCACCATCTTCCAGAGACTGCATCGACTTGAGGATATGGTGTGTGTGGTACTGAGGAAACTCAAACACACTGCCTTCCTCCAGCAGGTCTGATTCTTTTTGCTCACTGGAAATGTCTTCCTCTTTAGAGCTGACCTCTCCTTGGACTGCCTCTGATCCATGAGATGACTTGCTTTCTTGTCCTGGATTCTGTTCAGTTTTATAGTCACTAATTTTTCTGTCTTCACTCCTTCTTCTATCAGTAGATGCCCCTACCTTTCGTCTCTCTACTTGAGAGATAATATCCTCTTCATCATCGTCATAATCCTCCTCCTCATCATCATCTTCCTCCTCCTCAAACTTATCAAAACAGGGCAGTTCCTTGGCTATTGGTGTCTTCTGTTCCTCACTGTGAGATGTCACAGTTGTTTCACTGTCACAGCTGTCAGCACTGCTCCCCATGCCCTGCAAAGACTCCTGAACCTAGGAAAGATGTGAGACAGCAAAGGAGTGAATGTACTGGAGACTCAACAACTGCCTTCACAGGAGTCAGGCTAAGAGTCCAAGAACACATTCATTGGGTATTGGGGTGGGGAGCGGAAAGAATAATGCAGTTAGTGTGTAGGAAAAACAGTGAAGGAGAACAAAGAAACCATGGTATCAGATACATTAAAAGTACAGTGGAGTATGGCACCAAAAGGAGATTTTTATTTTTCAAAAGAGAAAACTCTTCACACATTCCTTTGATTTGACAATAAATTCTACATTGTAAGAAGAATAGAAGTGGCAGAAGAGTAAGAGCAAATAGAGTAAAATGCTAGTATTTTAGGTAGCAATGACAAACATATAGCTGGGTCGTGGTACAAAGCATCTCCCGTTTATAAAGGCTCATAGCACTGAAATGAAGGGTAGTTAGGAAATGTATACAGAGAAGTGAGGAGAACTGCAGACTAGTGAAGCCGTGTTCCAGGACAACACTAAGAATGGGAAAGCCAGTCTGTCCATAAACGCCACCTGTTTTTAGTTAAAGAATTGTTGAAGACTGAGAATCTCACATTAGAATGTTAATCTCAATTGAAGACCACATCCAGTACTGTAGCCCATCCTTCCTTTCTCCTGATACTTTTTCCCCTTTTCATTCTAAATCACAGTTTAAATCAGAACAAATATATGAGTGAGTTGCTTATTTAATAGGTAACAGACGGCAGGAAAAGCATCTAAGAGAAAGGAAAAAAGAAGAGGTCTATGCATTGCAAAGCATTTTCTTGAAGCTGGCCTGACTGACTGGTGCATTTACAAGTGGACAAGACATTTTCCTAAAAGTATGTGGTATAAAGTACAGTCTTGGAAGTTTACCATAGTTGACACATGAACAAGAAGTTTTCCCATCTTTAATTCCTGCAGCTCTTGCTGCCATTAGGATATTAATTATTAGTTCCTTCTAAAGAGATTACTTTTGATGTTTGTCAGGCAATAGTTCCTTTTCCAACCATCTAGAAGATTTCAGCCATGAAGGTCATCTTTGTAACTATGTACCTAACATTGCACTCACAGGCACAACCACAAATTATTATGAAAGACTGTGCAGGTTCAAGTTAAAGGTATTAAAAGAACAAAATATTATAATGTCTAGATGAAATCATGTGGGCTACATGTGTATCTATCTGTGTCCTAATCCTCCATTACATTGTTCAACTATGAATAAGGCATAAGAACTTGGATGGAGAGCTCTGGCTTCTTTGGCAACATGAACCCCCCCTGCAGAATATCCCATCTCAATGTCAAAATCTCCCTCAGAAACCTTAATTTTGGAAGTCAGAGATGAAAGACAATATGGTTCTAATCTTGAGTTCTCCCCTGAGTTTCAGAGGAAGGCTCTCGGTGCTATAGTCAATAATTTAACAGTAGATGGCACTAAATTACCATACTTTTAAGAAACAATATATACTCCTCTGTATCCCCTTCATCTTTTCACAGGTTCTCTTCACTAGCTGCCAAGTTCTCATTTCCCCTAGCTGCATCATTCACCCATATTTTCTGAATTCAGCACTTGGTCTGAATAAAGCAGTGAAAGTGACAGAGGAGAGCCTAGCAACTCCATGGCACAAACCTTGTGCAGTCTCAATATTATCTTTTCAAAACAGCATAAGAGAAAACAGAAAAATCTCTTCCCTTTGCAGCCAACACAGATAAACTCCACCAATATTCCAGTGAAGGGGCACTTAGCTGCAACATGCTTTTAATGGGCTCATAATCAGGTTGCAACCAACACAAAGATCAGGAGTGACCAACTCTCCTCCTAACATGCCTGTCAACTTCAGTTTGCAGTTTAGTAGAGAGCTGAACAAGTATGTCAGATGCTTATGCTCTCTGCAGGGACTCAGGATCATATTTCCCCTTATTCACTTTCTTGCTCTTGGAAAGCATTAAGCTGATGTTTAAGGGAGACAAAGACCAACCCTGTCTCAGCTTTTATTTTATTTCAACTCAGTTGAAAAACTACTAAATAGGAAAGTCCAGAATACCAGTACCAAAATGAAAAAGCAACACTGATGGTCAGAGAGGGTGAAAAATCTCTTCCCAGTAACTGCTCAACAGCTTTTAAAATGCTTGGTGTACCACAAGGGAGAAACATATGGTAGCATAAGAAACAGTTCAGCAGATACAAGCTATAGAAATGGAATTGCTGGAGGCACCCAGAATCCCATCTATTCCTTTGGGCTGTGGTCTAGGTCCCAGAAATAGCTGGCCTTGAGGACAGGATCCCACTCAAGGCTTTTCTTTGTCTGATTGACAGGCCAATCAAATCATGGCTATTACTGTGTGAGTGTTTTAGGAGAACAGCTCTCCAAAATATCAGATACAATGCTGTGCAAGCATGTGTATTGAGCAGATACCTAAACATCATGCTGGAATAGAAGCTTTCCCTGAGACATGAGGTCTCTGGTCAGCATCACAGCAATTTCTGGGACTGAGATCAAAGGAACTGGAACAAGAAAGAACATGGAAGCTCAAGATCAACTAAAATTAGTCTATCTTCACAGTAAAGCTAGTGTGAAATTGTTATAATTTTCCGTCAGTTGTTAATTTAAAAAAAAAGAAAAAAGAAAAAATATGCAGGGGGTGGGGGAGAGGAGAAAAAAGAGAGTAGCAAGGCAAAAATGATAAAAAGAATGAAATTATCAGCAGAATAGCTATAATCTTTCAAGACCTTAATCACTACCCACTACTGAGAGTAATGGACTATCAGACAGTGAGAAAAGATACACCAGAAAGAGCAAACAGGACATACTGAACTTAGAGCTTATTTCAGTCCCAAGTATACCCAGACTAATCTACCAGAAAGGCTTTCAAATTTGAACAGAGTTCTGTAAGGGACTCGGCAGGTCCAGCTCTGAAAATTGTAATTTTATAGGATCTAGACTGACAGTCACAGTAGCAGTCAAACATCAACATCCCTCCTGTCTTCCCCTACTGTTTCACACTAATCAGGAGTATTTGAACCACAGGATGAGAGCCTTACCTGAAGCTGACTGAATGGAGAACAATCTGTAGAGTCCTCAGCGAAACCACTGCTGTCAGAGTGCTGACTCGCTGTCCTTAGCAGCTGATCTGTTTAGAACAACCAAAACCCAACCATAATTACTTACAAATCACAGGCTTTCAAGACCAATCACATTCAATACATGTTTTCCTTTTACATAAAAAATAACGTTCAGTAGGTAATACAATTGCTTTTCAAGTTCCACTTTGAACAAAACAGAGAAACAACTTGTTCGTTTCAAGCAAAGTCTCTCTCACACAAAGCCCTACTTGTGAAACTTCAAGCAGCAAGAAGAGAGATGGAAGTACTCTGGAAAGAAGAAAGAAGAAAAGAGGCAAGAGAAACCATCTTTTACATTTTTCTTCCTGTGCTGTGGAAAAAAACCTCTGCAGATATTGCCACCATTGGAGTTTTCCTTTCACAAAACTACCTCACTGGTTAATTCACACACAGGCTGTTTTGTGTGAAGAGCTGTTTTGCGTTGCAAAGTACAGATTTGACACCTCTCCTGATCACGAAGATACTGAAGATCACTGGTCTCCTACCAGCCTACACCACCCCAAACACCCAATGGAACAACATCATGTGGGCAGAGAGGGCCATGTGGAGGACTCTGCCAGCTGCTGGAGAGGGTCCACCACCACTGGTTTAGCAGACAAATGCAGAACATCCCTTACACATCCATGGGCAATCTGCCAAAGCACATTCCCAGTGCTCATTTCATACACGCAAGGTAAGACCCTCCTGCATGTTCCTTTCTACTCACATTAGGTAAGCATTAAAAAAGCCTCAAGGGGCTCTAAAACCCTAAGTGCTTCCCAGGAGTGATTTCCTCTGGTGCAAGCACTGCACTCGCTAAGCAGCTTTGCAGGGAGATCTCCGCCAGCTCTGCAGTACACTATTGCATGTATATTACGCCTGACTGGATACAAGAAGCACCCACCAAGTTCAAGGTTTACCTTATGGCACCAGAAACATTTTACTCAGCCTGAGGCCAGCATGGGCAATAACCTTATCTCACCTCTACATCTCAGCACAAGTATAAAAGCTTGAAGACTACAGTGGCCTGTAGCCCCTAGGCCCCTGCCACCTCCTCCTCTTCACCCTTAGGTGAGTGATTGCTGCTGTCTTCTTCAAGGCTCAATGCAGAATTTTGCTCCACTTAAATGTCATCATATAATTAATCACAGTTCACAGCTCAATGCTTTGGCATACATTACGAAAACTCTTCTGAAACAGTTGGATATTAAGAACTATTTTTTTAGTATTAATTTTGATAAACATTTTACTAACACAGAAATAAGTAAGAGCCTGCACCGTCTGTGAACACCAGTAGAGGCAAACTGCCCACTGAGCTTCTGTATCAGTGATGTCACACAGCGTTTAGGGAGTGTCTTTCAAATTGTGCTGCTGTGCTGTTATCACGGTAGCCACAATATCCTGCGATGACAAACTACTTTTCTACCTCAAGACAGACATCCCCACCCAACTCCCAGTAAAGACAATGGAAATTACTTCCCTGAGAACTGGATCTTATTAACTGCCCAATTCAATTAATACAGCTGAAAGAGCATGCTGTGAACAGCTTGTCACTATAGCTGAGGCTGGGGGGAAGCTGTTACCTTCTTCAAAGTGAACAGTTACCTACTTCTGTTGCCAGACACTTTGGCCTCCTCTGTCTCTTTTCATATCTGGTGAATTTTAATTTAAGAGAAAATTTCACTAATGGTGAAAGCCTTAGCCTCTCTTAGGGAAGAGATCCCCACTAGTTCAGACAAAGCAATTCACTAGTGCACATGCTGGCATCTGTTTTCATGTGCATGAGGTTCATTACTGCTCAATAGAATACTGACCAGCTTATACTTCTTCTACTTCCTTCTCAGTCAATATTTCCTTTTCAGCTATAGAAAGGAAAATTACACCTGTATTTTTCTCAAATCAATTCTTGGTCTTCTCAGAGACACAGTACTAAAATTAAAATCAGTCCTTTAGATAATTTTCTATAGCATTGGTTATTTATGCACATTCTTTGACAGCCTTACAGGACAGATACTGCCAGTCAAGGGATCAGCCCAGAGCAGTCATTCACATCAGCCTCATTTATTCAAGACAAGTGACTGGCACAGTATGAACAGATTCAAACTGCCTTGGTTCCACCTCAGGAGACATCCCCTTAATACAGTCATCCCTTGCTTTCTGTGCAACAGAGCTGCTAGGATTTTTTTAACATTTTAAAGCAAATCACAAAAGACATGTTTTCTGAGTAGTCATTTGCTACCACACCTTACCCTAGTCTTTTGCAAGTTCTTAAGAGTTCTCCACAACACAACTGTGATGTAAATGCAGTAAAATTACAAAGAACTGGAATCTCTACTGAATCAGTAGTGAAATGACAAGGTTTGGTTCTGTAAAGACTGGAAATACCAACTAGTACGCTGGGATATACTGATATATAATGGTGTCCCACCCTCCTTGACAACTACTGATCCAGTTATACAGCCTGCTCTATAGCACCTGGATATCTCTCCGATTCAAGCAAACAAAGGGAAAATACAAATACATTTTTTTAAAAGCTACAGAGTTACAGTTGGCACTTGATTAAAATCCTCCTGGTAAAGGAGAATCTTAAGAGAAGGAGTTTGTGATGAGATACGGCTCCTGTCTCTTCACCTCAAGTGCAGAAAACTCAGCACCAAAGGCTGGGTTATAGGGGCCAGCCTGGGATCATCCCTTGCCCTGTGTAACCCCAGCAAGGCAATTGTACCTTCTGCAGAAAGGTGCCACTGCACAACACTGACTCTGCCACCCAAAGCTACTGTCAACACCACAGAGAGGAAACCTGAACTACTGGGAGGAGACCAGGGCCAGGATAATAAGGAAAGTGTGGGAGAAGGAACCAGCCATGACAAACAAAACCAGCAGGAACAATCAAACTCCCATCGCAGTTTTACAGAGCACAAATTAAAATGCCTCTTGGATTGTTGTTTTAAGCTATATTAAAAAAAAAAATCGAAGTATATTTAGGCATTGAATATGTGTCAAAAAATGTGTGCATTCATAAATAAACGAAATAAACTGAAAATGTTTTAAACAAAGAACACATGATGAAGAAACAAGTCTGTGGTTTACAAAACACGAGAGCAGATTCATCAGAGCATCCCTCTCAGGGAGATGATTAGTCCATCTATTGTAACATAATAATCAGCTACCAGTGGACCATCAGTCTCACCTCTCCTGCATCACTCAACTGCTCACACAGAAGAGGAGAAGAAATATGTGGAAACTCTCTATGAAGCTTTAGCATTTGTTACCTGCACTACTGGAAAAGCTCTCATGCAGTTAGTATTTTATGAGATAATTAATAAATTAACATTCCCAACTTAACTATAAAGTATTTCATTATGAGATTAAATATCAGCTGTCCCTTTTTCACATACTGATCACACCCTGCACCCCAGCACTAACAAAACCAGCCCAGTAGGGAGCCCTGCTACAAAAACTCTTTGAGTCCCTGGGGATTTCCTAACATCTGGACAGATAAGCACAGACTTCCACAAATACTAAATCTATTCCAGATGTTTTCTTCTCACTCCCCCATCTCCAATCTCCTGTGGAGCTGCACTCACAGAGAGCTATAAATACAGTAATATATTAAGGACAGGAAGTGATGATGATGTGCTTTCTTCCCTTTCAAGAACTAAATTTTCAAAAGCAGTAACTGCTTTTGACTATCAGCGTAGGATGCCTTAAAAGAAACAGGTCTGTAGCTATTGAAAATTTCATAGAACCATTGATGCCAACAACCAGACATTCACGAATTACAATGTCTTGAGACTATTTTGTCCTCTAGGTATTCTACCTGTATTTGTCTTGCTTTTCGGACATTTTTTTGAATGAAAAGTGGTGCTGTATGATATTGTCAGTAAGAATTTTGGTTTTGAACCAATAAACCTTTCTACCAGATAACTTTGCAATAAGCTTTTTTTTATAGTAGAGATTTAGCAGCACTGTGTATTTGCAAACCAGCTGAAGCTTTTCATTCTTGTGCTCCTAAAAAAACTGAAATAAGAAACATGCTTTAATTGTGAGTCTAAGCAACAATAGACTGTGTTGTTAAACCATAATAGTCAACAGTCAACCAAACTATTTCAACAGGAAAGAGAATAAGAGAATCTCTTTTTTTTAAATTTGAATACTTCACTTCTTATTAAAGGCCCTCTTAACATGCCTTACAAACTGTTGTAAATGTCAGAGAAAGCATCCACAGCCTTCTGTGTAGATGTAAAATGACACTGCAAGGTTTATAATAATCTGTACCAAAGAACACCAACCCTGCTAATTGACAAATACCACCACATGAAAAAAAAGTACAGAAGTATTCCTTCAGGAGGACTGTTCATCTGGAAAAAATTTTTTGTTTATGGGTGCTAATGCACAGTAGAGACAAAGCCACTGAAAAAGGTAGGTTTGTATAAGGATCATTGACTGAAATCACATTGTGACAGAAGTCTGTGGCTGAATTTCATGCTGATCCCACCTCATAAATTTGCGACCGAGAGTGGCATTTTGCACTCAGACACAATGGCCTGCATTTTTAATAAGTGACCATTAACTTTGGATGCCTTCAAACTTGGTGAACATCCACTCTGAGAAAGCAGGCCTCTATGTTGTCTCATGTTGGACAACTTGCAAAAAAAAATTTGGCTACAGTTCTTTTACGTTTTGGGTAAGTTTTCCATCAAATGTTCCTTCTCTTGGCAACTCTACTGAAATCCACATAGAACTAAGTCCCAAGTTTTTAACATCTTCCAGGTGAAATAAAATGCTGGTCTCAGACTAACTTTTAGCAAACGTGCAGGCACTGATACCCTTGTTAGATAAGTCAGAGAAAACTCTAGGCAATGCCTGCCTGATAATAAAGTGTCACCACTAATCTATGCCAAGTGTATTCAGAAATATGTGGGATATAGTGCCTAGGAAACATGACCCAGCATGGCCTGCTTCTGTCAGACTGAAGTCCCATTGCTAGAACTGTTGGTACCTTTCAGCAGGTACACACGGGACCATCTGACTTTTCTTTGATGCATGGTGGAAGAAGAGGGTAAAGTAACTACTGGGAGGAGAAAAAATTAGCAATTCAGAAGATGAAAAAAAATTATTTTTCTCCTCCCTGACTGCAGCTCCTGGTTTCTTAAGCTGGTTTTCTCTGAAAAGCTCTTCCTGAGGCTGGAGAGGCCACGGAAATAGGAGACCTGCCCTGTAAAGACTGCACCTCTTTTCATGTAATCATGTAAAGCAGGTGGTAATGAACTTCAAAACTGGCTAAGAAAGAAGTACTGGGAACAGTCAGAGGTTCGGTTTCTGGCAATCCTTAGTGGCTTATGTTTGTAGCAGAGGGGGCTTAGTGAGCACCAGGCTGTGTGGTGCAAAAACGCCGATGAACAAGTAGCACAAGCTATCACCAATAACCAGGCACTACCCCCCAACACTTAGTCCAGGGCACTCTCAACCATGTTAATGCAATTCAGCTGACAGTTCACAAGACTCTCAATTCATTTGTGAAAATGCAAATAAGATTATCTCTGTTTCTTAAGACAGGTTTTTCTGCCTCTCTTTAGTATCTAGAGATGCGAGTGATGTTTCACCACAAAATTGAGTCACATCTAAGCACCTCACTAAGTGCAACAAGCTTCAGTTCTTCTTTAATTAAATGTATTAGCTAGAGAACGTACTTTATTTGCCTACTGGGCAAAGTAACAATCATAAAATGGACTTTAAAGTCAGCTTTTTACCCCTCCGAAGCCAAAAAGCACAAAAATAAGAACTTGAGATGAAAGCACAAACTAAGTGAACCACAACAGCCAGTGCACAGCGTTTTCCATGTGAGGGACTATGATTTCCACGTGGGTGTAGACACTAGTTTTCTGTGCAGGCAGCCTGCAGACAGAGCAGTAGTGCATAGAGAAAAGCTGCATGTATCATGCCATTTAGGTTTAAAACAACATAATTTCAGTTTAAATGGGTATCTTAAATTACAGGATCTACTAAGGAAAAAAAAAATCCCACACAATCTGAATTAACCTTCCAGGTCGTCTGAGCTATCATCAATTATACAAAAGTGAAAACAGCCAGTGAGGTTATAGGGCTGCTGTCTTGCCTGTAATTTGGTTGCCACTTTGTAGTAATGTTCTGCGATTTAGCTAAAAAAGAAATCCAGAACTTTTTTATTTCTAGACAGAAAACAAACTTTAGAAGCTTAAAATATCTGAATCAGCCTTTCAGAGATGGAAGGACACTCAGCAGTCCGCTGTCTCACAGAAGCTGCAGTCTACTCACCTTTCCTTGACTTGGTCACTGCTAGCTGGTGTGTAGCTGAAACGTGAGGTAAATCCCCCTCTGTACTCTGGATCTATCAGGAAGAGGAGATGAATATTTCGTCAGGCCAGCTGGAATATGTTCCTGTGCTTAAGAATGCTTAAGGTATACACACTGCACATGCAGGAGGAGGTTCTGTTGGTTTTTCCTCCAATACAACAGCCTATACTGATCAAAGGAGCAAATTGTAATCTTGAACCAACTTTTATCAGGCATTCAGCAATGCTCCTGGAGGAGAACAGGGATCCTTGGGCAGCACCTCCCTCCCACAGCACAGGACTCCCCTCTGGTTACACACAGTGTGCACAAAGACCTGGAAATCACATCCTGTGACAACACAGGGCTCTCAGTTCCTCTTTGACAAAACACTAAAATTACTGTGTGGAAACACCTCTGACCACCTTTACACTGCTGTCTTTTTCCAGTCAGAACTCTTGGCCCTTCATTTGAATATAAAGAACAAGTACAATACATTTAGAAAAATGTATCAGAAGGTCAGCACACAAGGACTGTCATCTGCTGCCCTACCAACTATTTCCTACAAGCCACCAGTCCTCCAGCAGAAGGACCCAGACCCAGCCAGAACCTACTCCAGACAGCCCCACGCCACTTCTCATGGAAACACTTCTTATGTCTTCCAGTACAGAAAAGGAAGATAACATATTCAGATCCATGCACATTTCAACCGGGAAACTTAAAACTACATAAAAATGAATCCTTTCACTCAATAATTTTGTGAAACACAGTATTATTAAGAAAGCAGTTCTCAGGCAAACATTCAAACAACAAAAAGAATATGCCTAAAATCTCAACAGCGAGCCCTTTGTTTAGTTCAAAACCAAGAATATGTTCTGTCTTTTGTCTGATCCAGAAAGAATCCTAAGGGATCACATGCAAGTCTACATGCATAACCCCCCAATCCAATTATCCACAACCCTACCCTCTAATGGGCTTCCAGCCCAGTTTCAAAATTATCATGCAATGAATTTATCTCCATTTTTTATCAACTTATCATTAATTTTATCAAATTATCAAAAATCAAAGATACTGATGTTGATAAGCCAAAATTAGTATTTGGCTAAAGAAGAGGTTATATCTGCATTGATATCATGTGTATAGCAGCCACAAGGGTGCATTTTCTCAGTTACAAGGGTTTTGAGGTGTACTTGGCCTGAACTTTTCACCATTAATAAATGAGTAGAATTACTTTTGCACAATAAACCTAGTGGCTTCTGTTCCTTTAGGAGATGATGGCTGTACCAAAGGGGTAAATCCTTATTTCATCCAAATGCTGGGGAGCACAGAAGGGGCTAACCATTTAAGATTAGAAAAAAATTTAATTTTTTTTTTTTAAACAAGGAGCAGCAAGTAATCTTACAGACACTTTAATGAAGCTGGCCTTCCAGGAAAGGAGTCTTGATTCTCTCAAACCTCCCAGTTTCTGATGGCTAAATGTGCAGCCTTCCAACATTTCTAAGCCTCTTCCCGTTTTAAATACCGTCCACCTGTCCTTGGCTGGCAGACAGCATTCCAACTGTGTCCACAGCAGGGTGCAGCTCCTCAAGCACACAGAAGCTCCTTCCCCATCTCTTCAGCCTATATTCATGCTGGTAAATGACCTTCAGGACTGTCACTGGCCACCTCAGGAGTGGGTGTTTGGGGGAAATCCTGCCCTGACTCACTCCCACACTAGCTATCTTCACAGCCACAGACTTCCGAAGGGCACGCAAACCCCCAAGGCACTCGCTCATAAGCATGGAAAGAACTTCCTTGATATATCTGTCATCTTTCTTATGCATAAGAATGCGCTCCAAGCCAAGCTAGGAAAACAGGGGGAGGAGTTATTGTCACTGTTTCTAATACAGTTTATTGTTCATTACACCCTGCTTAGAGACGCACAAAAATAAAATCACACTGCCAGGAATTGTTCTAAAATGTCTTCAACAAAACTGAATCCCTCCCTCCCAGGGATCTGTAGGCAGTTGATAAGTATATACTATATTGTATCAGCAAAGAATTCACCACAATCCCATCCCACATCACATGCTGTCTTGCCAAAACATCTGTGTTTATGCCTGGCATCACTGCACGAAGTGTGTCAACCAAAACTTCGCAAACACATCCCATTTGGGCAGAATTCAGCAAGTCTTTACAGTCCAACTTACTCTGAAGGAAAAATCCACTCCTCTTTTTAATACACACACATATGTGCATATATATAAAATACATTAATTGTTTCAGTTTTCCCTAGGGTACCAAAAATGGATTTCTCCTCTGAAATATGCAGCAAAATGCCTTGCTGCTCAGTCCCCTCCAGTTGTGCCAACGCAAACATTTTTGAAGCTACACAACAAGCTGTATCAAGAAAATTATCTGGCTGAAAACTAAGCCAGGAAAAAGAAATAAATCAAAATACACTGGGTGTCTTTTTCCCCTCTCAACTGGACCAGTCCTTTGTTCTGGTTCAGTAGATGGCCACACATGTGGGTGAGGACACACTGGAATAAACAAGTAGCAGGAACCGCAAGAGGCTTGATTACTTTTTTTTTTTGCTTAATGAGTGCCTTCAGCTACAACATTAGTTGATCTAGAAGATCATGTCATGATGATATTACACTAGACACAGTATCTACTAAATCATCACTTCATCATTTGCTGTAAAACTCTGGGGCTTTTCTATTCACTTGCTTTCTTCATTTCACCAATGAAATCACAATATCCTTAATTTTTTATATCTGTTTCGCATAGACAAACTGTTAACTGCTGAACTTTTAAGAGTCACACTGAAATGTGTCTAAAAAAGTATCTACTATTTAAGAATTTTGAGACAGTTCTTACAATTCAAGCTGCAAGTCTAAATTGCATTCTTGAATTTGTAGGCTGCATGTTTACTAGCCTAATGAACAAATCATTCAGAGGAACATGGGAATTAAAATTCCTTTGGGACAATTATCAATATAAAAATGTATATCTGCATTTAAGACGATATTAAAATACAGCTAGCACAGAATTTGTAACCAAGCCATTGCCAAAAGTCATGTCACAGTGACTTTCAATGTGCTAATTTCCAGAGAACAAATAAAACAGCTTACAGTAGATTATTATCAAAACCAAAAGCTGCACAAGATGAGCACCTCACGCTGCCCCTCTTCTGAAAGCCCCTCTTCTGTGTCATGCAGCAAAACTCTTTATTCACAAATTTATCTTTAATCAACATCAATTAATAAACTGAATTTACTTTTAAGCAACAAAAGTAATGATTTCTAGTTAACAATTTAAGTCAAATACAAATTAAAACCCCAGGGTTTTGGTGCATACAAAGCCTAACCTAGATCTACTTACACAGGGAAAACTTCCTAAGCGTTACACCAGTGATTCCAATTACCTGAATCATATTAAAAAAAAACAAAGAATGAGAACTTTCCCACTGACTCTTACGAATAACAGCAGCAGCAGTACCAAGTAACTTCATTAAGAGGATCAATTAGAGCAGCCTGCAACTGCTGAGAAAGCGCAACACTCAGGGAATTTAAAGTATTCCTGGAGAAAACACTGTCAACTACACAGGAGGGAACATTCCTCTGCTGGCAGACAGCGAGTTATGTAAACTGTATGCTCAAAAGAAAGTCATGTATCTTCACTCACCTCTTCCATCTCAAAGGAGTCCTTCTGCTGCAGCATTAGGTTTGTTATGGACGGGTTTGCGAGGGGAGCGCAGGGGTCTCTACCTGGCGATGCTGTGGACAGTCTCTGTGTCAGGACACTGCTGTCGGATGTACTGGAACTGCTGCTGAGGCCTGGCGAGTCCAAAAGACCGGGTTCTTCGCATGGTCTGTCCTGGGCACTTGCCAACCTGCCACCCTGCCCATCTGCTGGAGGCACAGTACCCTCTTGTGCATCATCAGTCACAGCAGGGAGGTGCGCGGGTCTCTCTGTGTTCGCAGCCTTTGTCTGACTGCTGCCTATTTCCTCCTTTACAGTAGCCAAAAAAGAGGGACAGTCTTTCTTTTTAGGATATTTTGGCAGTTTAGATTCATTTTTCACATCATTTTCCTCACTCCCTACTTCAGCTGGACTTTTCCCTTTTTCAACAGGTGAAGGACTTGAGGAGCTGCTGCCATCAGCTTGCTGTGTGCCACACAGATTGAGTTTTGACAAGGTTTTCATTAACCGACTGGCTGTATTGCTGCGATTCAGAGGGGGAGGGCTGGATGCCTCTTTGCTGGAAGACACTGAATTCATACTACCAATTTTCTGCAAAGGAGTCCCAGAGACTTGAGAATACAAAGAAGAAAAAGCATTGGCCACAGTAGTGAGCACTTCAATCTGACGAAAACGACCTGCACAGGAACGAAACACAAGGCATATCTGAAGAAGGAATTTTGATCGTAACCTCTGCCCAGCCCCACAAACCTCCTCCTACTTTTATCAAGTGCCCCTAGGGCTGAATGAACACTGCCTTGGTCTGTAACATGAAAGTGACACCGTACTGTGGAAAAAAAGAAAAGCTTTTGCAAGAATCTTTACTAAATGCACAAGAACAGCATGCCAAGTTCTCCCAAAGTAAATAGGTGGCTTATGCGTGTGAATGCAAGGTTATTTAAAAAATGCTAGAAAGAAAGTGTTACTCGCATGGCTCTCTCCATCTACAACTACAAAAGGACAGCTATGCCCTCATTTCAGCAGCACTCATTACAGATCCAACAAAGCTCCTGTCCAAGTCAATAGAAATACTGCCCCAGATTTCAACAATGACAAAAATAGGTCGCTGCCACCCAGAAAAAAAAAAATCCCACCCAGAGACTGAAGAACACCAGAAACAGAGGGATATTGCTATTTGTTTCAGTGCTCTAAAGCTGCAACAGAGCAAGTGATGAGAATGACACAAACCAGAAGGCAGCATACCTTACAGGATGCCTTTTATTTCCCTCCCCCACTACAAACCCCTTACACTTACCCCAAGGAGTACCACCCTGGTGGACACCTCTTGCCTATTTAGGACCAAGCAAGAGTTTTATTATGAATTCTGAATGGAATTTGGCCTTTAGGCTGTAACTGAGTTTTGCCAGAATATTAGATACTCACCTCTTTTGAGGTTGTTTACATAGTTAATAAACTCATAAATAAACTGTGCCTCAAAAACATACTTACTTGTTAAAGCAAAACTTGGATTTTCCACTTCCATGCGCTGTATTTGGGCATTCAAGAAGACTTTGATATCTATCCCTCTGGCAAATGATGATGAATTAAAAAATCTCGCTGGAATTTTTGAAGCAATATCTGGTTCATCTCTTCCAAACCCAAGGTTATAGAGCACTTCTTCAGGATCTTCCTCATAAAGCTCCAGTAATTCAGAAACGCTAGACAAATGAAAGATGTTTACCATCTACCTGTCTCCTTTTAAGATCTAGTCCCTTCTGTCTAGCTGCTAACTCAGCCCAGTAACCAGTTTGGTTTATTGAAGTTTCGACTCCTATAGCTCAGCCTAGTTTCAGAAGTAATTGTGGAGATCTCTGCACCTAAAGTTTTGGTTCCAATGACGAGAGCCATTGGCCCAGACACATCACAGATCCAATCCTGACATTTCTAAAATCAGTTCTATTCTGCAGAGCTCAAATTTTGAAATGCCATTAAAATTTCATGCATTTTTAATGTTTAGGTCCATTTGTTATCATTTATTAAAAACTACAACTAAAAAAATTAGAAGTTTTTCAAGCAACAAAATGAAAATTCCCTTTCAGCTTCTAAATGCAACAATGCACATAAAACAAGCCAAGTCCATTTAACTGAGAAACAGACCTTCAAAGCATGGCTCTCTTTTACCTTGAAACAGTTGTGCTGCTTTTTCCAGAGCCGGTAGAGTTCATACTTCTCCCCTTCTGGTGGAACTGCAGCCTCCTGTCCTTTGCCGGTACACCATTGCTGTCAGCACAAACAGAGAGGACCCCCGCGATAAACCTCTTCTGTTCAGGGACTTGATTCTCTGTCTCGCTGGAGAGCTAACCCTCCAGCACTGCTGAATTTCTCTTTTCCCCTTCAGTGTTATCTGGTTTATATTAGCCATGTCATTTATTGAAATACAGAAACAAAAGCAAACCCTGGGCCACCTCAGTAAAAATGTACATAGAATGAATTTAAAGGCAAATGCGAGCTGAGAAAACAAACCCTCATCTGCCCTTGCTGCCCCACCCTCCCTGTTCCCACCCTCCTCCAGTAAGGAAGCCTCGGGTGAGCTGTTGGTGAGCTGGCCTTGCCCTGCCTTTTCCTGCCTTCCCTGGGCCGCTGCCTCCTCCAGCAGGACCACCCCTCCATGCAAGGCCACCCCCTCCCCACGCCTCGGGTACCTGGCTTGCCCAGCTGCCACCCGCCTGCAGCAGCCCAGGACTGCAACCTGCCCGGACCTGGCTGGGGAAGCTGAAGAGGCTCCAGGCAGGGGGAAATGAAGCAAGACAAGCTCCAGCCCACACTGCTGGCCAGTCTCTTTCCCAATCCCAAACTATTTCTTCCCTGCATCTGGAGAAGCTGCCTGAGCATTAGGTGGTATCCTAGGTTCAAACATACTTTTACTGCTAATCTCCATGGGCAACAAACTTCCTCTGAGAACAGCCACCAAGAAACCAAAGGCAGCAGAGGATTCACCTGAGTGTATATTTATTTATGGAGCCTAGCTCAGGAGCAGAGAGGATGCTGCCCACAGGGGCTGTGCAGTATCCACTGAAATCTCAGTGGGGTTTTAGTTTTAGCACATTTTACTTAGAAGCTCTAACCATCTCTCCTCTCCCAAATCTTTTTTTCCCACTCCCAAAAGACATCTGCTGTGACAGGCAAAACTAATTTTCCCTTGAAATTTCTGAAACAGTGAGCCATCAGTGAGGCAAAGAAGGTTATTCATGCTAAGTTACAAAGATTTGTCATTTCTCTGTTTTCCTCCTGCTACTCCAAAATATATGTCAGCTCTGCTGAAAGAATAAATTTTTTTTCTGATTTTTTTTTCCTGCACCTCCTAATGACTGTTTCTGTGTTATCTGGATCTTTTCCTTCCCTTTCATGTAAACAGACATAAGTAGAAGAGCTTTAGCTCTGTGGTAGTCCCCATGACTTCTACTGCCCATTCTCCCTGCTCCCTTCAGTATAAATATTCCTCTGAAGTAAACAAACACAAAAAAAGATGTTTACCATGTTTCTGTTTGGGTATCACTCCGTAGATGATTAGCTGTAGAGAAAGAAGAAGAAGTTACATCCAGACCGCTTCATAATTACACTTCTCACAAGCAGTATGAAGGAGCAGACAGTGAGCACGTTTACCAACAGTCCTGCATAAATCAGATTTTACTTCTTCCATATAAATGTGATTGTCAAGGTTTTCTAGTATATGGCTAATATAAAGATGATCTGGTTTAATCAAGCTCTGTTTAAAATTAAATCTCACACGGACACACGTTTATATACTGTCATTAATCTTATTACTCAAAATTTAAATTGTGATAAGCTGGTAATTGTTATAAAAACCATTTATTTCTTTGCAACTGAAGACATGATTATGAGCTGCAGGGCTGTTCCTGGGTGGGAAGGGGAGGAGGACATGCAGGAATGCAAGGATTGCTCCAGCAGAGAAAGTAAAGACTATAAGAAAGGCAGCTGGCCCCACAGCCAGGTGCCGACACTGTATTTGTTCATCTTTTCATCAGCAAAGTGGGGCAGGGCCCTGGCTGCCTGAGCTGTGCAATACGTGGACAAGAGCTCAGGAAGCCTGTGGTGCTGATGGGGCCAGCAGACGTGCTCAGAGTTGAGAGGGCTCGGGAGGGAGGCTGTCTGCCAGGTACCAAGCACGTGGTCACCAGGCTGACAGGGAACTCGGCACTTTCTGCAGCTGGATCACACGGGAACATCCCAGGCAGCATTACTCTTTCAGAACTGAACCTCAGAATTAAATTATGGTTTCCCCAAAGAGGCAACTCAGCATTAACAGCTTGCCCCAGGAGACAGGCAAGGAGCACGTGTCTGTTACAGCAGCCCTAAAAATCAGCTATGAAAAGAATGATGTCACACGCACTGCCAGGAAAACCCTGCATCGCGACCCGCTGTGCCAGCGGGGTAAAGTCAGCAACCGAGAGTAAAATGTGGAAACCTCACAACCTCTCTCTAGGTTTCAGAGGCATCACAAAGAAATGTATGCAAAGGAATGTATGCAAAACACAGATCCCACATCTTGTCTTTTCAATATTCTGCCTATAATATGAAGGTAAGCCTATCTGTAAGGATTATCCAGTGACTAAGTTGAACAGCTGAACCATAGCTTTTACAAGCTCAGCAGTGGGCTGGGGTTACAGGCCCAATGCCCTCTGCACCATTCACACAGGGCTCTGGCTCGCATCTGCACTCAGGCAGTCAGGGCTGCACAAGGGCAGGCCATTCATCCCAGCCTCAAAGGGGCTGCCTGTCTGGCAGGGCACGCAGCACTGCTCCAAGCAGCTCTGTTGTCCCCTTGTTCTTGGATAGGAAGCAAAGCCCAGCAGAAACACCCGCATACTTACCCAAAAAAATCAACCAGCAATTCTAGTACTGGGACCTTTTCATCTGAACAAGCTAAATCATGCTTAAGACCCAGAAAAAACAGAAGTCCATGGAAATTATAAGGAGAAAAATTGGAAAGAAAAAAGTAACATGATGTGCTAAAATCCACTGATTCTTGTATTCTTGGCCATATGCTTAGACCCTTGGATTATCATTACAAAGAAACTTTTCCTATGAAATCTTTGTACTGCAGGCAATCTAACAAGTGGAAAAGGGTGTCAATAGGAAAATTTAATCCTATTTAATCTATTGCAGCAGGAGACTCATTTACTGCTTTTCCATCATTATCAGATCAAGATCATTACCAGATAAACTTTTTTTCCTTAGAAGTCTTAAATGTTTAAAAATTAAAGATTTTTCCTTCCTCCAGGCCTTGTCCCACTACTTTAACACTACTGGCAAGACTAATGTGGAAGGAAAGGGCTTTCTACAACACCGGTTCTGGCACTTAGCAAAAGCTGTAATTCAAAAACATTAGAAGCTAAACTGGGAGAGTAGTTTTGTCTTTTTTTTTTTTTCTTTAACACTGAAAGCAGATAATGTCTTATATCCCCTGTCCAGCAGATAAGCCCAGGACCTTATTTGTGAGACATTTTTTTGCTGTTTTAATACAAGATGCTGCTATTAGAACAGAATCCACAGTGCTTTTGCTAGTTTGTTTATGGATACCTCTAATCTATGATCAACAGAAAGGCTAGAAGTCTCTTATACAAAGAAGTCCATGGGCAACAGCCACATCTCCTTCCCCTTAAAAAAGGGAAGAGAAAGAAAAGGCAAGCAGATAGCAACAGAAAAGTCTGTGTTGTGGCTGATCCAAAATACTTACTCAGCTTTGGTGCTTTTCACTTTTAAAAGCACTTAGCCTTTAATGGGTTTGCCTCTTGGCTGACAGATTTTCATTCCTCCTTTCAAAAGCTCGCACATGCCACTCCCAAGGGATTCAGTGGAAGTGGGGCATGCATGGCTGCCAAGAGTAACCCATGGACAAGAAGAGCAAGTAGGAGAAATCATTTTCTCACAGCGCTGGTAAGTGCTCCAGGCTGTCCTGTCATTGTGGGTATGAAAATGAGAGGGCAGAAGCAAATTCAGGGCTGCCTCTGACCTTTGGGTCAGACACCCAGAGTGTTTAACTCTAGCAATAGTCTAAATAATTTCAAAAGCAAATCTTCCTGCATTTTTTGTGTGCTTCGTCCTGATTTTCTAGCCAATGCCGTTCTTCAAAAGAAAAATCAGATGACTGAAGATAATTTTTTTTTGCTAGAAAAAGAGTCATAATCTGCCACACCCACCTTCGGCTCCCAGGGATAAGTCATCTTCAAAACTTCCTCCATTTCTCACCAGCATGCCTGAAAACATACAGTTAACAGTTCAACAACTACAATGCTCCAATGTTTTCCTTCCAGCAGCTTATCTAAAGATATTAGCAAGACACTTCATTTGATACAAGAAATAACCAGACTTTATTTACAATCCCTGCATTACTCATGCAGTTAAAATGCATTAAGAAGGAAGAAGTTACATTTCAGAACATAGCAAAATTATTTTGAAAGAGAACAACTACAACACTGCTTTAGTTTTGTGCTCAGAAACACCCGTGAGTCAATGTGCGAGCAAATTAACTGCAAGTGGGAACCTGGAGGTACCACTCAGCACATCTGCGCCTTCTGCTGCGGTGTGATCTACCCTCCAGACATCTCACCAGGGGAATCCAGAGTCTGAGTCCAGCTGGGGCATTCCCCTCTCACCTCCCTGTACCAGATTAGGAGCTGCAGTGAAGACTCCAGGCACGGCAACTTCTTCACCCTGTCACTACCTGCACATTCCCACTGTACTTTGAACTTTAGTATTTGGACCTGCTCAGATAGTAAAATTTTCAGGTGTGGCAACCACAGTTATTAGAGGCAGAGACTGCCTATGCTCATGAGCTGGGAGACAAAATCACCTCCCTGTTTTGCACATTTGGGGTTTTTTCAGACCTTACTAAGATCTCCAGAAAGACTTATTCAGGTTCTTTCCCCCCTTCTCCAGTTTCTCAGGCACAATTGCTCTGCTGTGAGAATAACTGCACCACTGACCCAGCCGCGGTTTGTACTGCTACTAAAGAGACGAAGTCTCACATTAATGTCCTTGAAAACACAGTTTCCAGCAAAAGAGATTTCAGTAGATAAAGTCCTTCCTTACCCTTCAACAGAGGATTGCTTTGCTCATCCAGGGAGGCTCCCAGAGGCGTTCTGAAACCACAGAAGAGATTAACACTACTTTAAAAACTTGCTGCTTCATGTCCTTCTTTACAGCATGTAACAAGCTTGTGATAGCAGCAGCTGTCCCTCCCTCCCTCCACCCCCAGAAAGCACAAACATCTGACGACTGGCAGTAACGTCCTAAACAATCCCCAGCCCTCTAAATAAATACACCTTGCAGAGAAAAACAACCAAACATAATAACTGCAAAGCTCAAATACCTTCAGGGGCAGCAGCCCTTGCTGAGGAAAATAATGGACTTCTCAGCAAAACACTCAGAAAAAACAAGCATGAGTTTTTGAATGGATTAATTCAATCTCATTTATGGAGCAAAAACTGTTGCCATTTTTCTACACCTTTAAAACTTCTTGGAGCGAGGGGTGAAAAGTTGTATTTGGCGATCAGGAAGAATCAAGATAAAAATCTTAATAGCTATGACAGCTGTCACTTGCCAGTTCTGATACTTTATAGACTCTTCACACTAGTTCTCTTTTGGATGATCCCTCCTATTGCTGTTGCTTGAAGGGCAGGGGATTTGCTGAACCTCACGGTGCTCGAAAGGAGCAGCAGAAGCCTCACAAATGACAGGTCCAATCCCACTCTGGGTTCACAGTGTATTTGTTAATACTAACTAGATGTTTCCACATCTTGTCTCTCAGACATGTTTAACCAAAGCCTTGTCACTTTTAAGTAGTACAGCATTAACTTTCAAAGCTCAAAACAAATTCAGAAATATAATACTCATAAAGAAGGGGAAAGCAGATGATTTATGTACCTACATTATGTATGTTTCATTTGGTTTTTAATTAGACAAATACATAAACCTGCCCAAAGACCTGAAAGTAAACAGTGCTCTGATACAGTATTTATTTTGGTGCCATGGCCAAATTAAGCAAGGAAAGTTTGCATCTGCTTTCTAACAGACCTTACACTTCACAGCCTTATTTTGCTTTCCCCTCTGAAAAGAGCTCACTCTCTCCAGATGCAGCCTGCTGATATGGAGCAAGCTCACTTCAACATGCCTTTTGCAAAGCAAAGCAAAGCCCCACCACGGTGGGACTCCAAGACAAACAGCCAGAGCATCCAGGTGCATAAGCGTGTTTCAGGTGACAGGACAGACTCTGCCGATCTGTATTTCCATGTGTCTGTCCAGTCAGAATCTGAAAAATCTTAGGATATATTGTCTAAGCCTGTCACGCTACAAGAAGATGTATGTTCTGAGGTAATAACTATGCTGGTTGTTTACTCCCTGGCTCTGATGGGTGCGCTCCCAACCTTCTCTTTCGCCTTCCCTGGTGGCTACTTCCATGCCTCTATGTTTTCGATGTAGAAACCTGCTGGCATTGACTTTGACAGCCAAGGTCAGTACTGCAAGCAGTGACTGGCAGAAAGCAGTAAAAGCATCCACCAAAGCTGGCATTTTCCTTTAGAAATTAAGTCAGTCACCACTACAGCACATTAGCAGCTACCACAAAAGCATCCTTGTCAACCACCCCTTGCTTCCCTGCCTGCACTGCTGCACACAGCTGCCATACACCCCCTGCCTTTGAAAAACTTGCTCTTAAGAACTAGACAAAAAATGAGTTTAAACAAGGGACAAGTACCCCACAAAAACCCTTTCGGACAATAGCATGGATAGCTCTATGCCTTTCTGCACCAGGCTGTTTTTCACCAGCGAAGCCCACAGTTCTGTCTCAGAGCAGCCCTGTGCACTTGGGAATGTCTGGGCTGGGGGACCCCTCCCCTTGCTGTGCCCTCAGGATGGGGTTTCCCTGCCATACACAGCCTCAAGGCTTCCTCTCATCCCAGAGCTTGCTTTGTTCAGCTACCAGTTGTGCTCTGGTGGTCTTTCGGAACAGGCAAGGGTTTTGCACTGTGCCATGGAAGTGTTTAAACCTCAGCTTTTAAAACTTTAACTGGGCAGAAGCCATGTTTATTTTAAACTTGAGGCAAAAAAATCTCTTCTTTCTGAGGCATTTCAAGAACTCACTTCCTGCATATCTACAGGAGATGGCTCCTAGATACCTCCCACATCCCCTGTATTACTGGCAGAGTTTAAATATATTCAATCAAAATAATACACGTCATCATAAGAGCTGACAAAAATTTCTTTTAATCTATCAGTGTAACACAAACACTTGTGTTTCAGCTTTTATGAGCTTTCTTATTACTTCAAAATGCCTTTTCAAAGTACTGGAGAGAGAGCAAAGGAGGCCTTTCTCAAAGGCATGCGATTCCCAAAACATGAATGAACCAGATTTGAGTAACATCTGACATTTTTTATGCCCCCATAATTCTTATCACAGTATGATAAATACTTCCTTTTTTTCTTTTGGGGTTTGCTGTTAGTTGTTTCTTTACAAAAAACCCAAAACAACAAAACGTGTGTCTATCAAGGTACATAACATACGATATTAGGAACCCTCCTCTCCTCCAAAGCAGATGTGAAACAGAGATGCCAAGTAATAAGAGTCCCAAACCACTAACATAAATATCAAAGGACGGCTAGTAATTCTTTTTATCCATATTAGAACACTATTGATGCTTTTAGAAACAAACAAAGGAATCCATCTTACAAGCAGATCTATTTATGCAATGGGTTGATATTAAGGTTTTCTGTGTTGCTGCCAACTCAAACCAGAAAATGAGATTTTAAAAGTGCCAGTTTTCTTCTAATTCCACAAACACGCACAGAAACTCAGACAAAATGTGAAGGACTGCTTTTAGAAAACATGTAACAGAGAAAATATTGTATTTCAGTATCTGAATCTTCATTTGTAGTAATGGCTACATGGTAACTTGTTTTGGAGCTAACGTGGAAGAATAAGATTGTGCCATGAACCAGAAACAGAAGCTCGCTTTGTGTGTGCCCACACTTTGCAGCAATCAAAGCTTGACAGGAAAACAAGTGATATTAAACAAGTAAGAAGTTTCAGGGAGGACAACCTACAAATCGTAAATTTCACAACTGTTATTTTTAAACAAAACACTGTAGTATCTGCAGGGCTATTGTGTCCTCTGTTAATAATGTCCTCTTTTCCTACATACATTGCTATCAAAACACAATCAGTTCAAGGTTTCTATACAATCACTTATAACACTGCAAAGTGAGTTATCACTTTACTACACATGCTAGCAACTGCTTGCACGTATATTAGGCACACAATAAATAAACTATTCTGCAGTTTAAAACACAAGGAACTGCGCTGCCCTTCAGAGGTGGCTGGGATTGCACCTCCCAGACATGAACTGTACATGCTGGCACCCTGCACGCCATAGAGCAGAGGCTAACTCCTGTCTGAATAGCATTGTTTAGGAAATCTTTTTTTGTTTTTTTTTAATCTTTCTGAGGAGAATACAGGATTCCTCTGAAAAGGTTTACAGTACTAAATAGCTGTACTTTAAAAGGCTTTTGTGGAAGGAGCACAACAGGTTTCACGAACATGCATTACCTAAATTTGCATTTCTGTATTAGCAAAACAGTAAACTTGTGCTTCATTTGTTATTTGTAAAACAAGGTTCCCGTATTTTGGGAACCAACCACCAGAGATGCAAACACATTCCACAGAACTGTGTGGTGCCAGTTTTAACAACAAATAGTTACCAAAGCAGGGGTATGAAACTGCAAGTTTTGTGTTATTACTCAAGACTTTTGGCCATCTATTAGATGTTCATGTTGTCAGTTTGCAGCATTGTGCTATTCCTTAAATTCTGTATGGAAATAGTAAAGAACAAAGGGCCAGGGAAGGTTCTAGACAGAAATCCTGCAGATTTAAACATAGTTGCACTGCAGCATTAGGAAGAATATCTCTCCCAAGGGCCTCTTCCCACTCCAGTCCTTACATTTTTTGCCCACCCAGCTCAAAAAATACTTCTAAGAAAGCAGGGAATTCATTATACTGATTTTTAAAGATATAGTTTGGTAGACCAACAGGACACCAGATTTGAGGTAAAGTCAGAAAAATCTTCTCCCGTTCTGGCATTTTGGAAGGATGGTCTGTCAAGTCTGAACATTATAGCTTGGGGATTCGTACAATTTCAAGCCTGTAGCTGCCAAAACCCTACCCAAGGCGCACAGCCTGTAAAAGAAAAAATCTGAAGAAGACTGTATGGAGGATCCTATAGCTATGAAACAACCCACACTTCACAAAGTAAGCTCAGTCAGCTGCTTACTGGATCAAGAGATCACAAAGGCACAGCTAATCTCAGTGGTAAATTCTTGCCTTAACATAGCTGCTCTTAAAAGCAGAAAGAAACCAGAAATATCAAATAGCGGAGGTCCTGAAATGTCATTGTTAGCTACTGGAAAGCTAATTGTTAGCTTCTCCCCAGCAACTCTGCCTCCAAGGGTTGTTAGGACTGAATGGAGAAAAAGACACGACAAAAGCAGCTGGTACTGAGGTAGCGTTTGTACTTTTATGTGACTGAGGATGAAGAAAAAGTAATATCATCAACATGTTTCAAACACCAAAGATTAGTTTGCAACAGCAATAGAAACACAGAATATATATACCATGCCTCAAGTTAAGGATAGAGGACATTAGGAGACTCAGATAAATCAGGTTAGTCTAAACTGTGCCATCACTCCTGAAGGCCCGTAAGCACAGAGGCCATGCCGCGGAAGCGCCGTTTCTTTAAATCTGCACAAAAGCCAGACAAGGAAACAGTGGAAGTTTTAAACTGGAGTCCCTCGGTGACAATCACTGCAGCGTCCAAAGTAAAGCTGCCTTCCTTACCCTCAGCTGAGTTCCTCCCCCGGCGGCTGAAAGCCTTCGGGCTCGTTAATGAGACGCCAAGGAGAGCAGCGGTGCCGAACGCCAGCTGCCCTGTGTCTGTGCGGACTCGCGGCGCTGCTGCCGGGCAGGCGGCCGGAGGCGCAGCCCGCGCAGCGCC
>WEIT01041344.1:159240-224233 GCA_013389985.1 Dryoscopus gambensis | reverse complement strand
CGGCCCCTCGGGCCTGGCCAGGCTCGGAAGGGCCGCCCGTGGCCTGGGCCCGAAAAGGATGTTTCTTAACTAAAAACGATGCAGAGCAGTAAAGGGAGACTTTGCAGGGTTTTATTCTGGGGGAACGGGAGTGGGGAGGGGAGAGAAGGCATCAGGAAAAGAACGGGATGGCTGGGCACACAGCCTTCTGCCTCGCTTCCAGGGGTGTGAAATTAGATCAGCCTCTGCTCGGGCACAGGCAGGGGGCTGCAGGGACACCAGAAGCACCAAACTCGGCCTCTTCAAGTCTTAGGTGTGTTTGAAGCCTTTATCATATCCTTCAGGATGTACTTAAGCCACCAGAATCAACTGAAAGCCCAGCAAAAGACGAACGAATCCCCGTATCTGGGAAGGAGGTGCCACAAAAGGCTGCTCTCACTGTCGGGGACTGAGTGCCATTTCTCAACCACTGTCTCCTGCTTGAGGTGCCAGCCAAGGTCCCTGCAGCAAGAGCCCCGTGCCAGGTGCCGAGCCCACCTTGGCTGCATCTGGCCTGACAGCAGCCGTGCCCGAGTCTGTCACTGAGGGCATAATGGGCCAGCTGGTGCCCACCCTGGGGAGCAGGGCACTGCCCTCCTGCGTGGGGTCAGACTGTCACATCCCAGCCACTGCTGCATCAACCGTGCATGCTCAGCAAGCTCACTTGCAGCTGTGCACCTGGGAGAAATGAGCTTTTGAAAAAGGTCTTTTACAAAATTTTCATGAAAAGATGCTGAATTAGTAAGCACAAGCAACAAAATTGATTGTGTCCTCTGGAGTTGTAAAACTGGTGTTGACAAGGCAGGCACATGCCATACTTCATGTTTAAAGGCAAATCTGCGTTTGTAAGAACCAGGTTAATGGTACCCAATAAATATTCTTTCATTATCTAACTTTATAGTTAAAACCTTTCAAGGAATTTCTGTGAAAGTTCCCCCTATTAAAAAAAAAATGATTTCAAACTACATTTGACTCTTTCTTGTTGATCCTCACAATAATCAAATAATTTTCTAAGCAGGGCATGTTTCACATGCTACAGATTTTGCATGAGCTTATATGGAGCATGTTCTGAGCCATGGGTGTCCCAAGGGGTGAGTCAGAGGATCAGCCCAGGTCCTGTGCCCTCCACAACGGCGTGTTGGGGCTTGGACTTTGGCTGATGTTCCTCACAGGCGAATTTATAGTACTGGAAACTTAAAATCTGATTTTTCTGGTTTTGTTGGCAAGTGCTTAGCACAGCATTAGTTTGACTTAATGGCCAATATGTCCATTTTATGTGTATGCATAAACAGATATATCTATTAAAAAATGGCCCTTTGAGGTTGAGCTGCCTGGATGAGAGCTGTAAGAGAGGCAGGAAAGGCTTAGAGAAGTTTAACCCCTGCCATTGTTTGCTGCCTCAGAGGGAGCACAATTTCTTCTTAAAAGTTACAGTTTCACTGGCACAGCTAAGGGTGAACAGTTGCAAGCTAAAAGCAGCTTCTGTCTGGCTGTGCCAATACATCCTTAAGGAGTTCTTAATCCACAAATTACTGACATTATTGTCTATAATTGCTTGTCTGTTGTGACAACACTTACTCAGAGAATGTCAGAAATGTAAACAGCAGCCAATAGCTTTTTGCAATGCAGTCCTGCCAGTACAGCACTGGGCTCTCTCTTGCACCTTCATACCATACCAGCAAGATCCCTTTTGACTCTATATAAGTAAGGACTGCACACTCAAATCCTATATTAAGCAGAACATTTTTCAAGGAAAATATCTGTCTTGTTATTTCTTTTAATGCTTGTAACCAAAAAGTCAGTTTGTTCTGTAAAAAAAGTGTCTCTTGCTTCAGAATGTAATTTGTTAGTTGTACTTCAAAGCAATAATTGACTGGGGAAAAAAATGATGTCATCTTGTCACTTAAATTACACCAACTTTTTTTACCCAAATTATTTTGAAACCATTCAAATAAAACATTGTGTAGGCATTAATTAGATCAGGGATAAATTGTGCTTTCCTTTATGTTATAAATTATAAAGGAAGATTTATAACCACCGCACTATTAGCACTACTACTACTAAGTACTACCAAGTAAAAACCACACAGATGCACACACACATTTTAAGAATAATAATAATTCTCACATTTGTCATCTGGGTGCTGGCCCTGAGCATATGAATATGTGTGTAAATACACACACAGACAAATCATTTTAGCCCAGCAAATACCACTAAGTCACTGTCTTTTTTTTTCTTAAAAGAAAAAAAAAAACCTTTGAAGAGGACTTAATTCAATTTTTGCCTGCAGAGGATTCTTTCAGATGCAGTATTGTGTGAAAAAATACATTCCTACATTACCCAAAGATATAAATGAGGTGCTGCCACCAGTTCCCATGGGGACTTGGTCCCATGTCTGAGTGCACTGCAAAGAGCATTTTCTTCCTACAGTTGGGCTTCCCCATGCTTTTGAGCAAACCATGTCCCTGCTAGTTCTGTACATCAGGAGAGCCTCTAGTGTTCAGGAAGGATTACACAATGTATCTATATCGCTCCATAAATTATGGGGAGATTGGGATAAGCCTCTGGAAACCAAAGAAATATTTACAGGTTGCATAGCTGGGCTCCTGACAGCATGGGCAAACCTGTGCTTTGTCCTCTGCTGCCTTCCCAGGAACTACAGGCATCCAGTACTGGAGGAAGATTGGAGGAAGTGGGATCAAAACATGCTGGTGAGATGTGGACTGGTCAGATTTGGAATCTGTTTCCTCTGTTTTCCAGCTCAGCAGAGGGCTAAGCCTATCCTCTCGGGATGACCATCTACAGGATGACCAGCCATCAAAGTCCTACTGGCAGATCTTGCCACGGAGGAGACACTGTGACAAATGAGTAACACATATAGAAGCTACTAGACAGAGTAATTAGGAAGAGGTTAATAGGCCAAAATAGAAATGAAATAAAATAAAATAAAATAAAAAAAATTTAAAAACCCCAACAAACCAAACCAACCAACCAGCCAACCAACAAAATTACACCAAAAACCCTCCCCCCCAAAAAAACTACCAAAAAAACCCCCAAACTAGCAAAACTTCTCTGTGCCTTGTGTCCTCCTTTGACAGGAGTAATGGGAGTTATTTCATAGGTGTGCACTGAGAGAAGTAGTGCAATATGACAAAAACCTGCTGGTCTTTCACATGGCAGTAGAACCGGTTCTTGACAAGGGGAGAAACTCCGTGCTGCTGCCTAATGTGGTTTGATCCTGGGACTTGCAGCTCCAAGTCAGCAATGTTTCATGACCACAATTGGATTTCCATATTATTGGCAGACAGAAGAGAGGAGGAGCTAACAAATAGTTCACCTTTGCAAGCATTGTAACAAAAAAATATTCCTACATAGTAACAAAACTATGATAAATACTGTGCAGTTATTTGCTTTGGCAGGGTCTGTGTTCGAGAGCTGGAGAATGCATGAAGAAACACACAACCCACTGTCATGCACATCTTTAAAGTTTCCACAGCTCCATTTTAGCAAACGCACTTTGTTAAATTAAGCAATTTCTTTCTAAGCCAAAATTATTTAAAAAAAAAAAAAAGTCTGCTGAGGCCTCTGTTATGCTATAAGTGAGAAAGACAACCTGGCAGACATGGGTAGTATCTATTCCATGTCAAGAGAACGGGCCCACCAGTGCCTTTTGCAATATTCTGTTCAGATGGCCCACTACCGGGGTGGGCATTTTTGTCTCCTGGCTTTTCCATTACACATCCTGCATCTGCAAAGGAAAGCAAAAGGCTGGAAGTCAGTCTTTGCAGAGCTCCTCCAGGGTGTTGGTAGCTGGGAAGGTGCTGCCGCCTTTTTTCAAGCTGCCTTGGCAACTTCCCAGCTTCTCCATGTGTACCTCATCTCCCTGGTCCTTCCAGGCAGGAGAGCAACCAGCACCTCAGTCTTCTACAGAGCATCTGTAGTCTTCTCTCTACCAGTGGAAATGCCTCTTTTTTCACTCTTGTTTTGTTTGCCTCATAGGCCCTTGTCTATTATTTCAGGCCTTTTGAAAGCCTTGTCTCTCTCACAGTGCTGACACCAAGCACGCCCATAATATCTGCCATTTCAGACCTTTGGGGATTTTCTTAACATACTTAAAAATGGAAACCCCACTTGTTTCATATCATCCTGTCTTTTCCAGAACCAATTTAAGTAACCAGAGTACTATGTCGCTAAGGCAGAACAGACTGTCTCCTTGTATCCTATGAAATATATGTATCATAAGATGATAAATAATCAAAATTGTACCATGAAGCAGTAATAATATGCATTCCATATTTTTCCTAAATTTTTATTTTTAAAATTACATATTTAAAGGGAAATGCTGCAAGTGAAAGATAATTACATCTAGAGTATCATTTGGCTATCTTTCTCTGTGAAGAAAAGAAATCATATACTTGACTTGGAACCATTACAGTTGCCAGACAGATGTTCTCTCTCAAATATGTAGAGTAGAAAGAATGAAAAGTAACCTGGCAGTTTTACTCTAATAAATTAAAGTGTTAGGAAAGTGTCTACAGCTTCTACAGCTTTGCCAGTCATTTTGTTTAAACATGAGTGATATGCATGATGTTTCTATAAGGTAAGAAACAAATGCATTAAAGTTAATGCAAACTACATCTCTTCGGGCTCTTTTCAAACCAAATGTTGTCTGGTTTATTAAGCCACTTTTACTTCTGGGACCTCTTGCAGGACTAGGAAGGAGGAAAAAAGCCACTTCCGCCAGGGCGTTTACAAGAGCTATAGCATAGCAAGAGGAAGTTTCTAAAGGAAGAGCCGGATATCTGTACTGAAGTGGATTACAGCTGCACCACCAAGTCAGATGGAGAGAAATGAGGCCAAGTACACATAAATGTGGGAAAACAAGCAGCATGGGGAAGAGAGAAAAGCAGCTTTAAATCTTTCAAGAAGTAAATGCACTTCATGTCACTGAATTATGTCAGTGGGTAGCTGTAATTTTTGGTGCTCATATCTTTACCAAGAGAGCAGGCAAAGGAAATAAATCCACAGATTCGGGGAATTAAGGCTGTTGTCCATTTTAAGGCAAATTCTGTGCATTTTCTCATTTAATGCTGTCATTCTTTAAATTTAGCAACTGTGTTCATTCCCTTTCTGAGCACTGCCCATACAAGACTATGGCACTGGGGCCATGTCCATTTATACATCTGTCTCCTATACTGTAGGATTCCGTTCTCTACTTTTACAGCTGAAGTACATTATGGTAGTTTCATTTACAAATACTGTTACTGCTCATATGTTTTAAATCTTATGTGTTCCAAAAGGCTGATAAATGAACTACACATGAAAAATAAAGGGGAGAGATATTTATCTGCACTTAAAAGATCTTTCTTTATCTTTCACATTCAAAAGCACTCAGCTGATATTTTGTCCTGTTTCTGCTGTCATTGGGATCCCTGATAAAACTGTGTATATTTAGGATATTTAAGCTTTCTAACATGCGTTGAGGCAGGGAGTAGGCATTACACAGTCCACACTCACAGCGAAGTGCAGGAATACAAAACAAGGGAACTCAGCATATCCACATCTGACCAACTTCCAAATCCATTTAGAAAACTCACCAAATTAATTTGTTTTTTTGGAGTGAATCAGTGAAATAAAATGTTATCAGCTACAGAATGAATACAGTCATATTTTCTGTGGATTTAGATTGGATATTTTTGCTTCCATTAAATCTTTCATCATTGGAGCATTCATAATGTGTCTCTTCTATATATTGCCTGTTGTCACATAATGAGCAACTTCATGGTGCAACCTTTGCGTCTCAGTCCTCCAACTATCTATTTCATGAAGTATAATGAATACTTAGCATCACTGAGTCCTCTTCCCTCTCTAGATCTGGGCTGAAATTGGCCAATGAGATCAGAAATTATGACAGGAGGAGGAGAAGAAAATAATCCATTTAATATCTGTTTTCATAGCAAATAAGATTAACAAACAAACGCAGAAAGTTGACACAAAGGCTGTCCATAAGCAAGCCCAGAGGACATGTCCCTTGCTTGTCATCTGAACCTGAACAGCTCAGGGTGCGTGACTAGTTACTTTTAAAAATGTGCTGTCAGATATTTACCCAATGTGCTAAATCATTTCTGGGCTTGACTCAGCTCTAAAATTAATGCATTTCCTTTCGCTGGGCAGTACAAGGAGTTCCAGAGTGATAATAGTATTGACTTTAAGGTGTTGACCAAGTTATCCTACAGCTGCAACAAGCGGTAGAACAAAAAGCATCAGGAGAAAATTCTAAACAGAAACCAGTGAGCAAAACCACAGCTAAGGTGGGGTAAACAGTCTTGACAAATTCACATTATTTGCTATAAATCTCATTCGCTCAGTGCTGAGACATCAGTTCAAATGATTGAGCTCAGGAGGGCATTGCTATCCATTTGATCCATGGCAGCAGTAGCATGGGAGGGAGGGAGGGAGGGAGGGAGGTTGGTGGAAGGGAGCGAGGGGATCCAGGTGTTACAGCCCCTTTGAGATAACCTTTGGCCAACAACAGACTGTCAATTAAAAACTGTTGTAGAAGGCAACAGAAGAAATTTGTTTCTGCATTTAAAAGGCCATTAAATCCCATTAAATCCCATTAAAATGAA
The DNA here is from genome assembly GCA_013389985.1 of Dryoscopus gambensis. NCBI lineage: Eukaryota > Metazoa > Chordata > Aves > Passeriformes > Malaconotidae > Dryoscopus > Dryoscopus gambensis. The sequence continues at coordinate 217,586 of WEIT01041344.1, read as the reverse complement.
GATGGAATAAAAGGAAGAAAATAGTGGTTTTCTCTTGCAGTATGCATAACATAACTACTCTGAACTTGGGGGTAGTCAGAGAACTGTGTAAAGGCCAGATTTCCTGTGTGAAGCTGCCTTAAGACAAACAAGCATGTTTGACTTCACTAGCTCTTCCACACCAATCAATAAATTCTAAAGAAAGATTTATTTACACAATTCAATAGCTCCTTGATGACTCACTGTGCTATTTCAACTCTTTTCCATAGACATTTAATGGTCAGATGGTATCATGCTAAAGAGGATTTTCCAGTCTAACAACTCTATTTTGCTGTATGTATTTTTAAATGTTTTTAAATGGATAGTCCAGTGTTTGAAGTACAGGATATTTCTCTAGCTGACTGGTCAGAAGCTGGTCTGATCCAGTAACAACCAACAGCCATTCCTCGCCTGCAATTCTTTGGTAACATATGAATTCATTTGATGTGCTCAACAGAAGTAGCTGCCACTGGGCAGGACGCCAAGTAGCAAAAGCGTCACATTTTGCACTAATCAGGTACCCCATTGCTGTCTGCAGTTATGGCCAGCCACCCCTTTGTGCACAGAAGCGCCATTAACTTTAAACTTAGCTCCTTAAAGGGCGTAGCAGGGGCTGGTAGTGGCAAACCTGACACCAAAATTAAATAGGAGCAGAATTTGTCTTGCCTAGAGAAATTATTCTGTTACAAGGAAGTTCAAGCCTTCTGGTGTTACATTATCAGAGGGCTTTAATCTGTTCAGCTCCCTTTAGATGCAAAATTAGCACTGCCTTTGAGAGCATTAATTAAACTCATATAGTTCCAGTCCCTGAATTCTGCCATCGATTGTCCACATCCATTTGATAGATTAAAATATTAACTGGAACTCCAAGTGCAGTGTCCAAAAACATAAATTCATCTCCTTAAAATTAGCTGTCAGCCAGAGGAAAACTTTCCTTCCTTGCTGCACACGGGGAAGAGTCAATGACTGTGTGTTCCCTAGGAAGCTGGTTAAACCCACAGAGCTCTTGCTGCAGTTTCCCACTTCCCTGGAGTTAGGCAGCACTCCCACACTTTGGTACCTGTGCCTCTCTCAAAGTACACAGTCATTTACCACGGGAATGGTTCAATTATCACAGGTAGAAAATTCAGGCTGGTAGATATGGAAGGGTGAGAAAAAAACCTGTCCTGCTAAAGACTCCACCTTTCGTGTAAGTAAGTTAGGAGTTAGTTTGAATAGAGGAGATGCTACAGAACACACTAGCTAAAGGATAAGAACATGACACACTTTTCCCAAGGCTTGTATCCCTGCTGCTATATATAGCAGCAGACACTGGACTGTGATGGTATATGTGGTGCATGTCCCTCTTTTCAACAATGTTCTAATCTCACTACGGGAAGGAATGGATCAGTGCATCTTGAATTGGGGCTTCCTGACAGGAACAAGAATTTGGTTTTAAAATACTGCTCATCTATCAGTTAGGCTTCACTAACTTTCACATTGGAAAACATGAATAACATTAAAAAACTCATTATTAATGTTTAAGATTATTTCGACCTCTCCATGAACGGAGGCAGCTGTTTTGTGGTCCTCCCCTCCTCTGCACCATACTCTATAGGGACAAGAGGTGTTGTTAATCTCTAATCATTCATCTCTAACATGTACTGAGAGTCACTGCTGTTGTGCTGATGCCTATCGATCCTGTCCTGCCACATGCAGACCTTGCAGAGTTTGTGACTCATCCAAAGCTGGAAGAGGGCTGTGTATCTTCCTGTCTTCCAACAGAAAATGTGCTCTGCATACCTCAAAACACCCTGGGACACGGCAAAGTGCCCTGTGTGCAACAAGTGCATGTCTGGGTGTCCCCTGAAGGGAGCATAGGAGACACTACAGTAGGTCTTCCTCCCAGAAGCGGGAGGAGGGGGCTCTATAGCCTGCCATGGCACTCTGCAGCTTCAAGGAAAGGCCGAAGTTTTCAAAGGATAGGAACTGCTCCCAAAGTGGTCAGATGAAGGTAAGAAAGGCTGATGGCGGATGAGACAGAACCCCTTCCTCTACCTTCCATCCTCTGAAGGAAGTTCCCCAACACTTTCCAGGTAGTTTGGCAATGCCATGGCTCTAAGTAACATTGCGATAACTTTTTCTTTGTGGCAACAGCTTTTTGAGAAACATTTGAATGGCATCACCAAAATATACCTAAAGTGATCAAATGTGCAGAAAAATGCCAGAGTGGCCTGACATTTGAAGCCATATCAGTACCTTTTTAGGAAATAATACGCAAAGATCTGGACATTTTTCCCCTTGGTTGTTAGAAAAAGCATGTTAGCAGTGCACTTCCACAGCTGAACCCACATGTTAAAGCTGAGATCTCCAAAACAATATCTTGGGATCTCAAGGATAGAGAGTTTTATGAGGTGGATTTGATCACAGTGGCAAGGCTTACCATGTAGGAAAACTCATCATTTTAATCACAATTACTGAATTTATTGAAATCTACACTTTACACAAAACAATGGCATCTCTAATGATAATGCTCCGGCACGTCAGTTTCACTGCTAACTTTATCACCCATTCCTTCTCATGCATTTTTTTTAGTGGCTGTGTGCCCTTGTGCACACAGGAGAAGATCACATTCACACAGAAAGACTTATCTGTGAAATTCTGAGGTCATTAATCGCATGAAGCCAGCAGAGCACCACAGGAAACATGTCTCCTTGCTGTAAGATGGTCTTGCTTTTGTGCAGATGAAATAAAAAAAGACTGTCCCAGCATTTTCTGATACAGAGTTCTTTGTTTTAAAGATTACATGTGAAGGAATAAGTATCCTGGCACTGGTAAGCACACCATAGCCTAGGAGCTCTTTATTTGCTAGTTATTGTTTGTCTTATAAATGCTAAAGTGAAATGACGCAAGTGCCCTTTTTGTTGTCATATTGTTTGTTTTAGCTTTCATTGGATACAATCCAATGGTACCTTTACGTAGGCTCCTGTATAATTAAGATAGTGTGCACATTCTCTGAAAGGAAATCATTAAGAGCCTCTCATGGAGAATGCAGTGATTTCCATGTCTGTGCCTTTTAAGTGGGTATCGCTCACACTCCATCAATTAACTTCTTGATAGTCCAGGCATACTTCAAAAATTAATCCCATGTTAAGCTTCCAAAGCAGCTTTCAGCCAAAAACGTTCAAGCTACTTTGCAGGCTATAATTCTCTTGCTACAAACATGAATTTCTTATTATTCCAATTATAAGATGTTCCCTTCTCAGAGGAAAAAAAAAAACGAAATCCAATATTTTTTTCCCTCAGAAACACTTTGGAATTTTGGGGGGTTTGTTTTTAAAGTAAAACAAAACCAAAAAGCAGCTCTATAAATCCTGAGAGTAATTGACAGGTGCCTTGGTTATGGATGTTAAATCAAGAAATCAAAAGAAACAGGTATAATTCTTGGGGAAGAAACTTGGGGGTTTAACAACTTCACAAAGAGGATAAAGTACAATTTCACTGTATATTTGCTCAACTGCAATTGCAAACACAAGGCATAAACTTTCCCATTGCCTATAAATAACAACCTTCCATTGCTACAGGCTCTCTGTAGCCTGTGTGTGTGTTCCCAGTAGGTGAGCTGTTCCCTGATACCAGGCTGTCACTGCTGAGAACCTGCCAGGCTGCTGTGCAGTGTAGAACCTGCTCCCCTCTGAGCTGTCCTTGGGTGTTTCTGCTTTCAGACAGCCCTGTCCCTGCTACACCACTCCATGGAAGATATTCCTCCTCTAGATCTAATGGGGAAGTCAAGAAAACACTGCAAAACTAAACGATGCTTGTGATACTAGAGAGGGAAAAGCTCTGCTCATGTTGTGCTCGCCTGCCTAGTGTGAGCTCAAGCTGAGGATTGATTTTTCTCACCTTTAAAACCTACCCAAAAAATTAGTAGACTTCAGGGGAGATTTGACATCTAAAACTGGTTTCTTAAATAAAAACAAATAAAAACACAACATAAGGTTACTACAGGCATATTTGTTGATGATCAGTGTGCAACACTAAAAAATGGTTATTGAATAGGTATTTGGTAAATTCTGAAATCTGCAACTGAAGACGAAACAGTAAGTGCATTAAACCAGGAACTGCTTGACTCAACATGCTTCAGTTAAACTTGTATCAAAGTAGTTACAAAACCTGATTAAACACGGTTTCATTCCCACATGCAACTCCACCTTGCTGCCTTGGCGGAGTCATAAACTGGTAACACCCTTTTGCTGGGTCTCGCAAGCTCATTAGCAGTTAATAAAAGCAGGGCAAAAGAGTTTACGTTTGTTTCCATCACACTGACGGTGTTTAGGGAATCAGTGCCCTCTGACAAAGAGTGATGATTCAAAAAACGCGCTTTGCATCAGCTCCTGTTTTCGGTCTGATTCCGAAGGCAGCAGAGTCAGTCTAGCCCTGAGGATCTGTGCCAGCTGTGGTGCTAGAGTTCAAACCACCCTTCTCCATCCACCTCTGCTGCATGAAAGCTGATTCGCTTCAAAGAAAGGTCCCAGGGAGCTCAGCAGTAAAGATTGATAAAGCACTCCCACTTCAGAAGTCTGTCAGAAGAGGAAATAAATTGCTCTAAATACAGATTACTATTTTTTGCAACATCCAAACTGCAGCCACTGACAAGTCTTTTGTGTGTTAAAGTGTATCCTAATATACCAGTTCTTGAAAGCCAGTGCTGTGATAGCACATACATTGTGAATATATCACAGCTGAGCTTACTGTTTGCTGGAAAATTAGATATTGAGCTTTCAACAGTGGGGCCATCCAGCTAAGCTCCTCTTTAAATAGAGTGTAGAAGGTCTCAAAAACTGTGATTAAGACAATTGAAATTAAGTAGTGAAAAACTCCATCCAAACAAGTGTCATCTCTACCATCAAGGACATCCAAAAAATTTAATTGCAATTGTATTTCAACCTCTCGCCCACTGTTGGAAAACAGAAAACATTTCTTCCACCCCCATCCCTTGCAAAATTTCCATGCTGCTTCTATTTAAATGAAGAAAGAAAAATGCGCAACATTTTTTCGGACCAGTCACATTATTCTAGCCTCAGGAATTTGTCTTCATATAAAGTCACGACAGTTGCAGTGCAGTACCCAAGTATTTTTTGCCCTTTGCTAACACATAGGAGATGGACTAGAGAAGGGAGGTGAAAGACAACAGTTCTCTCTCCTAAACATCCCAAAAATAAGATACTGTCAAATAATCCTTGCAAAAGTATATTAAACACTGCTAGGTTCTTGACTCTCCTACTCTTCCTTGACTGCACCAGTTTGCTGTATAAATGGGATTTTAAGTAATTTAGCCTCTCCAAACAGTTTGCCTTGGAGAGAGCATTCTGTTCTATTCTGAGCGCTGCAGGGACTGTCCCAGCAGTTTCCAAGGGGCATTGTGCACGCTGACATTCCAGAAGGGCTTTGGGAAGGAGTTCTTGTCCTTGGGCACAGGCAAATTTCACTCTTAGAACGCGCAGGGACAAAAAGACACCTCAGAGCTCTGGGCACCCTCCTCACAGGATGGTAAGGCAGCTTCAGAGAAGAAACACTGAACTTGTTCAGATTGGCCCATTACCCAGAGCTTACAAAAAACACCATGGAGTTGTGGTATGTTTAAGAAATGGATATATAGGTGCTGTCTCCCAACAGCCTATAGCAAAAATTTATTACAAGCCCAAACTTCATAAAACCAGTGAACTGCTATGGGAGAGGCAGTGCTGCTCCTGACCAGATACAGCACCCTGTATCTTCCTGAGCAGGTACAGTGCCCTGCTGGGGGCAGTTTTAGCAGATGTCAAATGCACCTGGTAACTTGATTCCTGCTATTGTTTTTCTCAATAAATATGAAAATTAAAGCAATTAAAAATCAAATGTAAGTATTTTCTTCCACATCTGCTAAATAAATAATGTAATTATAAATAATAAATGTAATTGGCTAAATTCCTGCAGATAGGTTTTCTCCCCAGAGAGAAAAGCATGTGTGCTTGCTTCTTCTGAATTTTAAGCTATTTGATAAGCACTAACAAATAATATAATATAGATAATATAGATTCACAATCTATTTTCCCATAAGCATTAATCCAAAAGGAAGGAGGAAATAAAGCGAAGTCCCTTTAAGATTGATGCAGTATTCACCCCCTCAGACACTGAATATGGGCAGAAATCTGGCAAATCTCCCCAGGCTGGTCTGAAAACCAGATTTGCTGACACTTGGGACCAGAGCTGCTGCCAGTGTCCCCATCTAGATTTGCACATGGTATTTTGGGCGGGCATGTGGGCACTGGCAGCACCTCTGGTCCCAGGTGTCAGCAAATCTGGTCCTCTGACCACAAATACTCAGCGCTTTGAAAGGAGAAAGCAACTGGTTTTAAATACCAGAAAAGTTGTGCCAGAAGAAAAGAGGACGATGCTCAAAATTCACCAATTTTTTTTTCCTTTTATCACAAGCCAAAACATTGACATCAACTTGTATTATTTGAGAAAAACCATCAACTTTGTTCTCTCTGATTAGCTATTTCCATTAATAAAAAATTTTCATTGGTAAATCTTCAGTAATGAATTGCTGAAACTGTGAAGTCAGAGGCACACTCATTAGCAAATGTGTTTAACTTAGCTTATTATCTCATGTTAGCAAAAAAAGGTGAAAATACAGAAAAAACTTCTTAATCCAAAAGTATTGCCCATGTAAGCATTATGGGGTAGTTCTAGTCATGCAGTTTACAATATTAAGTAGAAATTAACTGATTATCATTTTCCTAGTAACTCTGGAGAATTAATTTACATAATCTACTGACACAACCATTTTCTTCCCAGGTGGAAGATGCTTTGTGACTCATGGACTGGCAGCACAGCTGCTTTTTGTCTTGTTCTGTGACCTGCCTGGGACATAAGGTAGTTGTTAGAGCCACAGGCACAGCTGCACTGCGTCTGAATGCTCCCACCGTGAACTCCAAAGCTGTCTGACAGTTATGCAGTAGAAAAAACACAGAACACTAAAATCTTTGGCACAGGGTAAGTTCATCAGCCCACATGCCAGAGAGCAGGTTGGACACCACTGCTGACAGTGTGTGAAAGCATCTGCAAATGGATATTCCTGAATCTCCAACTTCTCCTGCAACAGCTCTTTGGAAATTTTTTAAGTAAACTCTTTTTAGTTTCGCACTTTTAGGCCAAAGGCAAGCAGCTTATATTGGGGGGTCTTTGTGAAGATTAGCTGGTGGTCACATCCAAGAGTCACTAAATTGCAGTTCTGCTGTGGGCAAACCTCTACACCTCTACCTGCACCTATGAAGAGAAGCTGCCCTGCCAAGTGGGAGTTGCACTTATTTTCTTTCACATTTTAGGTTACAAAGTCCAAACCTTTTCTTTTGGTTTGGTGATAGGACACCAGAGACCTATCTCCACATAGGAAGAACACTGGAATATTCTCCATTCTATGCATGGCCTTATTTTCCTAGCAGAACTTTTTATGGGGGAAAAGACCCCAACAAATAAGCCTGAAGTAGATTAATTTTGAAAGTTCAGATTTCTGAGTATTTACAGCTAGTTCCTGTGTTTGTACTGGTGATGGTTCCATTATAGGCTCAATATAAGGAATGCACCATCCGGTGATCATGAGATCACAGCATCCTGACAGACAGGCAGACAAAAACCTCATGTTTTATAAATGAAGAGGTGAAATGACCCAAGAGCATGAAATTGGGTTTCTGAGCTTAATCTCCCTTTCATGGCTACTGTTATACCTTCAACCTCTGAAAGTCCCTCCAACATGGACAAATCCAAAAATACCTCATGCTGAGAGCAGCAGCTGCTGGGCACAAGGACAGCATCTCTGTGGCTGCCCAAACCAAGATAAAATCATCATCAAAATGTGCAGCTGGGAGAAAGGGAGCAGAGGACATTTTCCACTACTATTCTGGAAACAGGGTCTTAAGGCTGCCAGTGCTATTACTGCTCCATCAGTCACTGATACCACTGTGGGCTCATTTTATTAAAAATATTTTGGAGAACAAATGAACCCTCCTTCCTTTTGCTTGTTTACCCAGATGAAATATTACACAATAAAATATTAAGTATGCTGTGGTAGTAAGGACAGGACCACATACTTAGGAAAAGATGATACGGTATTAAAAAGAAAACTTTATCCCTTTCTTGCATCCTAAAGGAAAGGGTGATACAAGTGGATTTTAATTATTAACTTGGATTAGCTATCACAATACCTGAGAAACTGCCATATGGAATATATTCCAGTATAGTTTATACTCTTAATGGCCTCGAGCCTTCCAAGAAACAAAATCTGTGTTACATAAACTGGTATCAAAGTGGCCTTGCTTTTCCTTCCCCTAGAGCTACAAATACATCAGCTATGCAAGAGCCATTAATGTGCAGTTAATGTGTCCAGTAAAATTTTTAGTGAAACATACTGTGGTTACTTGAAATAAGTGTTTGGATGGAATAAGATTATAGTAGTGGGAGACTTGAAGAAGAAATTCCAGCTATGTTACCCTTCCACTTTTATTTGTTCTCAACAAAGTTCCTGCTGTGATTATGGCTGTGCTTTAGACCAGAGTGTGAAGGATGCAGGGCATGAAGAACCGTGCTATTCAGTCCTTTAATTATTCAACTCAGCCATCCCTAAAAACACCACTAGTAATATCCATGAAAAGATGATATAGACACCTCCTTTATATTTTGCACAGATAGAAGAAATAAGAATCAGAACCAATGAAAGTGACATGAACAACAGTGGCATTACCTTATAGTCTCTATGAGGCAGTATCAAGTTTCCATCACTATTTTTCAGACTAATATTTTGTACAGGAGATGCAATTTTTGGTGCTTGTAAACATATTTTTCCTTCCGCAAAGTTGTTAAAAATAATAGTACATATTTATATGAAAGCACCAGGATTAAAATAGCACAAGCTGATTTCCTGTTTCTCCAAAAAGCAGTGTGTACGGGCAAACCAAGGCAGAGTTTCCAGAAGCGCTTGTGAAAGGTTAAAGGTCAGTGTCCTCTGATTTTGAGAGAGAGATAGGTTTGAGGAGAAGAGAGAAAGGAGAACACAAGTGAAATTATTCTTCAGGTTGTGGCCTGGCTGCAGGAGATCTGCTTTCAAACCTTCTTCCATATTACTTCAGTAAAACAAGCAAGGACTTACCACAGGCACAGAGAGGACAGGTATACAGTCACACAGGCAGCTTTGGCTAGTGCATAGTGAATGAAGTGGATCCAGACTCCAGCTGCTGAGTTCTGGGCTAGTGAATGTGCAGAGCCATAGGAAACAGTGTGGCTCTGTGCCTTTCACTCAATTATAGCACTGACAAATGCAAGAGCTCACTGTTTCTTCAACCTCTTTTTGCAACAAAAGGACAACATTCCTCACTATTTTTCTCTGCAAGCATTTAAAGGCATTTCAGAAAGAAAAGCAACTGAAATGGATGTTGCAGAATATGCAAATGTCATGATCAGGTTGACTCTAAGAAAGGCACATTGTATACCAAATTCATCCTGTGTGAGGCCAACGTTAGCCTTTGAATGATGGCATACAGTGAATTCATTGACAGGCTCAGCAGCCCACACTTCTTTCTGAATAATCCCGATCTGACAAAAAGCTCAGATACAACATAGCAGTAATCCTCAAAGGTTCACACACTTGCTCGTGTGCACAAGCAGACACAAAGGCAAACAAATCTCCAACAGAATAGCCTGGCTTTTATTTTTTTCAGAGAGTTCTTACCTCTTCATAACCCAGACATTTCTCAGGGCTCTCCACCCCCTCCTCTTAAGAAAGCATCTGAATCAGTTCAACCTAGAGTGGAAGTGGGGAGGAATAAGGGAAAAAATCCCATGTAATTTTGGTGTTTGAATAAATATGAACATATTTTCTGCTGTTTCATTTCTATCAGATTTGGCTTCTGTGTTGGTTGGGTGGTTTTAACAGCTGTTTATTTGCTCACAGTTGTGCAAGTTTTTTACAGCTTGTTAAGTTAGACTTGAGACGACGGCATATGGTTCCCTTCAGACATAACTAACTTAAAATAACAAAGCCCAAAAATTCCTTCTTAAGAAGCTCAAGGCCTTTTGTTTAAAGTTTGAAAAGAATTAGGATCCTGTAATTCCAGGCGTTGTTATGAAACGGGTGAAAAGTTTCCTTCATATTACCTGGCTGGATACACTCCGCAGCTGTACCCCACTGCAGAACCACCAAAAAAGTTATCTTGCTCTGTGTGTGCTGGTTGCAGAGAAAATTCTGGCTACAAACATATTACAGCTGCATGTAACACACCTTAGAGGAGGGGTGGCTGCACGAAAACTAGTAACTGAAACAATGAACCAACCGCGAAACAAGTGAACAACAGGATATCTTTCATACTTTCATAGCCCCCTGCTCTCACAGTTTAAGGAAGTGTCAAAACTGGAAGAAAATAAAATTTTACTTATCTTAAGCGCAGTAAAGAGAGAAATGCCACGGAGATGACAGCAATAAAACAAACATTTTCTCAAAAGATCAAAATGCAGCCCCTGAAGGGCTTTGCTGTAGCTGAAGATTGACAACACCTGTACACAGGATGCACAGGAATCAGCAATGAATTGTTACAGCCAAGTGCCCGCCAGAAAAAGAAAACAACCAAGACAAGAGAGATACGTGCAGGAGTGATGAAAGTTTTTTGCTGTAATAAAGGGCAACTTCATACTATGTAGCTGATAGAAAAATAGTCTTTGAGATGCTTTGATTTAGTAAATAGTTCTTTGCTAGGCAAGCTATATTTTTGGGTGCTCAAGTGTGGGCAGGCACTAAGAGGGACGGAGATGCATTAAGTACTGCTCCTTTGCCTGGGAGAATAAATCATCTTGAAGATAGCAAATGGCAGAGTAAGAACAAGCTCTTCTGAAAAGTCTGACAAGCAAAAGATCAAAAAGCCTCTGCTTCAACTTACTGTTTCCCTTTAATGGCTATAGGCTGAATGTGTGATTCCCAATCAGTCCCTCATGCTATTTTTACCCCCATGTATGGGCATTACATCTCTTCTCTTCAATCCAGACCTTTGGAGTTTTTCCCAGCACTGTGAAGGAACAGAGCATATTATACTTTTTGCACTTAGCTACTGTAGGTTCAAGTCAAATATGTCTCATTCTTAATGATTAATACCTTGAACCTGCAAGCAAGCTGCTTAAAAACTACTTTGGTTACATGGAAAACCAGTAAACACTAATACTAATACAAAGGGCAAATTTGTGTCCACACTATATTTGTGTTCTGACTAACAGATTGTTGGAGGAACACAAAATGTGAGACTTTAATCCTGTAGCTGGCACAGAATATTAAAAACATTTGCTTTTTGAAAAGTGAACTTGTGGTTTGATAATGCAAGGAAGGGAATTTTAGCTGAGTTGTCCAATAGCGTCTAATTGAAAAAAGAGATACAGCTTATAGACAACTCCAATTACAATGAAGTATTGATAAAAAGGAGCTGTAATATTATTTTCAGGCACAAATTCATCTCTCAGGAATGCCAAGTAGCAATGTTTATAAAATGCCAAGAATGCTGTTCCATTTTATAGCTAGTAACTACATTATCTTGCAAATCACATCTCCTAGGGCCTACTGTATTACAGCCTTAGCCCATCCCACAGTTTGTTTGAGCATTATGATGACAGCCCCAGTTATATTGTGCTGAGGCTTGTAGGATTGCTGCTCCATTTGATAGTACAGGTGGTGTTCAGCTGCAGGAATGGAATTTGCAAACCTGAGCCGAGTCCTTGCATCCTCTGTGCAGTGAAAGGCTTCAACACCTGTGGTTGCCATGAACAACATCCACATGGAAGAACATCTGAAAAGCTTCTCCAGATTTTAGCACCATCCAAATGCCCAATTATAGACCAAAACTGCTTTGAAGTGAAATGTCCATGTCATTCTTCAGGGAAGAACAAGCTACCCTGATACTACAACGGCAACACAGGGCTCAAGACAGGGACTCTGAGTCTGCTCTTGTGCAAATAACTCTGCTCTCCCAGCATCCACACAACATGTAGCAGCAGCTTCTGTCTGAGCAACCAGAAACAAATCCTTTAGGTGCCCTCAAGGGAAATCTCTCTTATGATGAGACCACAGTGCCAGGCTCTCCTGGCCCCATGCATATCTTATTGGAACATGATGGCTTCATGGTCTTCACAGAGAAGGGTGAAGGGGTCCCTTTAGCAGGAGAGCTGCAGAATTTAATGGTTTCCTGACTAGCAAAAATGTGAACTGCAGTTCCTTTTGTCTGCAAATGGTGCTGAGTTCATTTCTCACATCCCAGCGAAGGCCTCCAGGTTGTTCGATAAGAATGCTCCCTTCTGCAACCTACTGTAATTTTCACTGACAGTGGGGATGCAAGTTCTGTGCTTTTTTCGGACCTCCTTTTAATCACTGAATCTTACTCATGCTCACATGACATTTCAGAAATCAGCCCCACAGGCAGGCTCTGCATGAGGGATCCCAGGTGGCAGAGAGGCTTATCTACAAAGGCAGTGGCCCTGACCAGGCTGAGTGCAACTCCCAGAGCCTACGCAGCTTGTCTGGCAAAAATATGGATACCGATGGATGTCTGGGTGTGTCAGTAGTGCAGCTCTTGGAGGCTGATCTTAGATGCAGGTAAATAGCTTTGGCCTTAATTTGCACTTTAGCTCTCTAGATCCCTTTTTTAAAAATATGGGCTGACATTTTCTAACATAAACTCTGTTGAACTAATTCTCCAGATTATCCAGGATAAAGTTTGCTGAAAGTAAAATCATCTTGTTCTAAGGGTAATTGCTGCAGAGGACTGTACATTGCAAAAAGACAGATACTATTCAGTCAGGAAGCCTAGACCCTCCAAAAGGCATTGGGACACAGAGAGGTGACGGTTGGCATGTTTTCCACTAGGCCAAACAAAAGACATTGCTAAAGAAGATTGTAAAACTTTGCGACCTAAATGCTTGCAATGGAAACTTCTGTTGCCGTCAGTGCTGAAAACGCAGGTAGCAGCAGAGCCCAGAGACATGCCACAAGCCAGCAGGCAAGGTGAGCCTCTCCTGCTCTCCAGGCACGCAGCCCAGGGGCCATAGCTCCCTCTGGAGCAGTGACATGGCTGCAAGGCCTGTGCCACTGCACTGAGGGAGCAGGGCAGCCTGGTGAGAGCCACCAGCCTGGAGCATCAGGCATCTCCACCAGCATGAGGCAGGGCTGAGCAGAAGGAGAGGGGAAAAGGTTGCTTGCTCAGCACACACAAGCAGACGTCTCATTCCTTAGCACTAAGACTGCTGGGCGAGCAGAAGGTCCACATTAAGCTGAGAACTGAGCACCTGGAGAAGCTGAGTTCCCTTGTTCCGTCCCTGAGGTGTGGTAGAGACTTACAGAGCACAAGTACCTTAAAGCAGCAAGCTGGTAGACTGTGAGTAGGAAGGTGAGAAGATTGAGATGGGAACAAGCAGCTGGATAATACAAGAAGGCATGAATGACTGACAAAAGTGATGCCTGCAATTTAATAAAAAAATACCTCAATTACAAAGTGGAAAATACCATAAAAAGCACACCACATCAGAAAAAGTTATCAAGTATCCATCATCCATTCAATTAAACGTTCACAGCTCAAAGCTAATCATAATTCTTGGCTTGTTAGTCTTATGAGTTAAAGATTCCGGATTTCCTGGCCCATTTTATGTCAGAAAAAGGACAAGACATCAGAATCACTGGCTTCAGGAAGCAAACTCACAAAGTGTAACTACAGTACTCAGGCAACACGAACACAATTTTTCACAGTACCTGGCAGCCAGCTTGGAATGGATTTATTATTAGTCTATTAAACCTTTCTAATAGCAATCTTCACTTAAATAGGTATCTTCCTTTCTTTTCATTGTGAAAATCTAATTCCCTTTCCTGAAGGTATAAAGTCATTGGCAAAACAAAAGTCTTCTCTTAAAATGTTCAACATGTTTGAACGTCAGCTGTTTGCTGGTATTCTCCATCCATTAGTGGAGCTGAGCTCATTCCACTCCTGTCAGGGGTAACTTAGCAGAACATCGATTTCCCAAACCCTGCAGGAGAACAGGAGGATGCTGAGGCTGTAAGCACAACACTGCATTCTTGAAGAAAGCTGTCTGTTTCTTGGCAACTGGAAAAACAATCTCTCTCAATTAATGTAGTCTAGTCCACATCTGCTGTTAAAACATTAGAGGAAATATTTGAGCCCTTTCAAATTGTTGATAATGAAATTACACAGACAAGAGATTAGATTGTTCTTTTGGAAACTGGTTTATAATTAATAGCCTGGACATTTTATTTGTACCCTTTCTAAAGTTCGTGATTCAAGTTTCATTTCCTTTCCCTTCTACAGCATCTCTTGCTGTGAAGCTATGAAAAAGAAAGGAGAAAGAAACTTGGTGGGTTTTTTTTTCAAGTAATTCAAGGCGGAGTATTAGAACTTCTGTTAAAATGTACCTGCTTGCTTATGGTTCATAAAAGTCACATGCAACAATAGGGTTTCGAAGGTCATTGACAATCTTGTGTCCAGGGCTCATTCTGACCAGGGCATTGTGTTTCATCTTCAGTGGCTATATTTGTCCACATCTATATTTATTCTTTTTCACATGTTCTTTGTGCTTTCTCCCCTTCACACTTGTGAAACACTAACACTTGTTGTCAGACTCCTGTCTTACAGTTCGCAGGAAGCTCTCTCCATTTTAAGGTTTAAATCCTAAAGGTGGTGGGAGCTTTGCCTTTTAGGCACAGTTCAAAGTTGGCAAATATCCCTTATGAGCTTGTAAACACATTTCTCCGACTAAAAGGAACAGTCAGACGTTTCTAGCAATGAGAGAGATGCACTCTCCTCAGTTGACTTAATGACTTTTATATTCTAAAACTCTTTTTCCTGCTATAAATTTCATACAGTAATTCCATTTTTAAATTCTTACAGCACAAAGCAGTCACTGCTAAAGACAAAGTAAATATAATTCACAATAAGGTTATTACTTACCTAGAAAACAATATTTAGTAACTATCATTTAAAAAAATCATACCTTGGGCACAGGAGCTCCAAATTTCTACAAGCAAACAAACCTTCACCAAGAGTCTTGTGAAGGAGCTCCTCACAGAGCAATACAGACATTATTACTGACCGTGTCTATCCAAGAATCTCCTGATATTTTTAGTATGTCATCAAGCAAAAAAACAATTCCTATCTTAAAAATAGCTATTGCTTCCTACACTGCCTCTTTTGGAGTGAAAGTTAGAGAAAACTTTGATTACAAAGGTGTAATCAAAGTGTCCCAGCTTTTTCTGAGATACTGTTTAATGAAGCCACTTTTGTTTCCTATTGATCAACCTTTCATACTTACATTTTGTTGAATGACAAACAATAGCCATGGGGAAATTAAACACTGAAATCTGCAGACATTCTGGAGCAATATTTGTTTAACAGCTGCCGAACTCTGGAAGTAACAGCAAAGAGTATTATGTAAGAAAATCCTGTAACCCAAACAGATAATACTCTGGGTAACATCACATTGTGGCTCTACTTGCTTAAAACACCACTTATTACAAGAAAACAGTGTTCTGCTGAGGATCCACAGAGCAGAACTATTTGTTCAATCCAGAAACATAACAAACTAGAAATTTCAATCAATCAAATTCAGGTAAAGATATAATTGCTATTTCTTTGAAAGGAAACAAATGTATAATACAACAAATGACTTGGTCTTGCTTCATCTTTGAAAAAAAATATTACTGGAATGATAGATTGTATACTAGATTGTTCCAGCCTTCAGAGCTAAAATTGAATCCATAAAAATAAATCTGGAACCATCAAAAGCTGTAAATGCAGACCTGGACAAAGAGTAGACAGAAATAAATGAACTAATTGGACCTATATTTCTTAGCAGAATGTACCAGATTTCATGCCATGATTGTTTTATGATAGTAAATGGAAAACAAACTGCTATTGTTTAATCTTGGTAAATAAAAGATATTTTTATGAGCATTGACCCAGAAGAAAGTTGACAGTTTGCCAAATAGGTAAGTTTTTCCAGTGCTACCAGACATTTTTAACTAAAATCTGGATCTGGCCAGTAGATTAACATAGTTTTAAGTGATATCATAAATTTTATATTTGTTTGGCTGTTACCAGAGATACTTTAAAAGTAATAGTGAAGAATTACCATTTCAAGAGAGGCCATACAACTTTTATCAAATTAGTAATGCTGCTTATTCATTCCAGATAGATGAGATTTCAAATAATTATCCAAACTACAAATAATTCAAATAAATCAGTGCAACACTTCAAATCTGGTTATCAAGTTTTACACAAATTGCTTCAGAGGGCTTTTAGACAGCCTTGTAGGAAATCAATTAGGTAGCAGAACACTTGGTAAAAGTATATAATTTTTTGAATAAAACAGTATAATGTTCATCTGCAACAGTTAAAAGTTCTTATAAAAAAAGTTGGGGTAGCTCCCTTATCTAGTTTTATGGAGTTTCACTTAAGTACAACCAACTGTAAAGTTTGAATTCAAGAGACCTGATCATAAATATGCATCCAATGAAGACACGTGCTGGAGAACTCCTTGTCTTCTGCTTAAAAAGAGCACAAAATAGTACCAGTTAGGACAACAGAGTTCATTCCATTAAACTAAGAGTCACTTTTCCATTAGCTTTGTCAGATTTATTGCATATGACACTATCAGCATCTTAGCTCACCCATTAGTTAATTTTATTGGGATTAAACATGTCAGTTTTAAGCTGTTCTGGGATGGATGTTGTAAAAAGAAAATCGAAGATCTTCTCCTGACGCATTTTTCTTTCCAGCAGAAACTTAGCTCAGCAGAACTTTTTAAAAAATTCTATGACTGTCAATATTCATCTCACTCCAGCTCCTTGAAACTTTTTGGCCATAGCAAAAAGACAATTTTCCCCTTTCTTGCTGTCCTGAGGGGACTTCTTCCATCAGGACAGGGTCTACATCCCCCACACCACATCTGCATGTGGTCACAGATACATGCTGTGCTAGCCAGACATGGGGCCAGAGAAACACAAGGTCCTGAGCCAGGCTTTGCCAGCATCAGATCACTGGCACAAGTGGACAGTGCAGGGACTCGTTCAGCTCAGGGGAGAGCCAGATGGGACAGGCAGGGAGAAAGGAGGCCATTCAGCAGTTTCTCCTGCCTTTACACCTGAGCACTCTTTCAGAAACGCTGATGCTCTGCTCTAGACAAGATTTCTTGTATTTTTTTTTTCCCTTTAGCACCAGGTAGGTTGCCTTTAACTACAGAGCTCAGTGCACAGGATAAGGACAGGAACTATAGAGCTGACCATACACGGAGGGTAAAGCCAGAGATCAAGATAAAATACATACAGTGCCAGCTGCCAACACTGAGGCTGAGCAAGTAAGGAAAATACCCTCTAAACAGAGGGATAAAAAAAGTCTGTTTTACTGACCTTAAAGGTCCCTTGGGTTGCCTCTGCATTGTAGGACGGGAAATAAGGTCAGGACTGGGACGGCTAATTTCCCATTTGCTTGTAAGCTTCAAGATTATGACAACAAGTCTGATGCTCAAAACACCAAAGCAGCAAGAAACGAGCCAGCACTAGAGGAAAGACAGGCAAAAGGACTAATCAAAAGCATCCCCCCCTCCACACGCCTTGTTTTTTAAAAATCTATTAATACAGGTGCTTTTTTAATACATTCTCTTCCTCTGACTGATTAGGTATTTCTATCCTTACAGTTCGGTTAATGTCGCAGTAAGAGAATTTGGCCAGACAATGCTTAACTGTGTTGCACCATCTTTTTTAATTTTTAGCTTTTGCCATGCTCCCCTTTCCAAGGCTGTTCTTCCCCTAGTACTGGTAAGGTCACCTGGAAGGATCTCTATCAATCCAGAAGCTCAACAACACAGGACCCAATTTTCTGCAGCCATTTAGGGAGTGTCCTAACAAATGTCACGGGAAGTCAAATGCCCGGGCTCTATCTATGGCTCTGTCACTTTTGAAATGGATACCACAGATTTCATGGTATTTTCAGACCTTTGCTTCCCTGAGAGCCACAGTGCTCTGCTCACTCACCACAGCTGAGGAGCAGCTACCAGAAATGGGCCCCAGCACGTGGGATCCGGTACCATGCCCGACAGGCAGCTCCCTTCAGAGGAGCTCCTGCTCTCCACGTACCTCGTGGTTTTCCTCCTTTGTGATTCACTGTTTAGACACAGCTGCAAAGGGCATTAGTGGGAGAGATCCAGATGAACTTCGCTTTGTTTTTGTGACACTGGAGCTTCCAGTTAAGTTTATTTAGGGTAATAACATGGCCTCTGGCGAAGGCAACGTCTCAGTCACTG
Source organism: Dryoscopus gambensis (assembly GCA_013389985.1). Taxonomy (NCBI): domain Eukaryota; kingdom Metazoa; phylum Chordata; class Aves; order Passeriformes; family Malaconotidae; genus Dryoscopus; species Dryoscopus gambensis. The sequence goes on along the minus strand of WEIT01041344.1, from coordinate 199,217 downwards.
CCATGTCAGTGCTACAGATGCAGTGAAAAGCTAACTCTCACGCTCAGTGCGTTAGGAAAGGTAACTTGTATTTCTGATGCATTCTGGCACAACCACTGTGTGCCAGCTAATGCTTTTACACTGATACCTCCAGACAGGGGATAATTTTACACTGCCTTTGTTATCTATGGGGGTGACCCACCATGATCCATGGGATAGGTGATGCAAACTGGCTTGCAATTGCATTTCCTGTGGGCCCTGGTTTCTGATGCACGTTATCCTACTGTCCACACTTGGAAACAGAGCAGAAAACTTGCTCCCTGCCATCACAAAAGTCTGGTTAACTTTTTTCAGAGTGTATCTTGGGTGTAAACCAATATATATGCATTGCAAATAATTTATTAATTCAAGGGACTTGAATCACTGCATGAGAAAGGGAACATGCCAAGGTAGTTTAACAAATTTAACCCATTTTCTTTAGATTCTTCTGCTTAATGTTATAGCTTAGACAGCAGTTTCAGAAGTAGTCCAATAGGAACAATTCAGTCCAAGACTTGATTACAATAAACTTTTTAAACCCTGGCTGATTTTTTGGTGAATGCAGGTTTCCTTTCTGGAGTGAAAAATCTTGCTGAGCTCAGACCATGGCACAAGCAGCAAAAGCTCTGTAAAAAGACAGCTGTATGTACCATTTGTATGGCTGTTTGTAACATTCTCCAGCTTAGGCAAATTGGCTTCATGTATTTTGCATGCTCTTATCCTAGACCTCAATTAAATTTCTCACAGCAGCCTAACATGCTCCCAGTTCCACTGAAATATTTTTAATGAACCACATCCAGCTCCAATTTATGCTAGAGATCCCACCTACTTATACAGGATGAATTGCCTCTCCTTTTTGTTGCTTACCACACTGCACCTGGCAAAGTCCACACAAAGTTGCCCATGTTGCCTGTGCAAACTGAAGGCCTCCCCAGCCCATGCTGTGCAGCATTCCCATCCCTGCTAAGTATTTCTAGCAGGGTGTCAATCTAACTTCAGGTCCTGAAGTGTTTGCTTGTCACATGTTCTTCTGTTTTTTCTACTTCTTGAGATACAAAAAGGAAGCACTTAGAAGTTCTTAAATAAACATAAACTCCCTTGTTATTACAGGCCATTCTGCATTACAGGCAAAGCCTAGTGTTCCCTAGAATCATAGAATGGTTTGGGTTGGAAGGGACCTTAAAGGTCATCTAGTCCAACTCTCCTGCAATGAGCAGGGGAAACTTGAAGTAGAACAGGTTGCTCAGAGCCCCACCCAACCTGATCTTGGATGTTTCCAGGGCTGGGGGCATCTCCCACGTCTCTGGTAAGCCTGTTCCATTGTTTCACCACACTCACTGTAAAAATGTCCTCCTCATATCTGGTCTAATTATACCGTCTTTTGTTTTGAAACCATTACCCCTATTCCTAACTCCATCACAGTTAGAGAGAACTAATTTGTTCACCTCGCTCTGCATGCCAAAGACCTCAAGGTCACACCACGCATAGCAGTGCAAGGTCGCTGTGCCAGCCCAGCAGTCGCCCTGCTATTCCAGGCTCCTCTCCCAGAAACAGCACATGCAGCAGCTCCTTTTACAACAGCTCTCAGCTAACACAGCGTTTCTGTACAATATAAGCTTTTACTCTTGCATGCCCAAAAATCTCAGTAGCAGCACCAAATAAATGCAGAACAATAGTGCTTTGATGCTTCAAAGGTAAGGAGAGAGACTGCCTCCCCTTTTAAGGGGAATGCATCCATGTGTTCCTGCAGTACTGCTGAAGACCTGTGCTGATGAGGGGGTTCACCAGGAGGGGAGAGCACCCCTTCAAGCAGCCCTTCCCCACCCGCCTGCACTGGCAGGGGAGGGCAGAGCTCAGGGTTTCAGCGTTACTTGGTTACTTTCACTGAAAGGAGCTGGGCTTTGCTCAATAGCCACTGAGTACATTCCTCAGATTCTTTTCTTCTGTGCTTTGTAAATCGGGGTTGGAAGTTATTGCTGAAAGCACAGGAAGTTAAAAATCACCTTTTTCAGCCTCCTGTCACCTCAGGGTACTTTTGTGACAAACTGACCCAGGCTTGAAGGATGAAGCACCTTTTATAGCCCCAATAACAAAACAATTTACAAAATAATGAGTTACTGACCTTGCCATACTCTCAGCTGGCACTGTTAGGTTGGTAAGTAGCTGTGCCCCTGAGCAGAAGCACAAGTTGTGCCCTTGGTAATAAGAGTCAGCTGTCACAGGGGCCAAGGGCTCCTTTGTAGCCCATTGAAAGCAGCATTTTAAAAACCAGCATGGTACATCTTATCCACTGAAATTAAACAAAGGTTTTCCATGGTTAAGAACTGCATTTTCAGTGCTCACCTCCCTGCTTAGAACAGCATTAATTAAAGCTCTCAGGGGAATTTAAAACTGAAATCTGGACAACCAGGACACAACTTTTTCCTGCATAGATTCAGTATGAAAATCCAGATGATTAAGGCATTTCACAGTAATAGTGATCCACAAGAAAGGAATTTTAAAATATTTACCCTATATTAAATATTTAACCATAACCAAAATGAGGAATAGTTAAAGTGTTCACTAGAATTTCTTCTCTTCCAGAATTTTCTATTTAGGGACAGAACCACAGTCTAGGGGGCAACACACGGATCCCTGCTTATGATTCAATCCCTCCTCCAAGTATAATGGGTTGAGTTCAAGCAGCATCTCGGCAACATCCAAAGCCACAGGGAAAAGCCACCCACCACTGCTTGCTGAAAGGCAGCTCCTGTCTGTACAGCTTCAAACTTCCCACTTAGGTGACAGAAGGACAGAAGCCCCTGGCAGAGGCAGGTGACCCTGAGTGCTGAGAAAAGGCAGCTCTCAGAGAACCAGGCACCAACCTCCATGTCAGAGGAGGGACCACAGGGCAGGACTGAGCTCCGCAAGAAGTCAGCGCTAAGTCAGGCCAGGAAGCAGAAAGCAGGATGCCTCCTGCCTCTCCTTGGGTCAGACGTCATCCTTCCGGAGCTTTCCAAGCTGAGATAACCATTTCAATTTATGATTTGCAACATATATTTTTTTCTCAATTTTTACTTCCAACTGCATATTTTTTTAGGACATCTTCCCTTGTGTATTTAAATACTGGCTTTAATTATCCTAGAAAATATTTGCTTTTGCTTTTCTTGCAGTTACTTAGGAAACTGAACTTATAAAGAAACAAAAACCCGGAAAACCTTACTTTTGCATTCATTTAAAGGTTTTCCGTTCAAAATTGGAGATAAAGGAGGAAGGGTTTATCCAAGCAAGTTTTTAACCAGAAAGCTACTATAGATTATGAGAGGACTGCTAAAGGTGCTATAACCAATGCTATAACCAGCATGCTATAACCAAATTCCAGCCTGTCAAATTACTGCTATACTGCACTTCCAAGAAAATCTGTAGTCAACATCTGTTTTCTTTACAGGACATCATTGGGAGCAGGCAGGCAGAGTCATAGTCTCATTCTGCACTTACCTCAGGTCTTGAAAGGACAGATCTGTCCCTCTCCAGACACAAGACAAGATTAAAACCTGGCTTTGCTGGACTTGGTCACTACTGTGCTGTTTTAGAGTTGCTTTGGAGTCAGATATTACCCAAAAATCAGTATTAATGAGGAAAACAGGAAGGGAAGCTGGAGACCAGCCAGCTCTGCTTCTCATCATTTACACTCGCTGCTGTTCAGACTAATTTTTTATCAAGTCAGAGCAGATTTGTCTTTATGACATAGCTGACAAGAAACTTCCTAAAAAAAAAATTGTGGCTGATAGTCAAATTAGGAATCAGTGTGGATCCCAACATCCTGCTACTTCTGTCCTAAAAAAAAAAAGAAATTGTGGCTGATAGTCAAATTAGGAATCAGTGTGGATCTCAACATCCTGCTACTTCTGAAGAGGTCAGTACTCTAAAAAAACCCAAACCCAAACACATGCACATCTCAAAGAGCTCTGCAATTACTTAAAATTATGGAAAGCAACTGTTACTGCCTAGCATGTGCTAAAACAATTGTTTCTCAACACTCTCCATTTGTTTTTCCGAGACCAGCGCATGAAGTATGGAGACACCTGGATATTTCAAGGTCAGTATGGTTCTGGATACAAATTCAACAGCAAAACCATGTTCTGCTCTGCAAAAGGACAGGCCTCTCTGGGCACAACCTGAAGCAACCCGACCAGAAGCATTGCACATTTCTCCCACTCCTGCTGTTGCTTCCACCCTCTTCCCATCCCTTCCTTATCTCCTTTTTGGTCCCTCTTCCTAACTCTGGCACAAACACAAGGCAAAGACTAAGAGTGAAACAGATGCTTCCAGATGTGGTGAAAATTTTGAAAATTCTCAGCCTCTGTCAAGGTTGTCATTATGTAAATATTTGATGCCGCACACAAAGAGTTTTCACAAGTAGAAATACCAAGACACAGAGTAAAAAAACCCCGTAAATAAAACCAAAGGGCATGAGTGTGTCTGGAACAACAAAGTGCCTAATATTTTGGGGCAATGCCCTGCCTGTGGTTTACTGTACCTCCAGCAGCTTTTTCATCCCAGACCCAAAGTTGTAGCAGCCATCACAGGAGCCTGGTCACAGGGCTGTGGGGACTTTGACTCAAATATATTCACTGTTTTAAAGAATGGTCAAGTTACACAGTGCAACAAGGGAAAACTGAAGAGGAACATTCAGACAGATTATCATGCCCATCTAGGGTGCCTCGCTGCTTTTTTATATAAGTTTTCAAAGTATCACATTTCTTGTTTCCCTTATTCTTTCTACATGAATATCATCTTGCTACAATGCAGACAATTTTAAAATGAGAGTTAAACCTGGTGTTAGTATAAGGAGAAGTTAGCTTACCATAGGATGTTTGTCATTGTTTGTTTTATCTTTGAATTATTTATGACCTTTGAAAAATTGTGTATTCTTCAGTTGACCCATTTGCCACATATTTACTTACCCCCTAAATGGCTATAGTGCTCATTATATCTAAGAATGTTTTTGTAGTAAGTTTTGAGATGTGCAGAACTATTGAAATTTTGAACCCACATCACAGATCCTGAAGTGTTTTCAGGAAAAAATGCTAAGGAATAATTGAGGTAGCACAGAATAGAGGGTGAACAGGTGGAGTGTTAAAAAATTGGTAGGGCTTCATTTGTCAGATGAGGGAGAAGATAGAAAGTAAAACTCAGGAAAGTGCAGGGAAGAGGAAAGATTCATTATTTTGTGCTTTAAAGACCAGTGATATAAAGGGTTACCCACAGCTGCACATGCCCAGCAGGATGGGGCTTGGTTTGTTTTTCAGGGACAATGAGTATCCAAAATTAGCAGACCAAAGAATCTACTGCTACAACTGCTCTATTTCGTTTAAGTAGCTGCTGAATTAGAGATTGTTCTACCCAAGGGTGACCATGGTTTCCACACACTACACTGGATGTAAAGCAGCCTTCCAAGGAGCTTCATACATCCTTTTAAATTTGCATTGTGTTGTATGATTCTTTGCTTTGCTTCTCCCTACAATGGAAAAGAGGATTAAACAACCCCCTTCTTCATAAAACTAGCACTTCTAATATGCTAAATGGAAAAAAACCCAAAAACAAACAAACAAACCAACCGCCCCCCCCCCAAAAAAAAACCCCACAACCAAAATCCAAACAGTATAAAACCATTTCTTTGCTTCTTCCAGGCAAAAAGACAAGTGAGATGTGACTTGGGTTTAAATTCAAGTACCACGGTGGCTTCCCCCCCATAGCTCGTCTTTATCTAAATGATGAGGTTGTTTGCGGTAACACATCTCAAATAGAGCATTAAGGCAAATGAAATACATTAGCTTTAGATTTTAAAAGGTGGGTCCAAGGTAGAGGGGCACAGCAGCACACAGAAACAAGGACTTTCAGAAGCAAACAAGCATGAGGGCCTTGGGGACAGGATAGTCACCCCTCACATACCCTGGCAGGTCCCCTATTCAAATCCTGGGTCAGCAGTAAGAGCGACTGACATGGCACTGACCATATAAGCTCTTTCTGGAGGGAGTATCGATGCTTTTAGGTGGTTTGTGGTATCAAAAGCAAAGCTTTGATGAACAAAAGGCTTGACCTGTCCTTCACCCCTGTTGAGGCAGAGCTGGAGCATGTTGGGAAGGCAGGATGCAGAAGCACACTGTTAGACCCGCAGTTTGAAAAAAGGTAAGTGTAATGCCACTGAAAGGACCTTACTTCTTTCACGCTATAGTAGAGAAGTTAGAATTCCTGACTTTTGAAGAGAGATCCATCTGGAGACTCTTTATTTTCACACAGATGAAACAATTACAAGGAATAACCTTTTCCTTTACCCCTCAAGAAAGTTTCAAGCTTAGTTAGCAACAGTTATTTCTATGGCAACAGACAGATATAAACACAGGATTATAATGTTCAACAAAGGATCAAGAAAAGGAAGAAATAGGACTTGAAGAGGGAAGTGTCTGGAAGATCTGAAAAAGAAGAAAGTTAACTAGAAGTTAACTCATTTTCTTAAAATACATATTTCTTCTTGCTCCCAGCAGGACTCTTATTAATATTACATCTTTTTGGTAAAAAATTTGAATTCACAAAGGGAAAATGGCACAGGACTGTGCACTACTTTTGTTGCAGGCGTAATGGAGTCCCGTAGCTGGGATCACTGATACTTGGGACAGAGCATGACAGAGTGCCTTGCTTGGAGGGCACTGCAACTCACAAAATTAACTTTATGCTAGAAAGCACATACTTTTATTCAGTGAATTCTGCTATAGAGATGGGGTCTAAAACAGATTCATATATAAATTTAGAATTCTCGCCTACGCTTACGCACACTAAATGGAGATGAGCAGGTAACCCTAGTGTTGTCAGTCCAAAACGGATGTTTGAGGGAAAGCACAGATGGTACCTTCTCGAATTTACTTTGCTGGGAGTAAAGTCAGCACTCCCTTTTACCTGTGCAGCCGTTTGCACCAGTCCCAAATGTGGCCACTACTAACAGAACAGCAGCAATCCTTGGCTGCTTGTCCCAGCACACAGAACTGCAAAAAGCATCACAGAGTGCTGAACCGAGTTCTGTATAAAAAAGCGAGTATTCCTCTCCTATTTTTTCCTTCTGTTTTCAATTTTAAGCAGGGTGAGCAAGACCACTTGGCAGGGGAAGCCAAGGGAAAAGCTGCCTCAAAGGGTGCCCAAGGGCCCATCTCCATCTCAGCCTGGCTGGGGAACACACCAGGGGCTTTTTTTTTCAGGAGAGCTGACTCCCAGCTGCAGAGTCTGTGTGGCAGCCTGGGCCGAACACACAGGGCCAGGGCTCAGCTGTTACTCAGGCAAATTAATTTTGTGCAGGTACACCCAAACCAGTTCAAGCTGCAGTTACTTCTTTGGGTTGCTCCACAGCAGACATTTTGCAGGAACATCTGTCTCCTTGGGGCCCAGCCAAAGGAAGAAATGTTGCTTTGGTGTTTGTTTTTTTTTAAATCGCCCTCCTCACTTATCCCAGACGAGTACTTCTGCATGAGAGGGAAAGAAGGAAAGGAAAAGCCCAGCCTGCACAGCCTAGCAATGGGTCTGAGGTACAGCCGGATTAGCAAAGGGGTCGTCTGGGAAGAGACGGACACATGGAAAGCTCCTAGCAAGCAAGACACGAGCCAGGCCATAAAGAAAACCTTGAGCCCTCAGAGCTAATCCAGGGCATGGCAAAGAGTGAGGGTCATTCCTCCGGAGATACAAGTAATGAGACTGAAACCTTCTCATTTGTAGAACTAGGAGGGAAGAGAATGTCCAGCCCACTAAAGAACAGTGCAGGAACATCTGCTGCGGGCAGAGGGCTGACCAGCCACCGGACAGTTTGTCAGAAAGCCATTAACAATCATAGCGATGAAATAATTGAATAATGTTGCCTAGAAATAAAAGTGAAAGGAAAAACCATTAAGCATCTTCTGAAGCTTGAAGTAACTATTCTCAAAGCCAGGGAGGATTGGAAGAAGCACATGGTGCAGACAGGCCTAAAGGCAGGAAGGTCCCTGCATCCTTCAGCACCTTTGCCAAGAGAGATGCTGTGCCTCATTATTCACTGGTAATATCCCAGGACTCAGAGTACCTTGTTGATTTAAAATAGCCCCAGTGAAAGTTCTCATTTTGCTTTGCAGGCACAAAAGTTGCCTTTTGGAAGTAAAGTGCAAAAGCCCTGCTGTATCTCACCCACAAGTCAACACTGTGCTGGCAGGAAGATGCAGTGACAGCAAATAGTGCCAGACAGAAGAGAATGACAGAGCCCAGAGTCATCACTAACTTAGCAACAGCAATTCCCGGTGTGCCTGGAGTTACTCTCATCACTTCTAAATCATTAAAAATTAATCTCTTTCTTTGCACAAAAATAATTCACCCAGAGACTGATTTACTTTACAACTGTCAATGGATCTACAGTGCTCTCATGCTTTGCCTATTGAAACAATTCCAGTTGCCACTAAGACCATAAGAAAGGATGACTGCTTCCAAATTGCTTTCCAAAGAAGTGGAAGCTGTCATAACATTTAACTTTTCCTCTATTCTCCCACCAACATGCACCCCTCCCCACCCCGCCCCGCTGCTGGTTCCCACACCCCAGATATGAAAGCAGATAAGGAGGGCCCCCCCCTCGCTGCTTCCTGATGGTGAGTCACGGCTCTTGAGTCAGCCTTTGTGTTCCAGGGAACCTGGAAGGCTTTGAAACCTGCTGTTGATTTTGGCAAAACTACCTCTTCTCGCTTTGAGGGTGAAATGATTTACACACATCATTTTTGGTCTGAAAATAGCTGCTGAGATGCAAACAGCAAGAGTATGGCCAAATATTTTCTTGTCCTTGCGCTGCAGAAGTAGAACCCTCCCTGTCGCGGGGCACAGCTGCACTAAAGTGAGCTACAAAATACCAGCTTAAACCCTGATGATTCGAGGAGGATGCACTCACGGCTTCTCTTTCATGCACAGAAGGTACCACTATTCATGACTGGACACAACCACCTCTAGAGCAACTGGTCACCTTTCAGAGATGACCAAGAAAGGTGTTATCAGCTGCTGGATCCCTGTCTGCTTCTCATAGTCAGGTGAACTGAAGCCAAATAGTACCAATTCCAGTCCTGAGTTAGTAAGCCAAACTCCTTCCTCCTCTGCGTTCCCTGGTGCATTCCTTCCAGCAGAGTCAGGCCACTCTTCAGCAGCTCATATGAAGGGGCTTTGCACCCGGAGATGCAGACAGAAGAAGTGTCTTTCCACAAACAAGAGTTTGCCCCAACTCAGTCCAGACATGCCAGTTATGAGGGAAATTCTGGCAAAGACACCTCTCAAGAATCCCTGTGTCTCTGCCTAGCCCTTCTCTGTCTCCACAGATCAGCACTTTGTAGTTATATAGAAAAAATCCTCTCATTCTTGGCGGAGAAAAGCTGCCATATTTTTGTTAACATGTTTGAACATTACATCAGCTGCTCATCTCAAACATTCATCCACTTCTGTGCCTACTTCTGTATCTGTTTTACAAAGCCTTTAATTAAATTAATTACACTTTAACATATATATTTAAATTTCCTTTTGCAATCCTGTTTCAGACATCTTTTGATCTTTCATTGTAATTTCAAACTACATTCCTTCCCCTCATGTCTGTTTGGTAAACACCTTTTCTAGGGCCAGATTCGTTAGCATTTTAATTATTTTCTCACTCCAGGACTTGTCTGCTACCCCTTCTTCCCACAGTATGGCAAGTCAGGCCATTTCTAGGTTAAACCCTAAATTCACTGGAAAGTCTTAAAGCATAAGTATGACTGCATAAAGAAAACAGAAAAAAAAATTATCTGTAAAAAATACAATTAGTTGCTACATTTCCTTTCAGAGGATAGCTATTGTTAAAGAAATTATTTCAAGGAAATTAGATTTAATATTCTTTAATAGGGGTTTTGCATGATAAGGCAAAGAAACCTGAAACATGCCAAAGCACATGAAAACAGTTAAAATATCAGCTGTCACAGCAGTTTAAGTTTGCTTCAATGAGTGTTGAGAAAGGGTAATCCTTATGTGCTAAAACTTAGGACAGATTTTAACCTTAATTTTTAATTTAACTTTGAGTGTGAAAAGCAGTAGCTGTACTCTTCTACCTACACATCTCTGTGAAGCAGTTTCTTTAATCTACCAAAAACCAGGACTACAAAGCACTTTTAACTACTTTTTTAATTCTACACGTGTTTATTTGAAAATTTGGCTACTTTTTAAAAAACGGCTACACACTTTAAAAGCCAAAGTGAAATGTTTCAGCTAACCAGAAATGTCCTTTCTTCTTCCGCAAATCTGGTCCACCAATCCAAGAAAAAAAACCAAAACAGTTTGCTCAGCTCGGCACATAAACAACTCCAGCAATTTATCATGCATGAGATCCTAAAATTTCAGGTGCGTGTTTCTTAGTTGGGACATTCAGGTAAAAGTACATTTGCAATACTTTTAAGCTTTATTTTCATTGACTAAAAGACATATTTCACCATGGGGAGAAAAAAAATGGGTGTTAAAATTCCAGCTCTTCTATAAGACTGCAGAGAAAGTCCTTGGTTTTCACATCAGGTGAATTCAAAGGTACACAAGGGATAAGGGTCAGACCTACTGATGGCAGGCTAAAAGCTTCCCATGCTTTTACTTATCTCTGTATTTAATAAAGAAAGTCTTCATGCAATATTCTCCTTGTGGAGGGTAGAAGTAACAGCGGTTCATACCTTTACCTGAGTAGAAACAGCTCCATTAAACCACTTCACTGCCTCTGCCAGCAAATTCACTTAGAACCCAAGTTGCTATTTCAGCTGAATTCACTTCCAAGCCAAAGACGGGCCACTTATATTTACATTAATCAAAATTAGCTCCTGATGGGCATTATATAAGCAACTCTAAAGCACACACATTATACAACTGGCTTTCCCAGGCAGACAAGTTTTCATGTTGCTAACTTGTTTCTTATCTAGGAGAACATTTTTTTTAACATGAATCTCTCCTACATGCCTTCAAAATGCACCTGTTTTCCTCGCTGCCAGTAATGTGTGAGCACTGCGAACATTGCACCACCCCTGTACCCTCTCCTGACATCAGCAGGTATCTCAAACTGGTGTATCCGAGCCCCTCGAGGATAAACAAACACAGCAGGATCTGCTATTACAGGTCTGGGGCTGCAATCACTCTCAAATATGATGGCAAGCAGAAATCCTGTTCTTCTGCAGTATTTTTCCAATTTATACCTCTAAAATACTTGAAGTAATTCCCCATATGGAACTGACTCAGGGCAGCAAACAACACATAAGGCAACCCTTTGAGGTCCTCACAGCCATTTGTAGACTGAAATAGGGCGTAAAAGCAACACAGGAGCAACCAGGAGAAAAACAACATCACTTCCCACAACAAACAAGCTCCTTTCAGTTTGGCCTGCTACATCCAATCGTCCTTTCCTAATGCTCTAAGCAGGTTGCAAAAGTCTTCTCGAGACGCAGCGTATCTGATTTCACATAGGCACCTGTAAATGTAGGGCACTGATATTGGGTATCTGTTCTACTTCAGCAGTTTCAACTAACTCCAGAAAGCTTATTTGGAGCCAAACCTTTCATTATACAAACAGGACAAAAACAAACTCAGCAGGACACTGGTGCTTCTATTTATGAAAATGACCCACTGTGGACTTGTATATGGTCCAACATGTCATCATATAAATCCAGATTTCATCTGAAAACAATGGCATGCTCTTAAATTAACTGGGCTTTTAATGTCTAACTACAATGATTCTGATGTTAACTTTTGATGCTGAAAGTTGGAAAACAAATGGAAAAAATAATTGGAAGACTATTCAAGAATAGGAAAAAGAACCAAAAATAGTGAATAAAAAATTGCAGTGGAAGGGAAAAGTGCCAAAACTGGAGGCTGTCACAACAGGGAATTTCCCTAATGATAATGAATGCAAGAATGAGCTAGTACACAACATCAACAAAAGTCAAGGTGACTTCTTGTGAGCTTGAGATTCTCACACTTCTGCCCAATGAAAGATTTTGGTCCTCAGAGCCCCATGGCCTCCTCAGAGATTTTAGGCTTTTGTGACCAAAATTCCTATTGAGTATTTGCACATAACTGTAGAGCATACCCCAAAACTGAAGGTCTTCTCAGTTACCCCTGAGGAAACCTGCCTCACACCTACCCCTTAAAATACTGCACATTTTAGCCAAGATATATCTAATGTGAAGTGCTTAGGTGGGAATACTTAAATTACTTGGAAAAAACATGGAGAGTTCCCTATGCTGCAGGCAGAGAGGGGAGTTGCTTTTGCAAGAGGTTACCTTATCCCAGAATATCTATGACCCCTCAGCCTGGCTGTTGGGATCCCTTCAGCACAGAGGGAGGACAAGTCATGGGTAAGTAAAAGAGCTACAATAATAAAGACAGACATGGTTTTCCCAGGTCTCACTTCTCCTGCAGGAAAAAATACAAGTGATATGGAAAGTGCCTTAGTTTACACTTCTAAATACCTGAAGTGATTTTGCAGACTGTGGCTAGCATTGTCTGAAGATGCTGTTTACTTCATATTTCACAGGATTGTCACGTTAACAAGCATCTCTTACAAGCTGAAAAAGCACCTGTGTCAAGAGAGCTCCCCAGTGCCAATGAGCTACACTTAATATCATTGCATACTACTGATGTGTAACTGGCACCATAAACTTCTCATATCTTTTGCACCAAAACATCAGAAATCCTCTTTTGTGGCCAGAGCCCATAAGCTCTTGGTGCCATTAAAACACAGCAATTATCACTGATAGGCTCTGGCACAGATTCTTAATTTGCTGTGGGAAGGTAAGTCCTAACAAAAAACATTCTTCCGCTGCTATATACAAGTTCCATATCTTTAAAAAAACCAAAATCCCAGCAGAAATAAGACCTACACCCATTCGTTTATAACTTTCCCTCCATTATTTGCTGTATTCCATTGTTCACAAACAATAGAGATGCTTACAAATATATTTTTATGCAAGCTCTTTGTGATAAAAATAATGCCTCTCACAATTCACATTGAAGGCCAGCAGGATCCTTGCTTCTCCTTCCAAACAAATATGCATGTATTTGAGCAGGTCTTTCTGCCTCACTGTCTTCCTCCCTCTAAACACTGACACAGAGGGAGATAACGGAGCTGAAGGAATGAGCTTGCTGATTTGTGTGCACACACAGCAAAAATGAAAAGTAGGTTGTTTGATGCTGAGGGTGAATTGAATTGATCCAGGCACTCCTTTCCAACACTATTATTTGTGACAAGTAGTACATGTTATTGACCAGTGAACATACAATAATAACGTAATTAGCTTTCACTTAAACAATTACCTCCTTGTCATTTCCGATCCAAGTTCAGGAAGTGGCAGAGACTCAGGAGGGCAAAGGGTTGTAATTAACAGGCACAGCTCACTTCTAGAACTGCATTAACCCTCTGCAGGTACGTTTTTGGATGCAGCAAGCAGCCAGATACAGCCCACAGCAGTACCCAGAAGAAGACTACATTTCTATATTCATTAACATTTGTGATGTTACTCATTAAATCCTGAGTCAAGTGGTGTGAACCAGTCTCATGCTTCAGCAGACAGATGATCCAGCAGCTCCTGTTTACTGGGATCATAACACCACATGGAAAGCAAGCCACGGGTTTTATATTCAATAAAGGACTTCCTTCCTCACCTTGCCACTTCCAGCTTTGCACTGGAGGCAGAGCCATCATCCAGACTACTCTCATGCAAATACAGCACAACCTAGGACTTATGTTCAGCTATCTCAAATAACTGGCATCGTGCAGGCCAGTTCAGTTCCAAGGCCAAAAAATCCTGCTAAGTTTTCTATTACAATTTAATTAGCATTTCTGAGTATGCTTCTCAGGGAAGTATCCTATCAGAAAGTTACTCTGCCTTAATAAGCTGGAGGGGGAAAGCCACATCCTTAATTGGTACAACCATATCAATCATATCTCAACATATTCAGTCCAGATACTATTATACTAGCTACATAGAACCCATTTTGATCAGAGAACAGATTAAAATTGTTCTGAGAAAATAATTTCTTGGGTCTGACTCAAGAAAAGCGTTAGGAACATCCAATGGATAAAAATCATCCTAGGCCATAGCATACCTTTTGTTTACAGGCATTGTGTTATGAGGCTGAGAGAGCTGGAAACCAGCAGGTTTGGCACAGAAGAGACTTCATGTCTTAACCACAGAAGAGAGGATAGGGAAGGGTCTTTGTAGCTCCTTGTTCAGCAGTGAGAGCACTCACATGGGAAATCCAGAGTCCAAAATAATTCTTCCAGGTTCAGAAAGAACAATTTCTACCTCCAGGGACAGCACACAGCAAAAAGGTACCCAAAAGCACATTCCCTCATTCAGCACGTGTTCCCTCACAGATGCTTTCATCCGTCAGCCAGGGACCCAGGTTCCTGGGCAGGTTGCACACAAAGGTGGTTTCTAATCTCACATGAATCAGATCATCACATCCTTGCCAATTCTTTTCATTTTTTGAAGCAGCAACAAAAAAGTCCTCCCAGACCCTTTTCTAAATCCCTGTTTCCCCACCTATAATTACTTACTCAGAAGAGTACACTAGTGACAGCTCTTTGGCAACTCAAAGGATGAAATTATGGCTAAATTGAAGAATTACAGTTCCTAACTTCCCCCTTTTCTACTAGAGCCAAAGTCCTCATTGTTTTAATTTAGAGGAGAGATTAGTACCAGCTATGTTTTCCCTCTTATCTTTGCTAAACAAAAAAGTTATATAATGTTTCAGGAAATGAGTTCAAGTGAATACAACCATCTTTTTCACAGTACTAAATGCTTAAAAAAGAATCTGGTTTGTCCATTCTGGCAGCTTACGTTTATTCAAGACAGACAAGGCATAGGCAGTAAAAAAGCAAAAAAAAATTCCCTGAGCTGTAGTACCATTTGAAGGTTAAAAGTAATTTTCTTGTCTAAAACTCCTATAGGTCTGTAAAACTGCAAAAGCAGGTGTCACTTAGGATAGTAGCAAATTCTGTGATAGTGCTGTTCTACTGGCATGTTTGAGGAGATGTTCACAAATTCATCTTTTAGAGACAGAATTACTATTTCACAGGCAAGTTAAGAACAATGTTAAGAGCACAAGTAATCTAAAAAAAGAATACTGATACACATGATACAACTAGATCCTACCATAGGGAAGATCTAGGGGTGTTTCAGGATGTATGACTAAGAGGCAAGATAGAAGAAAAGGCAGCCAAGGGGAGCACAATGAGAGCATTCTATACCATTGTTTTGAAATTAATGTTTATCAGTTTTCCATGAATCACCAACTGCACTTTAAATATCAGTGCCTGTATTCTTCAAGAGAGTAGAAATACACCCAGTCTTATTTGCCTATTCCAGAGAAATCTGTGAAAAGGGTGACTTCTGTTCCTAATATATAGCAATGATGGAGAGTTGTCACAGGACTGCAAGAACAGGTTTTGCTTATTCAGATGTGAATGACAAAATACTGCTGTACACTGTCACATCCCTTTCTGATGGACAAGAGCCTTATCAGTCTGTTTGGTAATAACACTCTTGATTTTTTTTTTGACCAAACTTTTTTCCCTTTAATGACTCTAGTCTACAATACAACACTCTGGTTATATTGGTTTGTGTTTTGTAACACTTGGTTACCTTGGAAATTTATATCTGCGTAAATCCATTTCGGCTAGTGGAGATTTAAACCCTTTTGCTGGCTTTTAACAAACATCAGGTGTCTTGTACTTAGAGCTACGCCCAGGTGTTTCCTCCAAGTGAGCAAAGTAAGAGTCAAGCAACTTGTGCGCAGTTACACAGCAGAGCCAAGCAAGTGATCAATCCTTTCCTACACGATTTCTCACAGGATGAAGGAGTGGGAAGAGTCAAACTACCAAGCAGCATAAACACACAGAGGAGCTGCCAAAGAGCAGACTTCTGTCTCGAACACCAGGGCCACTCACTTCCTTCCAGACTTCAAAGAAAACACAAAAAACCTAAGGTTTGATCTTCACTAAGGTGCCTTTCCCTTGCAGTGTGATGAACCTGAAATCCACATATCAATTATCTTATTCAAAATTATCCAAGGATTTGGACTAATGTTTCTTTGTCAAACTTTTAAGCAGAAAGCGAACAATTCTGTGCACAAAAGAGCACAGTGAAGGAACCTGTAAATCCCAGTCCTGATGACAGGAAAAATTAAGAGTAGGGAAAATAGACATGGGGCTACATTTCTACTGTTATCTAAGGTCTACTGATATGTTTGTCTATTTTCTAAACACTGTGAAGTGACCCTTAATATGTTTCTCTAGTCAACCTGGCATATCATAGAGCAAATCAATAATCCCACTGCACTGCAATTGTTTGATGCAGGTCAGATCTTCAAAACCCTGGAGGATACTTTGAACAGTGATGAAAGAATGCTGTGCCAACCTGTGCTCCATGTGCTGTGTAGGGGACAGGCACTGGAATGTAGGTGAAAATGAATAAGGAATTACAAGAAAACCCTACTGAATTGTAGATGTTTCTCTTCTATGGGTCAATACAATTTCCAAGGAATCAAAGGTTTTGAAAAAAAAGCAACATACTGTGTGCACACCTCTCAAAAGAGTGAGGTGGTATTTGTATAATACATATACCTAAAAGGCTCAAAGGAAAAAAAACTTCAAAGGAAATATTTGTGCATTTCCTTTTAGGTTACTTTATGGGGAAAAAAAGGTTATTAAATATTTTATGGTTGTGTTCCGTACCAAGCTCTATCTGTTTAGAGTTATATTATGCATTAAGTTTTTTGAAGGGTGGTTGCGTTTGTAATAAGAATGGTAACTTGACAATATAACTGCTTTTCATAGGAAACCTATGTGCGCTACGGTAGACTCCTGAGAACAGACTAAATAGTAATGCTTTCAGGCTGCAGCTATCCCTGTTCCAAGAGACAAAGCGCATGGATACCTTTCCTTCCCGCTGTGGCTGCTGGAAAGTTGTGGGGTTTCTGCATTAGTCAGCACAAGTAGAACTTGTTTTTCTCATTAATTGCACCAGCAGGGTATATAATAACAGCTGCCTCAGAGGAAATAGGAATGAGAAGGGATAATACAAAAGGAGAGTCCAGTGTAATGAATACAGTGGTTCTGTTTCACCATGTCCATTCTCCTGCTGGCATTTGTGAATAGAAATAAAAATCTCAGTATGCATACAGTCGCTGACAGACTGGTGGGCTCCAATATTTCCAAGGCACATTATTTAGCCCACAGATGAATACTGAATGTGTGGTCCTGTCCCAGAACTTTGCAGTCTCAGTGTAAAATCTGAGGCTATTATTCAAACACAGCCTTTGAGGGGGAGTTTCTAAGCTTAAGACAAGGACACAGATTCTGCCCAGAGAGCTGCTTGAGCAGGGATGTGCAGTCATGGTCTCTAAAGAAAAACACCCAAATACAGACACAAGGTAAAGGGAAATATCTTCTTTCAGAGTTATCTGCTTTTACAGGAATATGGTTTTCCCATTTCAGAAAAGAGAACATTTAGTATCCAAAACAACTTAGAGATTAAATGAACTGAAATGCCCTCCTACCTTTGTTGTTTGTTTTCTTCCCTTTCCTTTAACTGCCCTACTATAAGAACTGCTGGAAATGGCAGGTTCTGCTTCATATGCATATATACTTCTATAAATAGTGATACAAAATCCAGGCCCCCTCACCAGACATGCAAAGAATTTTTCCTTTCTTTGAAATGAAAACTTTGAAAAGAAATCTTAAAGGTACAAACAATCCCATAACTTTCTCCTGGGAACCAGAGAGTCTACTTACATATGAGAGTCAAACACTAAATGCATTTTTTTGCTGGAATTACAGTGAAAGCTTCAGAGAGAGGTCTCCAATTAATTCAAGTGCATTAGACATCCAAATTCTAATGCAAGGCAAGTGTGCTTTAGCTGTTTCAAATAACACAGCATAAGTATACAATTCAAGACCTAAAGCGCAAGCTTCGTACCCGTAAAGAAAGGGGATTTACTTAGGAAACCAAACTGTCAAACTGTTCTCTGCCTTACGATTTCTTTCCAAAGCACTGGAGAGGTTCAACTTTCCTCCTTGGTAGGGCTGGGGACAGTGCAAATGCAGAAAACCATCAGGCTGGGAGCAGCACTCTACAGCATCACCTAAGAAAGGAGCAGTGGTCTCTGGCTGTGCTTAAATAGGGCCCAGGCAGAGGGTGTGGGGTCACAGATGAGGCTGAGCAAGGTTGTTAAGGTGGAGCAAGGCCTCCGACCGGCACACACAGTTTGTGCTTGGAAAATTACACTTCCAGGCTCCATCTTTCCAGTTTTTCAGGCTATTTTCCTTGCTAATGTGGATGCTGCTTTCCTTGCCATGGCAATAAAAGTCACTAAGAGGGACACTTTCAACTAAGCCAGAATGTTTTAGAAGCATGAATACTTGGTCAGTGAAAGTTGTATTCTTAAATATATTACTTGTGGACTTGCATAAATCTATCCAGATTGGAAAAGATTTCTAGAAAGGGGGGGTGAGAGGAAGAAGCCTTAAGGCTGTTTCTTTTCCCAGTGAAATCCCTCTGTCCTCTCTTGAGAACTCCCAAATCCTATGCCAGTTAAATGATCCGAGCTGAGCGCACATGAACAGGCCATACGTACATCAGTACGGCCATAGCAGCCAGAAAGAATGGCAATGAAATGGCAGAAGAATTGGGAGGGAGTAATTTAAAGCAGGGAGGAAGAAGCCTTGCCCCACGGGAAGTGATTGTGCACTACAGAGCAGCCTTGTGCTCCACTCGCTGCTGGCTTTTGTCCCGCAGTTGGGCCACTGGGGCCGCTGGCTTTGGGTGGCGCGCACTCGGCACAGCGCGGAGCTCGTGTGAGCAGGAGAGCCCTTGGGCTGCCTCGTGCAATGTGTGGCATTCCTGGCCATAATGTCCTTTGTCCCGCTCAAATAAGCTATGCTGTCTCTTTTTAAAACTGTTCCTCTGTCACTGTGCTATTAAAATAATATCAATGTCCCTTCAGTCTATGGGTCAGTGGTTAAATCTGCTGTCAATTACCAATCAAAATGTGAATGAAATGAAGAACAAATGGTCTAACTTCATCAGCATTGTTTTTCTCTTCTTCCCCCAGATAATAATACCTTAAAATAGAATGCCTTATTAACCACAGACCTGAAGGTTAATAAGTACATCAACAAAACAAATGTAGTAAATTAAAACAATGCATTAACATTCATTAGTATTTCACTGTTGATTCCCAAACATGCTGCTATTGCTACTGTGCTATTATCAGGCAATAATTGTTATGTCAAAAGATAGGACCCATATGGTTCAACGAGATCCTCTGGGAGCTTCTGCTGTATGAAAGTCAATCAAAAATACAGTTCCATAAGGAAAGACGTGGACACGGGAGAGTTGCTGTCAGTATATGCAACTCATGTGAGAGGCTGAAGTGACTGTTTTAAATAAAAGTTTTTAAATCTAGGGGAAAAAAAGTGAGAGTTAAAAAACCAGCAGTAAAATCAATAGGGTTTTTCACAGTGTGTAAAACTCAAATGCCAGTGTTTGCCAGACTGGATCCTGTTATCCCAGCAACAGAAAATACCCTCTAAAACTTCAGGAAAATTCAAACTTTGTATATAGTTTCCTACAGATCCGGGTGAGCCAAACCAGTCTGCTTTGAACAGTACTTATCCTCTGAAATACCCACAATTTTTAGGTGAGGCCTGAATAAATAGAAGTGGCTAACGTAATGCACTGAAGATCTCAGCTGAAGTTGTCTGCCATCCAACATCAAATCCTGTCTTACAACTCAGGTCCTTGTGGTAAACAATTAATCCACATAATTAATTTCTAACATGTCATAGCATAGGAGATGGACAAATATCTTGGCTGCTTCTTCTCCTTCAGCTGTCCTCGTCCTCACGTATCTCCTGGCCATCCTGCTGGAGGGAGTCAGGACAAGACAGCGGTATTGTGCGTCAGGTTTCAGTGCCATCTGATGTTCACCTGGGACCAGCGTGCTCCAAAAGTGCTCTTGTGGCTTGTTCTCTGCACACTTTTGGCACTTGGCTGCGGCAACCCCACCTTCAAAGTGGTCATTTCCCTTAGGTTCTCTGCAGCCTCACCATCTCCCTCTTTCCCTGCAGCTTTGCCTCCTCACCTTTCCTTCTACAGCTTTTTCCTGTACCCAGGAGCAGAGCCAGGTGGTGGCTGCCTTGCTCTGCCTTCCCGTGCCTCCAGCCGAGCTGCAGCCTGTGCGGCTTCCAGCAGCCACCAGTGTTAGCTCTGGCTGACTCGTGCTCCCACAGAGGGCTTGTTCATGTCACTGGTGGTGATTCATAGGGTTTGGGGGGCTCTACAAATGAACAGAAGCCGTAACTGTAGGGTCTTGGAACAGCCCGTGGATTACATCACCATGTTTGCACTTTTATGTCTCCTTCACAAGTTCATTATAAATTTCTGTGTGCTCCTGAGGTCACTGTTTTAATAGCACGAGCTGTTGTGCCCAGCTCTATCTCGCTGTTCTATCTGGCAGTTTGTATTTACCAGGCACACACGGGCTGGGAAGGGTTGCGTAAGCTGGTTTCTATGGCAGGTTTCTATTCACCATCTGCTTGACTGAAAAAATATCTTTTTCAGTTAGCACACTGGGTCTGGTGTTTGCATCTTTTGTTTCCTTCCAGATGCAATCTCAGAAACACAGGAGGGGCTGTGAGGCTTTGGAAGGGAGGAAAGGCCTTTTGAAAAAGATCTTTTACCCAACTAAAAAACACGTTGTCGCTGCCTGGACACTACAGGAAACTTAACGTCCTGCAAAGCCACTTTCCCTGTACCCAGCTACTTTCCATGGCACTGCTTTATCATAAAGGAGATAAAACTGCAAGCCTCTTTCTATACATACCTTCATCCTATTTCTGGGCTGTTTTCCTAAGGAAACCAGGATTTGTGCTCACCGTCACCTTGTTCCCCTCCTTCCTCAGCTGCTCTTGAGCCTCTGACTTATTTCTGCCCCATTTAGAAGACAAAAAATTAAGTTCCCGTGTTTCACAGGAAAAGGGAGAGGCCTGTTAATGACCTCAGCAGGAGATGTGGTGAAGTAAGAGTCCACCCCTTGCTAGAAACTCAGGAGACCACTCTGGAGAGGGATGTTCTGAACTCCCTGTTCATGAAAAATTGTTCTAAATGGAACTTGCAGCTCAGCAGGCACAAATACATACAAGTAAATCCATAGGAAACTGCTTGCAGGATGCCCTTTTCCAGCAACTTTCTCTGGCTAAGAATAACAAGCAGAAGCAGGGACTGGATAGCCTCTCTAGAAGGGCCACGAGCGAGAGCAGCCCAAGTGAGGTGTGGTGAGATGTGTATTTCTGGATGACACAAAACCACAGTCCTGAGGAGGAAAAGCTTCTGTTTTGCACAGCAGCTTGAGGAAAGGCAGGCTGGAAGATCACAGGTGAAAAGCCAGAGGAGCTAAGGTCAGGGGCACATCAAATAAGTCCCCAAAGCAGTCCCAGACTTGGGGTTCATCCAACACCATGGATATTACCACACAAGGGGGATCAGGAGAAGTGAGGGCTGCTGATTCACACTGGTGAGAGTTTCTGAGAGCAGCTTCCCGATGGCCAGGCTGCACGAAACAGGGTGTGCATGCTGCCACAGCCCCCTGCTCTGGCAGCACTGGGTGTTCCCCACACACCACCTCTTCCTTCCATTCAGCGTGGGGAAGGCATTGCCATGCACTGCCTGGCAGCCTGCCACTGGCACAGGGGACCTGGCAGCTTTGTCAGCCCAGCTCCTGGAGGAGAAAGCTAAACCATGCCTCAGACATGTTTTCTGGGAGACAATGGGACAGCTGTGGGGAGGAGAGGTGTACCAGTCACAGTTCTCCAAGGTGGCCCAGGTGTTGGCCCAACAGACATCACCTGGAAGGTGACCCCCAAGGTGATGCACAAAACACTTCTGATACCCAAGTTATCCCCTGCATGAGTGAGCCTGGGTGCCCCTAAGCCCTTTGGCTGTTCACAGGGTGTAAGGCAGCCTCAGCTGTTCTTGAGCACATCCCACAGGCAGCTGTAATTCACTGCCATAAGTTCGTAAGGACAGATGGATCAAAATGTATTTTCTTCTTATATGCTGTTCGCTCAGTCATGGCTCACTGTTGTCTCATTTTGCTGGGAGAAATATTATGTGCTTCAAGCACAGCACAGATAAAAGGCTGGACCTTTTATTTTTAAGCTAGAATAAACAAAATTTCTGGAGGAGGAAAGCCAAAGGTAGCATCTACTCTCACGGTGTATGGTTTTAAAGCGGAGCAGGCATACACCTCCTGCAGGATGTGTAACCTGAAATTTGCTTTGAGGGTTACAGCTTGTTTACAAGGTTCAGCCAGAGCACAAAGCACAAAGAAAGCATCTGGCCACAATCCCTCTGTGCACTTTAGCAGTCTGCAAATGAGATCTAGCATTTATACGTATTTATAAAGCAAAAATGATCAAAAACTGCTTTCAAAGGAAAGTTTTCTGTTGAAAGCTCCTGACAGCTCATCAGCAGCACTCAGACTATGCTCTGTGTCTCACAGGCTTCCACTCACTGAAGCTACAATATCACCTACCTCAGGAAGTCAGGTTTAAGTTATTGGTACACAGATAAGACAAAAGAAGGTTTTCAAAGAAAGGTGAAATGGGAAAAATACTGGTGCTGCAGTTAATAGACTAATCCACTGCAGAGATTCCCATCTGCCTTGGCACAGTCTGGAGGGGGCAAACATTGTAATCTGAGCCATACATACTTTAGTCAACTGCTTTACTTCCAGCTCTGGTTAGGAGCATTGTATTCTGTAGGAAGCAGTAAAAGTGAAGTCTCGAGGACCAGGGCATTTTAACACAACATTTCTGTGTATTTATGTGGAATAATTTATTAAAATCAGTTCTGCTGTTGATATGCACTGAGGTTGTTGACCACTGTATGAATCATGGGGCTAGGCCAGAAATTACCTTTAAAGAAATAATTAAAAAAATATATATATATAAACCACCACCAACATGAAAAAAAGACCTTATATCCCACAACTATTCATTTTTCAGGAGTAAGAGGCTAGACCTGCAATCACAGTGAGGGTCTGTCAGTCAGCAGCTGCCAGAGTTGCTCCAGCAACAGAGGGTATCTCTTACACATCCACCCAGGCACAGGACCTCCTACAGCATTTTCTTACATCTTCCATGGAAAGCTTGGAATGAAGTGGAATCATAAATGTTGTGCTCGAGCAGGGAGATCGCAACCCAGAGAGATGTAGGTGCTGGTTTTGGGCCCCAGTGCCCAGGCATGTGGAAGGTCTAGAAAGGAGGGTTTGGATATAGCTGTTCTTCCTGGGACAATCATGCCACTGTATCCATCATCTGCCAGGCAGCAAAGCTTCCCCAGGGAGTGTTCATTTTGGCTCTGAATGGGATTATCCAATTCCCGCTCTCTCCTATGTACAGTCTATGCATTAGAACATCTGTCACGGTAGAAGATTTAGTTCTTCACTGTCAGTTTCTGCTTTGTGAGTTAGCTGGATGCTAACACCAGTTTTCTTTTAATTCTGCAGAAAGACTTGCACCATAATAATACTAAAATTTTTTGT
This sequence comes from Dryoscopus gambensis, assembly GCA_013389985.1. Classification (NCBI taxonomy): domain Eukaryota; kingdom Metazoa; phylum Chordata; class Aves; order Passeriformes; family Malaconotidae; genus Dryoscopus; species Dryoscopus gambensis. The sequence goes on along the minus strand of WEIT01041344.1, from coordinate 175,562 downwards.
ATGTAGACTATTACAGTAAGGTTCAGGCCAAGGTCCTTCTCAGACTCTCTCTTGTCCGTCTTTATTTAAATCTGAGTGCATACATTTTATATTCAGTAATTACTAAGTGGCAGTTTAAGGCAAGTTTTTCCTCATTCATGATGAATCATACTTTTTGATGCACAGGTCTCATTCAAAATGGGTTGAATCATTTTGGCTTTGCTATCTCAAGTCTTTGTTTTCTAATAAAGTTATATTTTAATATGGTTTTCCCCTTCTCGAATCTAAAAGCATGCAATCTTTACCAAAGATTACTTTCTTCCCCAATATTTTTAATAATTAATTCAGTGATATGAGTAGTAGTGTACACAAAACAAGGCACACACACAACCTGCCTGCACCCAAATCCAGGTGGAGGTACAAGCTGTCTCCAGAGCATCCCCAGCCAAGACAGAGAGTAACAGCACCAAGGAAATGCAGAAGCACCTTGGCTATCTCAGGGCTCTTGCTGAGCAAGATCCTGGCAACATCCGCTTTTATTGTCTGCTGAGTTGCTTGATTTGGGATAAGATAGGTATGCACAGGGTACATGGCGTATAAATAACTATTGCTTGCTTTTCTTCATGATATCTGTGGCTTTGGCTTCCTTTGCAAAGTCCAGCTTGCATCCAGCTCTGGGAGAGAAAAGCCACCCTGAGAACAGGGAGTGTCTGTGTCAAATCCACTGGCAAGACTAAATAAGACAATCCTGAAAACAAGAAAGAAATACTTATGTACCTGTGCTTAGCGGGTGTATATATCTCCATGAATAAAAACAGAAAGTAAATTTTTAAAAAACCCAAAACACTTCTTCCTGAGAAAAGTATTGGAATTAATTCTGGAAACATGTTATTAGAGGATAGTGGTCAAACCCTCCTAGAGTTTTCCCATGGCATGGTAAGGGAGTTTCAGCAGGAGTAACAGGATATACAAGTGCATCTGAAAATATACAACTGTAAATTAATGACCTACAAGCTACCAGGTACATTGTGGACTGAAATAAGAACTCAAGCAATGTTTGATTTTAAATGTTGGTTTTAAAGCAGATGTGAAATAAAATGGAGAACAATTCTGAAGAAGAGCTCAGCAAAACCATTTCAATATGTCAGAAAACCTAGGTTTTGCTCTCTCACTTCCCAGAAGTGTTTCTCTATAATTTCCAGGGGAATATCACATGTGATATAATCCTTTGGTAAAAGTGTAAAGGAAAACAAACTTTATTCCCCAGGTGAAGATTAAACAAAAATTCTTCTCTTAGAAAACAAATCAAATATTCAGATAGTAACAGAGAGAGGGAATAACAGCTACAATAAAAATAAACCAAGAAAAAAATTAAAGGCACAAACATGTTTTTCTTCTGGGGGAAAAAAAAGTAAAATTCAAATAATGAAAGGCACTCACGACTTTTTTTGCCCTTTTTTTTCACCCTTTTTTTCCCTTTTAAAGAACTTGAATAAGTGGTATAAGTTCTAATTTCTCCCATTCATAATTTGACAATTAGCATCTCTTTTTTTTCCCTCCTAGCACATAATTCACTCTTTCTGCTCCAAATCCAAAGTCCGCACATATAGAATGAGCCTGTGTGAAGCAGCAGATTGTGACAAACCTATCAAGACCAATGATGTATGAAGCTCGGATGTTAGAAAGTGTTAAAATGTGTCCAAAACCAAAACTGATCCTACCATATGTTTTGAGGCTTTCACCACACAGAACCACCAAGTAAGAACATATTTTCCTGCCTAAGAAGACAATTTTTCCACATCAGCTTAGTGCCTCCGTTGTTTCAGCAGGAGCACATTCATTGTGCTCCTTAACCTTATTTTTTCCATACAAGTGTGCTCACTGCAATTTGTCAGCTACAGCATTGTTTTTGGAGCCTGACACCTGAGTGCTTCTCAGGAAGCCTATAATAGCAGTCATGCTCTAGGTCACCCTTATCATGTGTGAACCACCATTTCTTTGAGTCTTTAATACTGATTAACCAACCAAATAATAAATTAGATTTAGAGGGAAATCTTTGGGGAGGAAAGAACATTCAATTTAATTACAACAACATATCTTGATTATTACTTGTATTAATACTAAGATTCTGCACTTAAACAAGTAATCTTTGTCCTAATAATTAAGGTCATTTGTCCCTATGGGTTATTTCCTGCCTGAAACAGAGTCTGGAGCTGTGCAAAGGTGGTGGGCTGAGCCAGAGAGAGTGGGGGCAGAGAGACAGCTTCTCACCACAGCCATGCAGGAATGCACCTCCTTCCCAACAGAAAAACCCTGCTGGGTGAGGATCATGCCACGATCACCTGCAGAGTCTTCCTTAATGCCATGAACACCTGTAAGGACCCTTGCGGGGGAAAGCCAGTGGGCATGCCAAGCTTCTGGGATGTCAGGAGGAAAACCTGGAGAGTCCCACAGCAAAGCAATGGAGCAGGACATGAGTGCAGCTCCTATTGCCTCCTACAGTTCCTCTGCCACCTGTGGACTTACAAATGAACCCCACAGAAGTGCTGGAACAAGCCAAAATCTCAGTTGCACTGTCCACTGGCATATACGACTTTTTCTGGCCTCTCAGATTGGAACACCCAAATGCCCCGTGCCTCGCCTCCATCTTTACTTAGGCAACGATCCCGTGTGGGAGACGTGCATGTAAAACACACTAAAGCATGTGAAGTATTCTCATAAAGCCTACACTACTATTCCATAGAAACTTGAGCGGATATCCAGCTCTCCTTGCTCCTTCATGCAGAGGATGGACTCCATGGTCTCTCAAGGTCCTCTGTGGAGCTTCCCCTCTGTGCTGATGCTTATAATTACCAATACCTTTAATTACTGGACCTTGCCTGTCTTTGCACTTTTCACTTGAATGATGCTTATGCATTTTGAAAGGAAAGTGCACCATAAAGGCCGTTGTGGTGGTGGTGTTGTTATTCCAGTTCTTATTATTAACTTAAGGACTGCTGACAAATGTGTTGTAGTTCCTCAGAAATGTGAATAAAGTTTTCTCTCTGGGACTTCGATGGCCCAAGCATATCTGCAAATGGAGGAGAGGAATAAACCAGTCACAGCAAACAGCAGCAGAAAAATACGAACTGAAAAATATTAACTGCAGCGCCACCAAGTGTCAGCATTGAAAATACCACATATCAGGAAAATATCCAATTTCTACAGGAATTGCAAGAGCAAATATTTTTAAAAAACAGCTTGTTGGCATCTAAATGAAAACAGTTTAATTTTGAAAACTTTTGAAAATCTGTCAGTGTCTAAGAAACCTGTAAGCCTTCTTCCCAGTGTCCAGATCCATAACGTTCTGTCAAGGTAATATTAGTATTTTCGGAAAATAAAATGTATTTCAAATTAACAAGGGAATAATTTAAATAGAAATTTAGGTTTAAAACTTCTCAACAATTTAAATGGGTTCATGTTTGTTAACTACACACGTACGAGCGCACCCCCAAGTACTCAGCTGCTGTCCTACACTTCAGTGTGTGCAGGAGTCCCTGCTGTCAGCACGGGTGGATGTGCTTCATGTTACAGGGACAGACATGGTACACGGCAACTGCCAATGGAGGCTACTTTAGACAAAATACTTCTCTTTTCTAAGTGTGCTATGTTATCATACGTGCATCAGAGATACAGCTTGTAGATATAACGCCTTTCTTGTATGAGAGAAGTCGATTGCACCTCCTTGTCAAGCATCACATCCTCTGGCTGCACGCTGACATGTCGGGGTGTTCCCTCAAGGCTCTGGATCACAGGAGATTGAGCATGGTCAGTGGCTCCAATGGAGAAGTACCTGCCTCTGCCTTGCCTACAATAGTCAGGGACTGCATATCTATGACACCACAGCTTTTATTTTTCAGAATATAGTAAGCAAAAATACGACCGATGGCTGTTTTTGTTTCCAAGCATTGTTAGATTCTCAGTCCCTTACTGCTAGCATCTATCTAAGGTGTCTTTACAGACTACCCAGTCAAACCAAAGAAGTATCCTTCTACTCCTGTGAGCTGGCTTTTCTGAACCAAAATGAAAATCTTCAGCAGGAATGGAGAGACATGGCACTTCTGGTTAAAACAAAGAAATTCTCAAAACCCCTCTATTTCCATGGCACATTTTTACAGTAAAGCACTATCTATTTTTTGTGATTTTACTTTCCTAGTTTGTCTTGCCTAGCTGCAGCTTCATGCTGCTGTTCATGCCCGTGCCAGTACGGCACACTCTCCTGCTGAGCATCTCTTGGCAGAGAAGGGAGAAGGGAGAGCATCACATTACCACGGCTTCCCAGCCCGTGCCAGGCTGGGGACTGCTCTGGCTGCCACAGGAGCACATCCTTGTCCTTCTGATTAATTATGTCACCTTCTGAAACGGGACATAGTCTCCCAAGTCCCCTGTGCAAGTCCCTAAACATTATCATAACTCATGGCTATGGGAAGGAGAGCATTGAGGGCAAAGTCCCACCTCAGAATGCTGTGGCCAAGCAAGATGAGCTGGAAACCTGTACTCAGCACTTTTCTTGGGATGTCCACCTCATGGATATCCACAGGATCCTGGAAATCTCCATCACCTGCTGATCTTTGTGTGAGAGTGTGTGCTTTCCGGTTGTGGATTCCCCTTCCTGTTTTTCAGACACAGGTTCAGGCACGGATGTGTCAGCAGCTTCCTGGCTGCGTGAGGCAGGGGGAAGAGTCCTCTCTCCTTTCACTTCTGATCTTCCTTGCCATGGTCATCCTGATATCATTTGCTTCAAATGCAATCACGTACACGTTCCCTCCTCCAATAAATGCCATTCTTCTTGGTGATTCGTGCAAATACAAACACCTGTAATCACATCACTCGTCCTGCTGAGAGCCCTCGGTGAGAAACGGGCAGCGTGCAGCCCCACCACGGGGCGCGCGGCCACTGCGAGGGTCATGGAGACCAAGCACCACCTGCTGCCCAAAAATTTAAGCTCTTTAAAATAATTACAAATTCCAAGCTAACTGAAACAGGCGTCGTCTAATAACCTGCTGAAAGTTTGAAGTAACCTGCAAATCTTAACTTGCTTCGGCAGAATTTCAAACCTTAGCACTAGCCCTTACCAAACCCTGGAAATTCATGGCTACTTTGAAGTATATCACATCTATCAGTACTAGCCCTGTGTGGACTCTGAAATGCATAGTACTGGTCTTTACTCTGTAAAAAAACACTTGAGTCCTTAAACAGTTAAGATAAACTGTTGTTCAAGTAACTCCAAAATTAAAAACATCACATTAGCTTCTCCTCACTTTCAGCTTGGTATTTATTTGCATGGCTACCCAAAGCTTGATCCTAACTTTCAGGAGAGCTATTCAAAACTTCAAACTACTCCCCTACAACCTTCACAAAAGCACAGCAACACTACTCCTACCTGAAAATTAAGAAAAAGGCACCAGATTCATGAGGCCATTCGCCAAATGATCTCACGAAACTTTACCAAACATTGCAGGAGAGATTCATCTACAAACCCCATTGTCCTAACTCCTTGTGCTATGCTTACTCTCGTACTTCTAGAAAGCTCAAGATCCTCTACAATTCCTGCAAAATAGGAATACGACATTGACATTCAGCCTTGAACTTGCCTCAGAGTATTCTATACAGACTGGAGAGAGAAGAGTGCTTATCAGTATTTCACATCCCCTTAATTCTATCTGTAACTGTAAGCCCATAAGAGGGAACACAAGACTTAGGTGGAAATTAAGAATAAAGGTATTCAATTCATTTCCTATGTGACTGTTTGGGAGGACATCTCAAGTCACACAGGAAACTGCTGCTGAGATCTGATTTTGCAAAACTTGTCCTGAACTGCCGTGTTGCTCAGGTAGTTTGAGTGAGACCACTACACGGTTCCAGACCTCCTTTCCCCTTACGTTAGGCAGCTTTACCTTACATATAACCGGTAAGATTTCTCCAAAATACATTTCCCAAACCCTAAACTGAGTGTTCGCTGTCAGCCTACAGGTGCCTAAACACCTATAGCTGCTCCGAGTTTGGCAAGATATTCACACAGGGCTTTGCAAATCCAGCAGAAATCCTGCGGTTGCAACACTTGTTTTCCCAGATCCTAAACTGAATCTTAACCTCAAGCCTTCCTTTTGTTTTATGAAACCTCAAATTTTACGAATAAAGTGGTTCTCAGGGCCAGTTTCCTGCTTAACTCCGAAAAAGTTGCTGAATGAGGGAGGGGAAAGACGCCCCTGCCCCAAATCTGACTTTCCCAATTCTCTCCGTGCTCGAATTTCCAGTTTACAGACCGTCCCAAACCCAGTTTTTCGGATTCTCTGTAACGTTCTCCAGCCGCGAGGCAGCAAGCTGGCTGTCGGGGAAGGGCTGAGAGACCCGAAGGCGGAGAGGGGGGGCCGGAGGAGCCTCCCCCGCGGCGGCGGGTACCCCCTGCCCGGGAGGGGGAGCTGCGCGCCCGCTGNCTGTCCCGGCTCCTCTCCCGTCCCTGTCCCGGCTCCTCTCCCGTCCCTATCCCGGCTCCTCTCCCGTCCCTGTCCAGGGCTCCGCGCCCGTCCCTGTCCCGGACTCCGCGCCTGTCCCTGTCCCGGCTCCTCTCCCGTCCCTGTCCCGGGTCCTCGCCCGCCGGCCCCGCGTCGCTACTGGGGGGCGGCAGCACAAGCCAGGAGCCCCAGTTTAAACACACTGCAATTATCTAAATCCTAATCTGACCGCTTTATGTCGGTTTATGACTTTACACTAATTAGCTGCGGTGCACGAAGCGCTGCGGCCGAGAGCTATAGATCAGCATGCTGTCCCTGTCCCCGCCTCTTCAGCCTGGCTGAGTCCGACCAGAAGTAAAGCAGCAGGTGAATAGTACCGCAAATACCCTTTCAGTTTAGAATTACCCGAAAAGTAAGGGGAAATACTGCGAGGGAAACGGAAACCTATGCAATTTGCACACAATGATAGTAAAGAAACAAACTGTGATATTCAAATGTGAGGAAAACAGCCCAAATTCATCCAAAAATATGACACTGATCATTTTCAAGATGCACACTATATGAAATACATGATGCTGAAGTGGTTTACTAAGCTAAACATTCAGGTGCAACAGCATAACTAAATACTAAAACCACATGCAACAATAATATTTTAAAAATCACTCGAAAATGAAAGCTAAATTTTAAATGTGTTCAAGTATTTCATTGAGGCATACATAAATTACCATCTTTTAAATAAAGCCAAGAAGACAACTAGAAGGTATCTTCCTGGAGCAGAGAAAATCCCAAACAATAATAGGTAGCACATAAAAAATGAGTAACAGATGGACCAACTGGAGGATTGTGCTTAATGTAATTAACATTAGCACTTACTAGTAACGGTTAATGGTCCTATACCATCACACCTCCCAAAACAAAGCCTGATCAGGGACGCATCAAAAGACATGAAGTGAACCCTGAGGCATAAGTGCCATTTAGATCATGCTGAAGACGTTTTCATCAATCTTCATGAGAAGTAACAGCTATTGGAGAGAAAGAGATGTGAGCAAGTTTCTGTCTTGTAGTCTCTAAATTTTCTTAAGTAACTAGCCTTTTCCCCAAAAATATTGTCTATGGCTAATTTCTTCTCATGTCTCTGCTACTGACTCTGAAAGATTTACATCCCTTCAGCTGTCATTCAGTAGTAGGAACCTATCTGAAAGCACCGGTTTGCATTTTAAGACAGGAATATGAATTTGCTGAAATTCTCCAAGAAGCCAGAGAAATATTTAGCATATACCAGATAAGTCTTTAAAAGGTGGAAATGTTCATGTCACTAGAAAATCCTTTACATTTTTTACTAAAATTTTAAAAAATGTGTTTCCACATAAAGTTGCTGAAGTGCTGGTGGTTTTTTTCAGTCAGAATTTTAGTTCTATTCGAAACAACCTGATTGTTCATTCAGAAACCAGAAGTTCTAAATAATAATTATATGAACAAGCCCCTTTTTGCTCACAAGGTCTTGTATTTGAAAGCTCATCAGTGTTGTAGTTTGATAAGAGGACATCCTTTAGAAAACAACAATGTGCTTCACTAGGCAAACTCAGGTGGCATTCACTAGGTACTATGCTTGGTTGACTTTTAGCCTCTTCTTCATCATGCTTGAGAAGAAAAGGGAAGGACCAAATCCTTAAGCCCTTCCTAAAAGCAAGTACTATAGAGGAGAGATACCTTTTGAACTATTGTCTTCACAAACACAGAGCCGGTTTGTGAATCTTAGTTTTCTTCCTTCTCGCGTCTGTCTGCAGGACAGGTTCTTCAGTGCCACCTTCTGGTGGGCACGATCGGCAGGAAGACTGACTATGGCATTGAACCTTATGTAGGGTTGAGAAGATGAAATGTCAATATAGATATTTATTTCTGCCAACTTATTAAACAGAATGACACAATCTAGCCGCAGATAACTTTTTTCTGCATATGACTTGTATAATTTGTACTATGCCTTGTAATCCTTCAATATATACACATGTACGTATATATGAATTTACTTATATGCAAAGAAATGGAGCACATAGAGCATTACTACTTCATGTCTAGAATATGTGAGAAAGATTTTTTTCAAATAAATGCAAACGTGGAGACAGATTTTTTGAGGGGAGTTAGCGTCCTTATTTTCATCATCTAATAAACATTTGCTCTATAGAATATACAATAAAAGGACATCCACATCTTCTCTGCCAGAAAAAAAACAGACAGAAAAAACATTTTGCAAAGGGTCACTATCATTATCATCACTTTATTGCTGACTTTACAGCAACCCCTGTGTGCCATCTTGAATGATACATTTGCTGAGCTGGAGCAAGGACAGAGGTGGGGAAAGAGAAATCTGTGCTCAGACGTAACTCCAATTTCAGAGCAGAATGAAGCACCCACAGACAGAATCCTGCTCCTGTGTGACCATGGCATGGTCCTGGACGACAAAGAGAGGAGCCTGTTGAGGATACACCAGTAACTGCTGTGAGCTTCCATGGCCCCTGCAGATCATGGAGCACAGCAGTACCTCTCTGCACATTTTAACTGTGCAAGGCAGCTGGCAGCTGGTATAACTTGGAAACATTCTTCATCTTCTCTTATTTATTCTGGAGGTTGATTGGGAATGCAGGAGGCAAATGAGCACAAAAATGGCTTTAAGTTACCTTGTCTCCTGTCCTCCCCTGCTCCTCCCACTCATCTGCACAGCACTGCCCCCAGCGCCATCCATCTCTCCACCACGGCAGTAACACAAGCAAATGAACTTGCCTGCAGGTGCTCCATTTCTTCTCTGTTGCCTGTATGAAGCAAAATATCTGATCAATTTTTTTTTTGCTTTCTTTAATATTCTAATGTCTGTATATCACTAAAGGCTTGTTCTCAGTCTCTTGTAAATTACCTCACCATAATGGTCAAGAATATTATCTCTAATTTGCATCTTAATGCAAAGAAATGAAGACATGTTCTCTTGCTCTTAACTGGCAACAAAACAAAACAAAACTTTGCTTAACTTGCCTTTAGCATAAGGTTTACTTAACAATTTCAAGCATTTAAAGAAAAGAGGTTTTCTTCTATTTGTAAAAAGGATTCACAGAAAATACGAAATCTTTTTATCAAATAAATGTTTGCATTAAGATTGTTAGAAGCAAGCTTCTGATGGTTGATGCATGAAGTCCTGTGCCACTAGCAATGGACGCCGAATGCCGCCTTCTCTGAGTCTGATATGGACTCTTGCGTGTTTCTTCCCAAATATTGCTGTGAATTCTTTTACGGAATTCCCTCCAACCTGGTCTTAAAGAACGTCAGTATTTGGCTGGATATTTTCTTGCTAGCTAGTTTTCTTGCTAGTTGCTGACTAAAACAGTTCTATTGGCCAGGTAAACAAAAGCTGCCACCTCTTAAAACTGAAAATGTAGATCCAAGTAGGATTGTGTGTCTGTTCTTCAGACTGAGTGAGCACAGGTGACACATAGGGGGTAACTTGGACTGTGAAGGAAACATGTTGCAGATGGACAGTACAGTGGGTAGGATGATATGGGCTTAAGCCATCCAGGGAGACTTCAGCTTTACTGAAGACATCTCGGGGATCATTTTTTCAGGGATCCAGACTAGGATAGGCAGGACTTCCTTTCTGCCATTCCTACAAAGCTAAAAATGAGCAAAAGGGCAAAATACTGTAAAGATAAAAACATGGTGATCCCATACTGGACTAGATCAAAGATTCATCTAGCCTGCTAATGGTGTTTTCAGCAGGTCCATCCCAGATGGTTTAACAAGGAGCAGAAAATGATGCAGTGCCACCAGGCATGATGGCTCAATGCAGAACCACATTGTAACAGAAAAAGTGAGGGTCTCCATCTATTCCTTTACCCCTCTCTCCCTGTCTTTATGCTGCTCCTGGCTGTGTGCTTCTGCCTCTGATCCTGCATGTGTGAAGGTGTTTGTCAGGTCTTCCTATGAGCCAGTGTAGCCAGTTCAGTGACAAAGGAGTTTTCCAAACTGAGTCTCACAAACACCAGATCTGTTTAAAAGGATGGAGCAGATTACACCAACAAGAGCAAAGGGCAAAGTAGGCAAAGGGAGTGAGCCTTCCCACCCTGACCAGCTGCAAGCTGTTACATTTCTCCAACTGCACATGGTGACATAATGCCCTGCTTCCAGCTCCACAGACTTGTGAACTAGAAGATGTGCAGTAATCACAGGGCTTTAACTGAGCCCTCAAGGGCTACATGCGCCTACATTGTCACACTCAGGCTCATTTTCTCAGTCCTTAATCCAAGGGTGGGAATGCAACAGTGCTGCCAGCCATTGGCCAGACTGACTCCTCACCGCTGCTGCTTACTGTTCACAGCTCCCACATGTGTTTGTTCACAGCAGCTACTGAATGAGCTGCCCCAAACTTTCAGCAGAAAATTTGAAATCAAGGTGATCCAAGAAACTTGTAACTACTTGTGGATCTATAGTAGAAGAAATGGACTATAAATTACAGTTGGGATTGAATATACGCCTGACACCAACTGAAATTGCCAATCCTTTTCAATAGTAAATCACTTTAGAAGTATAAACCTATCAGAGGGAGAGATTCTTGCTACTGTGAACCTTGACCCCCTTGTTTAAAAGAAAACAAGCGAAAACAAACAACTTGCTGAAGAGTTGCTTTTCAATCCTGGACAACTGTAATCCTTAAATTAATTTTGGAAAGAATATGTAGTCATTCTCTTTATTGATAGTTTTACAGAGCATCAGCCTACCTAGAGATGACATAGATACAGAAGAACTACAATTTATAGTTTGAAATAGATCTTAGAAAAATACATCTTAATGTTATACTCTATGTTTCTTTTTCCACCAGGGCTTTTTAAAAGTCAGTTTTGAAAATGCTAGATCTCATTCTCCATTGTCTTGTCATTGGTTTTGAGGTTTTTTGTGCCAAAAAGATTCTGTAAATACCACAGCATGAACTCTGAGGATAAATATACAGAAATACAAAAATCATAGATTTCTTCTCCACTGCTTCATATGTGAAATTGTCAAATATAGATCTGCAAGCCACCTAAGAGTGACCCGGTGAAAATTCTCCTCTCCTGTTGGAAGGATAGGTTTAAGACACCCTTTCAACAGTGACCACACTCTGCAAAGCAGTGGAGAGCAGGGCTATTTGTGTGCCCTTGTTCAAGTGAACATAAACAACTGGATGCTCTAGCAAACTGACAATAGACTACCAACAAAGGGCCAGATGCTCTTATCCACTTGCAAGGGTGAAGAGGGACAAAATGAGTAAATATTTATATTATCATAATGGCATGTAACTGGAGCTCGGCTGTTGAGAAAACAGTGATTTACAAGCATGTTGCTCCTCTCTTGGGAATCCACATAAAACAAGCAAAGCTTCAGCGTGGAGAAAAAAACTCTGACAGAAGGACTAAGCCAGATGAGAGACCTACAGGTTTTCAGGACATACTTTTCTCTGGGCTCACATGATAACTAGCAAAGAGAAATGTTTTCCTGGGCAAGAGTCATCACAAATTAATAGAAAAGGTCTACGTGGTACATGAGAAAAGTGTGTGTGCATTGTGGCACACAATTTCAGTCCCAGCACCTCAGAAATACTCTCACCTAGAGCTTTGGACTAAAGCTCAACATTAAGGATGCCTCTCTGCAAGATTACTCCAGCCAGAACGTCCTTAGCTGTTATATCACTGGCTGCTCATACCATAACTCCACTGCAGCCAGCCTTTCTCCATAGGGCATCTGACAGGCTACGGTGGAGGTGGTGGAGTCACCAACCCTGGATGTGTTTAAAAAAAACCATTAGATGTGACACTCAGTACCATGGTTTAGTTGAGGTGGTGCTGGGGCATGGGTTGGACTCAGTGATCTTGAAGGTCTCTTCCAACCCAGTGATTCTGTGATTCTGTGATTCAGAGTGTAGATTATTCTTTATCTACTGCTTTTTTCAAGCTTGTCCACACTTCTCCCACAATTACTTAGAGTCACAGCCATCAGTTGTCCTACCCTAGGCACTTCAGCAAGGCTTGCATCTTCCCTACTGAAAGATCACAGAAAGTTAATTTTGCATGAGAACTTACAATAAAATATTTGGGGGTTTAGATGTATTTTTGATCCCAATGGACACTTGCCTTTGAAAGTGCTTGGAACATGACTGCAGTCTATTTATGGCTATTTATGTTGTGCTTGGTGTCAGCCCTGGGGCCTTGATATGTCTATACCTCCTCTAGGTGAACTTTAAGATTGCCCCCAGCTGATGGAGGGCAATAAAATTACACTCTGCAGGAAGTGATATAAGCACAAAAATGCTTTTTTGGATGACAAGATCAAGATACCATCTTTTATGTGAATCTTTGCAGGGAAAGAGGGCAAAGAAAGTGTGCTTATTCTGTCCTTTGAGGATTAGACACCTCCCCGAGACACAGAGAAGGAGCACATACTGTCAGTGTAGTTTGGGGATAATCACACTCATAGCTGGGATAGTTAAAGTCCCAGGAGCATCTCTGAAAAGCAGTCACACGTGGTGACACACATTCTCAGGCATTTGACACAATGTTGTGAACTAACAGAGGTAATCCAGGGGGTAAAAAGAGAGTGGAGACAGGAATGGCAGAGGAAGGAAATAACTTAAAATGTGGTAATGTGTATAACTAAGAATATCCTCATTTACACTTAAAATGCTTAGCAAGAGTTTCAGTTGATTAGTTCTGTCCTACAGCTGTTGAGGTTTCACTGTGCTGCGATGGGAAATGGTTCTCCATCACGGCCAGCTCACTGCTGAGCACTTAAAGCACAGACCCAGGTGTGAACTCACTCCAACAGGTAAAAAAAAAGCCGCATTACGTAATAAGATTTAATGATTATTTGAATCTCTTTTTCCATCCCTGTAGATCATTGAATTAACCTTTCTTGTTTTGTTCTCAGGATATTGCTTAAACAAGTAACCGTGTTCTGAGTTTAATCAGGGCCATTTTTTTGTATAACCCTTTAAGAGCATTTTGGCTTTAACTTTCTTCAATAAAGGAACACTAACAGAAGCAATGGCTTTGCTAAGAAGTGCAAAATGTTGGCAAAATGTTCAGATTGGATGGCCAGAGGGAACGAATGCATAAACTGTTCCGCGCACAGCCTGGGGTTCAACTGCTATTTTCTCTCTAAAGGAAAAAAAGCAGACCTTTTAAAACCACCACTAAGGAGATTTCTATTTAGAGAATATGCAATAACTCATACTAAGACAAGATTTTAATCTCAGCAAAGCTTTGGATAATCGGCTGGCACCTGTGTTTGATGCTCTTCCACCCCACTGCTTAGGCTGAGGCCAAAGGCCAGATCTTGCAAGCGTGTTTGTGGCAACCTTCCTGCTTATGTGAGGGAGAGTTTTAGCAGAAAAGAGGCACAGACTGGTCGGGATCTGCCCTTGAAAGTGTCACCTGTTAGGAAATGACACCAGTGTCATCATCTTTTATATTCCTTTGGAGACTCATATTCTTTTTAACAAGCACTGCACCAGTTGACATTATTTGTTGTGGTAGATACCAATGCCTTGTGCTGCCTTGCTTGAGGACACAGTGTGAAGTATAGACCACTCAGTCTGAGGGAACCAGGAGAAAGCTGATATCTAGGATGATTTTAGAAAGAGTTGGGAAAGGTTTTTCACATGTAGATCTCAGATGCTGGAAGCTGTGCATCAGCCTGTGTGTGATCTAGAGAGATTTTTATAGAGGTTTCATGATACAAGCAAGCGGGGATGGGTTTGGTACTGGGTAGATACCATTAGAGATGCTGTGGAGTCTTGTTGCTGCTGAGGCCTCTGTATCCAACTGAGATATGAACTCCAGTTAACAAGTGTCACATTTGTAGGAGTTCAGCCTCTGCAGCTCAAGGAAAGAGAAAGAAATGTACAAAATAAAAATGGGCTTGGGTTTGATAACTTGGGCACACAGTGAATGGTGCTGTAAAAGGAGATAAAGTGGCTGGGCATAGGAAAGAAAAGAAAAAAAATCTACATTGATGTATCTTACATAGATCTTTCACGGCCTTAAAAATGAGCATTATTCATTGGAAAGGGTTAAAAATAACATCATATTTCTCTCCTTTGATTCTGTGATTCACGCGTCCCATTTTAAAGTCTACACCCTGTGAAGAGGAGTGCATTATCAAGGAAAGAGGCTTGCCAGGGACAGAAGGTAATTTCCCGTAGCAGGTGCGTACAGCAGGTGGTACACAGTGTACCTGCAACGAAAAGGTAGATTTAGGCTAAGATTTTATTTAATATGGAAAACTTATTGCATCCTGAGCTACTACTGGGGATGTGCCAAAAATCGTGTCTGCAGCATGATTTATTACGTGAAAATACCACCGAACTAATCAGCGGAGTTACTAATTAATACAAATCTGCATTTTTGCATAAGCAATTAGTGCAAAGAGAGTGCAATGAAAGAGGAAGTTTGACTCATTTAATCTCAGTGTCTATTCAAGCGGAAAGACCCACTAGGGCAAGGCACTAGGATCTACATTTGGATTTTTTTTTCCTTTTGATTAGTTAAAGGAACTAAAAGGTCAAATTATCAATATTTAATTCAAATGGAAATGCATTTGTTCAAGAGGAAAAAAATCACTTTATTTAAACAAGGCAGGACTCTGGGGGTAAATGCCTGGATCAAAAATAATTAGATTTTGCAGTTACAACAGCATCTAAATCCCTTCTGATAAGAATCCTTTTTCCTAATAACAGAGGTGGTTTGACACCAATAGCAAAGGCTGCTGACGCTATTTAAACTGTAGCTCGGGCGGTAGCTGGCCTACCAATACAATTTAGACATTTGCTTTAATGGTACGTACTTCTCTGATTTGTTTTGTTGCTTTTTTTTTTAATCAATTTGAATTATATTTTAAATCTATTGTGATTTCATAATTGTGTGCACTTGACTGAAAGAGTAATTTTAAAAGCTGATAATGAAACCTTGGTGGTGATGTATTTTCCATTAACTAAATAGAAGTTTACATTTATAGAATTAAAATAACAACAGCACTTATCTAGCGGGGAAAGGCTCAATAAAATTAATACTCTGAGTTTTAAGGGGGAAAAGAGCAGAACAGGCACCTTAATCAGCCGTACCAGTTTTCGAGCCCAGATGTACATGGTATCCTAGAGAGACGCTGCGAAGTCGCCCCGGTACCGGTACCGGAGCGACACTTCAAAGCGTTGTTCTCCCGCGGTGATTCCCGAGCCACGGCAGCCGGAGCCGGCTGGTCACAGCTTGGAGTGATCCGGGCGATGGGACTGCGTTCTCCTCCCGTCCCCTTCTCTCGCCGCAGCTTTTGGAAATGGGCGGGCGGAGGAAACCCGAGGTCAGACCCAAGCCGGCCCTTCCCGAGCCCGATCCCGGCGCCCGCGGTGGCTCCGGCCCCACGGTGCGACGAGGTGGGGTGGGATGGAGGGACAGGGACAGCGGGAGACACGTTTTCCCTTCTCTTTTTTTTATTCAGGATAACCTTCGGGATTTGTGCGGGTGCCTCTCTGAAGAGGGAAGTAACGGGAAACCTGACAGCGAAGGGAGAGAGCCCGAACAGCCCGGGCTACCCGGGCAGTAAATCACTCGCTCAATTATGAGCGCGGCTTCCTCTCTCCAATAGCTCCAAGCTATTTGGGGAGGCATCTTTTCCCCGCACTCTCGCAGGTGCAATATGAATCAATTATCCTAATTAAGATAATGCCGCAAACCCAAGAGATTTCATCGGGAGCGGATTTCGCGCTCCGGACAACTGTAAGGCGTTTCCACAGCGCTGCTTCCCCCGCAAAAACCCCCCCTCCCTCCCGGCTGGGACAGG
>WEIT01041344.1:72391-137730 GCA_013389985.1 Dryoscopus gambensis | reverse complement strand
TTTTGTGTGGTTTTTTTTTTTTTTTGGGTTTTTTTTTTTTTTTTTTTTTTTTGTTTTTTTTTAAATTTTTTTAACTGCTGACTTGAAATAAGTGACTAGAACCTCTTCCTTTCAATTGTTCAGGTTGTTTCAAAAATGCTTGTGTCTGTGGACTAAAGGTGTGGATGGTACGTCTCAAACTATTTCACTAGGGAAGACATTTTGGAACTCTTCTCTTGCAGTTTAGGAACCCTTCCCCCTCTAGTTGAAGAGCAGATTTGAACAGTGAAACCAGCTGTTATAAAAAAAATTGAAATTTTAGGCCTGAATATTCATGTGAGCCTTGATGTCTGGTAGCCTACCTGTAAGGGATTTGATGAAAGTTAATTCACTTCTTATGTTTGAGATCCGCAACTTCCTCCTTCCCCGACTTCTCACTCAGTTGTCATAGGAATATATTAAATCACTGACAACAATTTTTGCAATGACTTGGTTTAACTCAGAGGTCTCTAGTCTAGAGTGTGGCTATTTCTTGCCTGTGCATTGCAAGTTTAAACGAATGGTCGGTTCATTAACAGAATTCAATGCTGAACTCTGAATTTGCTGGCTTTTGCCTGTTAGAGCAACGTCAGATGGTAGTTAGTTGGATGCTTTTCAGTACTGAGTAGTTGCTGT
Source organism: Dryoscopus gambensis (assembly GCA_013389985.1). Taxonomy (NCBI): domain Eukaryota; kingdom Metazoa; phylum Chordata; class Aves; order Passeriformes; family Malaconotidae; genus Dryoscopus; species Dryoscopus gambensis. The sequence continues at coordinate 137,076 of WEIT01041344.1, read as the reverse complement.
GGTTGTCAGTTTATTTGAACTGTGACAATATATCTGTTCTGTCAGTCCATACACTCAAGTGAATATAGGAAAGTATTCTTTGTGAGGCTCTGAAAATGCAAAGCAACAGATGTTATGTACTGCACAATTATAGGTATCCTGGAAACAGATCTTTACACAGTGCAGGCAGTCTTGGAAAAACAAAATTTGACACGTGAATGATCAAGTTAAGGGTAACAGCAATAAATCCTTACGACTAAATATAATGCTGTTTTGCACATACTGATCTGAGTTTGGGTAATTAAATGCTTATTGTTATATTACCCTCCTGTCATTTGACAGAAGTTTAAAATTTATCTTATATTTTTCTGCATTGCTTTAGGATGGCATAATAGAAATAGAGTAAGTATTCTTATTTAAAAATAACATATGAAAATGACTTTTGAAAGAAAGCCTATGTAATCTAAGGAGTGAAAATTTGTGTAAATAAATTACTAACAATAAATAGGAAAAAAAATCAATATAACTTGCTGGGTTTCTGTATGAAAATGGCACGTCTTTGCCTGGCTGATCTGTTCACTGTTCTGAAGATGGTTCAAAATGAGATTGCTCCTGTCCAAATCCTCTTCCTTCTCTCCTGTTTGTTGCATGGCCTTTTGGAGGCTTGTCAAACAGCTCTGTCAAGAAAGGTACTGAAAGATTTCACACTTGGATTGTTTTGGGTTTCCCAAAGGCCTGCTCTGTCACATCTATGTAATTTAACTTGGAGTGAGGTGATTAGCTAGGGATCAAAATTATCATAGTGCCAGGGAATAATACACTAACAGTTAGATGGCTATAGATCGTGGTAAATGGTGTCAGCATCAAACTTTGAACAGATTTGTGGTTTCATCCAGTGAATTCTGCAGCTGACACATTCTTGGGTAAACCTGAGTGTATTGCCGTCATATTACCATGATTGGGAAAAGATTGGATATAGATGTCTGTTTTTAATTTTGTATTATTTTTGTTAAAGGAAAAAGAATACTCTGAGTATTTAGTACCAAATGTAACGTTTCTTGGTCACTTGACTGCAACACGCTCATTAAACAAGGCTAGTAGTAACTAGGGTTGGTTTGGAAAACAATGCTTAGCAGGAAAAAGAGTACCTGATCAATGTTTGCTTCTTTTTTAAACTGTAGAACAAATGAAAATTAAATAAGAAATTTTTTTTTTTTAGCATTAACATTTATTGAGTAGTTAATTATTTAAAATATGAGAGAAACAAGCAGGTGGTGATTTTGAATTTTGTTCCTAGGTCTCACTTGTTTTATGGAAACCAATTGGGGAAGGTACACACGGAAATTCAGTACTGATCTTATAATGATTTATATGTATAAGAATGTTTTTCTTGCTTAAAGCAGATACTGCTTTTTTCATTAGCTTTTAGCAATATTGATTTTAGGTGGGAGCAGAGTAATAAAGTAAGTTCTTTCCTACAGCACAACTTCAGAGCCATGGCAGTTTTACGGATTTGACCAGGCAACAGGACAGTGAGTCCAAGAGTTGGAATAATTACACATAGTGTAATGTATTGATCTCTTGTTTGAATGCCATCAGCTTGGAATAAAGATCAGGAGCTGTAGCTATACCATTCCTAATGTGTATAATTATAGGTTTATCATGTGGAAAATGTCATCTGTCACTTAAACAGTTGTAAGGATTATTATGTTAAGGATAATTAGAACGTAAGTAGAGACTAAAGCAGATGTTTGTATGCTCTATAAACCAGCAGTTATTTAACAACATCTTGAATATCGTGTGCGGTTCTGATGTTCTCAGCAGAGGCGGTGTGGGACTGGAGAAGGTTCAAAGGGTGACAGTGGTTAAAGGTACATAATGGCTTCTGGATGAGACTGGCAGATGAGGCTGACACCTTTTGGTCTGAAAGGAAGAGTTTTGAGATGGGGCCTGGACAAAGTGGCGGTTTTACAACATAAGAAATATGGTGCTTCTACTAAGCTAAGAAGAACCAGGCTGAAAACCTAATGAATAGCTAAGAGACTTGTAAAACTTACTGCCAAAGGATTGTTAATGCTAAAAGATTTTGTGTATTCAGATGGAGATGGAAGGCATCGTTTGAGTGCTGTTTAAATGTGTAGAAACCACAGTCAGTTCAGGGTGTCCCAAATGAAAACAGGTGGGGAATGGAAAAGTACTAGTGGGAAACAGAATAAATGCTTCCTTTATTCCTTCTCTTAGCATCTGCTTATGGCTATGGTTTGATATAAGATACTGGGACAGATGGACGTTTGCTCTGTCCTGGTATTGCTGGTATTACATACCAGGAACCAGATAAATTATATTTAAATGATATTTTGAGTAAAAGCACACACATCACTAGTCTGTAATTCCACCTATGTCTGAAGTGCCCAGCAAGATTTAATGATAAGGCTAGTTTGCCTAGCCTTCCATTTGTAAGGTACTTATTTTTATTGGTGGAACAATACAATTTAAAGAATGCAAGTTCTTTGCCTGAAAAAATACCAAGGGGTTAATTTTATTAAATGTTGGTTAAGAATTACAGTGCAGTAGCAGACTGTATAGGAAACCTGAATTTCTTAGCCATAATTCCCTTCAAAAGATTATTAATATGAATGCTTGTAATTATTATGATCTTGGGGTTTTTTAATGTATTTATTTTGGTTATTGAGAAAGGAAGTTAAATTCCAAAGACATTGTTAGACTTATATAGGATAAGAGTCTGAAACCATTGCAAATGATTTAGTTTGATCAGCCTCAAAATAAGTAAAAAGTGTGGCTTCAATATGCTTTGCTGGTATTTTTCCATAAATATATTTGAGAAGATTTCTGATGTTCACAGAAGACAACCCTTAGTATAAAACATCCATTTCCATTTGTTATGTCAGCAGTTTAAAGATGTGTGCCAAGGTATCAGTACTGATTATTTCTTGAACACAGGTGGTGATAATTTTCTGGCACTAATTCACTTTATGGCTAAGTCAAAGATTATTGTATGATTTGTAATGGGCGACTGGATATGTGTAGAAACCAATATTTGTTAAATTTACTTTTAAATGAGCAAAATAGGTTTAATATTGGGATAGAGGAAAATTTGCATGGAATAGTAACAATGACACACGGTGCAAGTGCATGCTGGAGAGTTTGAAGATGCCTCTCTCTTTGTTGCTGTGTGGGTGCTCTGGATTGGAATCGCTCTCTGACCCTGCAACCATATGCAGGATCTTGATGCTGCGAGTAAAATTCATAGGATCTGCAGGTAAGATATTTACTTCAACCTCATAATGGTAATCCCTGTACATATGGGTGTAATGCTAGCATTTAAAAGGCTTTGGGGAGTAAAAATTTGTGTGTATTATGGGAGATTTAAAGTGCATCTTTGTCATCTTACATGATTATTCAACAGTGAAAACTGATCAGGAACTGGCTTGTTTGGTTTTTGGTTTTTTGGTTTTTTTTTTGCTATGTCGATCAGTAATCTTTCTGTTTGATTTTAGTAAATGTCATGTGTGCAGTTACCATACTGGAGATATGAGGAGTTGGTGGTAGATGTCAAGGTAGAACTTACTTAAAATACAGAGGAGATGCTTGTTTGAAGTTGTTGGGGCATGCCAGGATGCAAAGCAGACATTGTGGAGCATTTTGGGGTGGGCTTTTTTGGAGGTTTTTTTTGACAAGTGGCTCTGTTTTAAAGCAGTTGATCAGCCTGTCAGAAAATAAGTAGGTTTCTGTACATAACTTAATCTACTAGTGTAGTTTGATATAAAAGTGCAAATTATCCCTATACTTAATTTTGAATTTCGTGGTACTTAATGTTGAAATTTTATTCATAAAGCATTTTATGAATTCTGCATGTTCTCTGAAATGCATTAACTTATCCTACTTTATGCACAGGTTATGTCACAATTAAAAATGGAGATCTCCAGATTTTTGAGAATCACATGAAAATCTCAAATAATGTTTTAAATGACTCATTACCATGTATTCATATAACTTCTGAATGGTATAACAACATAAAATATTAAAACAACTCAAATTTATGGCTTCACCTGATAATTTTGAGTGTATTTTGATTTTCAAAATAGCATTGTATATGATTTTTAATAGACTCCTCAGATATTTCCTAGAATTATTTTTTCTGCTAGACATTTTGTAGACCTGTTGATACTTCTTCAGTGTCTGAGGCACATGGGCTGAAATTTAAATTAGCTTGAAGATCTTTATTATTTACAATTATTGTTTGACGTGTGTTGCAGCGTGTATGCAACAGTTCTGCTGCTAAATGGAGTGAGCGTATCCTGAGCTTAGTGCAGATACACGGGCACAGGTGGGCGTCTTGGTGGCGTGCACCATGCAGGGAAACACATGGCACTACACAACATGGGGCAAAGAGCACGCAGTTGGAATTAGAAATCATTTTATGGACACCTTGGAAATTTGTGCTTGTTCATATATGGGTTGTAATTTCTAAGGAGGGTGCGCATGTTTTTGTATTGAACATTTGTGAGGCAGACAGCACTCTAATGTGGTTGTCCTTACTTTGTGCAGAGAGGCACTATTGTATGAGCTTGTTTATGTCAATATTTTAACAATTTATCTTTATAACTGCTTTTGACTATATTTATAGTAACATTGGCACCCTGTGTACAGAAGATACAATCAGTGCTGAAAGGAAACTTGCATCCATCTGGAAGCAATAAACTTTTCTAAAAGACTGCACAGTGTTACTTAATCCTGTGATTTCTTACTGTGAGTGAAATTAAGGTTTGGTTCAGTTGTGTCACATCATATTGCTATCAAATCTTTTGTGAGAGCTTTGTCATAGTGGTAAGCTGCAAAAAAAAAAAAATTAAATTGATGGAAGTCTTAGAATGTAATTTCCTCAGTCACAGAATTACACCCCATTGCAAATGGAGTCAATTCTATATAATAAAAATAATTGTAATATGAGGAAGTTTCAGGAGTGTTGCATTTTTTAAGCTTTGTCTTTATACGTAAAGCTAATTTGTATACTGCACAATTGACTAAGAATACCTTAAATTTGGTGTTGTGTTCTAAGTAAATTTTGTATTGTACATCTATCATGCAATATAAATTATATTTTTAATATGAAAAAATATTTTTCATAATTAGAGAAATATGAACAGTGTCCATAAGGAGAAGGGGAAAAAAAAATCTATATTATAAAGATCACCTAAAAAAAATCCTGGGTTTTTTTATTGCTTTTCTTTTAAGTTTGTTACAAGTGTGAAATATATGAACAAAATAGGATTCATTCACCCCTGCAGGCAAAGTGGTGTAGCCTGCATTCTTCCTGTTCCTAAGCGGCAGCTGAGCATTGGGGTGAGGGAAGGGTTTTATGCTTGTCAGAGGTTTCTGGTGGTGCTATTGCCATCTCTTGCCCTTGGGTTAGTGTAGGAGATGCAGATACAATGATACAAAGGATGGCAGAGTTTCCTTCATAAATCTCTGAAAAAAAGAAAAGATCAGAGAGCAATGAGGATAAAGCCAAACATGTAGAAGTTTGTGGATGAGCTCATCTAGCAGCTGATAGCTATGCTTTGATAATTAAAAGCATGACTTGCTAGGGTACATGAATTATCAATAGTTTACAGAAGGAAACTGACATGTTTAGAATGGGCTGCTTGTTCTTTTTTCTTGAAGAAAATATTTCTTGAAAATCTTTTCCAGAAAAGACTAAAATGCAGATATTTGAGGCATATTGAGTTCCCTGAAACACTCATATTTAGCAGTATGAATGGTTTCTTAATCTGTATTTGAGGCTGAGGCAGATCTGGTGCAAGTAAAACTCCAAGTAAAAGTAATTATTAACTTGTATTTAATCAAACTCAGTAATGTCATGTGGCCATAAGAGGTCATTTGTTTCCCCACTTCCCCTCATTTTCTGAAATGACAGAAGTAATTGCCATGATAGTAACATAAATTAGTAGGTACAAAACGCTGTGTATGTGTGAGATGTTTTCGAGGAAATGTAAAATTAAGCTCTTGTTTCCTCTCTGGGGATTCTTTAGTGTATTTCAGCTCTGCTAGCCCATTCTGTTAAATCATGTGGGCTATTATGTTTATTTCAGGAATCTCTCTCAAAATAAATTCCATTTTATGGTGGGTTTATGGTTGGTCTGTGTAAGACCAGTCATTTAATCTGATGCATAGGTTTGCAGAGGTTTTGGAAAAGGATGGAAATCAGCGACACTTTTTACCCCGTTGTTACTCTGAAGTTTCTTACATAACTCCTCTCACTTACCAAATGAAAAGCCTCAAAGTTTCAGCCACTAAATGAAAGGTTTGCAGCTGCTTTTCAGATCATGTTATGAGATTAGGCAGTATGTGGGCTATATTCTTAACATAAAATGTAGAGCTTTCTATAGTATATTTCCAGTGACCTCTTTCTTGCTGTGATGTTAATATTAAAATGTAATTGTTAAAAGCAAAGCCTTTGCTTCATGGATCCTCTCAAATGCTTCAGGATGAGAATCAGTTACTGTCTGCTTTGCTTCCTTTCAGCTTACCTTGTTCTAGCATTGTTCCCAATAGCTCTTCTTGTTATTTTTAAATTCATCATCTTCCTAAAATTCTTTCTTGTAGAATGAAGGGGAAACTCTTCCTTAAGGTGAAACTTTTTTCCTGGAATAGCATTAGTACTTCTGCTAAAGCTTCAAATTATACTTTTCTGCAGAGGTATTTTTTCAGTACACTGTTTGATTTCTTTTCAAACTGCCAATTACGTATGTGTTTCTAACGAAATTCTGCCATTAGCCTGTAGTTAATAAGCAAGGTACTTCACTGCTCTGTGTGAGAGCTGAATCAAGACACTAATGAAAGCTTGATGGATAGATGTCTAATGAGCCTCATTACAAGAGGAAAGGCCTTCTCCCTGGCCAGCAGACCCAGGATGCTGTGTACGAGTGTCACTGAGATCTGGTCATGCTCAGAGGGGAAGTTCCCAAGCCTGGCCTTACTCCACAAGGCAGCAGCTCCAGCAAAAACAGCCTCTGAGCTGTACTAAACTATGCTCTTACAGTATGGGATCAGTTGAACTCTTCCCATGTTTGCTGTGCCAGTAGCCAGAATCCTCTTTTCTTTTGTTTCAGCCAGAACTAGGTAGTTTGGTGGTGGTTGTTCTGTTTCAGAAGGTTGCCTTTTGCCATCTTTTAAAGCTGTAGTGAAACTTAACCAAATTTTAAATGCTTGAGTGTGGTCCAGCTCAAGACTTCAAGGACTACACCAAATGTTCCCTAAAGCTACTCTTCCTCCAGTTGCTGTGATATGATGCTGTGCACAGGGGCTCTGTCTACAACAGCCCTCTTGGTTTGACGGGGATGTTCAGAAGCTTGAGGATTCGTTTTTAACAGGTATGGTGGAGAACAGGGATTGGAATCAGCTGGTTCTGGTGTCTTGGGGGAAAGAACCATTGGAAAAGTGGTGAGAGACAAGAGGAGGAGATGAAAGATGGGAGGTTACAGTTTTAGATGGATTTACCCGTGCTGTGAATACAGTAAAATTGTTAAGAAATGTGAAATTATTCTGTTATGTAATGTAAGTCTTTATCCTGTGACTGAGATTTGCATTGGAAAATTACTGGCTTTGTTGGGTTTTTTGGTTAGTAGTGTGTTGAAAAATGGAAACCTCAAGTATGAATTTGTTCCAGAATTTAATTTTTTAATTGTGTCAGTTATTTTTCTTAAAAATATTCTTTTTAGAGGTATCTATCTGTGATAGTAGTTTAAAATAAGATGACGACTTTAAGCTAGAATAGTGGATAACTCCTCGTCCAGTGAAACATAGTGGAATGTGTCATTATAGTTTTGTAAAGTGGAGTTTTATTCTGAGACTTATAATTTTCTTTTAATGTATAAGATGTCACTAGAACTCTAAAGAATTAAGAGAAGCCATTGTGCATCTTTTCCAGTTCTTGCTGACTCTTGTTGATCTCTGTGATCTTTGGGGAGTTAGCAGTTGGAAGTGAAAATGCACAGCAGATTGGCTCAAGCCATGTTGACTTCCTGCTGATGGAAAGAGACAGTCCCAGTTCTTCCTTCTTCCCTGCTGTGAATTTTCTTATCAATTTGTAGCATCTCTAGTTTTATAGGACTTGTGTAGAACTGGTTATACTAAAGAACTTGTCGTAAGACTAAGCCAGGGGAAAAGCAAAGTGGGCAATCTGTGTTACTTTAGGGGGTTGATTTGACTCAGCCGGGTTTTGCCCAGAGCCAGACTTCCGGAAAGGGGCTGGACTGCACAGTCATGGCAGGTGAGTCGAGGGTGGGCGTCTGTGTTGAGAGAGGGATTAGCAGCAAGGTATTGCATTTGCTTGGCAAAATACATCACTTCACCCTAAGATTCTCTAGAGGAGGAGAATGAAAATGGGCTGTATCCCTGTCAGATGTCTTTAAGCTCAGTTTTCTGCCCTGAAGGAATACAGCTGCTGCTGCAAGTGAATAGCTGCCATTAAAAGGTGAAGTTAGTAGTCGAATGCTGCTTTTACTCTCCGGCTCTGGAGAAACTGAGATGCATCTCTTCAGTCCCTTGTAGTGCTTTCTGAACTCCTTGCTGTTCCCAAGCAGGTCACTGCACACAGTCTGAGAAATGTGTTTCTAGGTTAGGGCCTTGCTTGTGTTAAACTTCTCTTACACCGCCATTTAAAAGGACTAGAGTAACGTAAAGCTAATCTTCAAACAAAAACCAGCCCCTCCCCAACCTGGCCCTTGCTGTACCACCTTCTCCTCCGCTTACTGTTTGATACTTTGTCAAGCAGAAAGTGGAATCTTGCTTTCTCTGCTTGCAGAAGAGAGTAAGAGGCATAGCATCAAATTTTTCCAGAAGTGTTGCATGACCTATCTTTTTTGAAATAAAAAATCATTCAAAATTGGTGTGTTTTGAAATAGCTTTTCCGTCTCATATTTAGAGTATTTAAATAATTGCTGAATAGCCAGACAAGCTTTACAGTGTTTCTTGGCTTTTTTGGCAAGAGTTATCATACCTGCTTTTCTCACTGCCAGCCCTTCTTAATCAATAAGTAGCTGAAAACGGTAGAGGTTTTATGAATCAGCTGCATGCTGTTTACTGTGCTTTGCCAATTTACAGTGAGGGGGAAAAAAGGGCTTAATAATTGATGGGCTAATAGGTGCTGGTTTATATGCATTAGACATTATCATATTAAATATTCCTAAACATGAATTTATAGACATATTGTCAAAAGTAGTTTAATTTTTAATTCTATTTATTTTATTTTTGGGTTTATATTAATACAGTTATGTTTTATTGTATGTCTCGAATGGTTATTTTGAAAGTAGTGTTCATACAGTGTAGGATGGTCTGTGATCAATTTTAGAATAAAGAAGTGTTTTATAATGAAACACTTCTTTAGTTAGTACTGACCACTGTATTTTCTTTGGTATAGTCTCAATGCTTTTTTTTCAATTTCTAATTATTTCTGTTAAGTTACACTGCACTCAGCTACATCAATCAACTATTAATGAAGTAAACTTTGAGAATGTAGTGGGACAGAGAGCTTAAAAGGTGTAAAAGATTTATTTATTCATTATAGTCGGCGGGGGCTAGGTGCCTTGCCAAAGGTCAGAGGAAGCATTTGTGACTGAGGGAGTATAACACACTTTGCTTTGTGTCCAATTCTTGTACTTGAATAACAGTCACATTTCATGTGTGTTTTCTGATATTTTCCATGTACTCCAGATATTTGTTATGGAAATCAAGTCCTTAAGTACCACTTCTAGATGTTGGGCCTCTGTGGTAAGATAACAGTCCAAAAAGTGGTTCCTTGTTGAAGTGTTGGTGTTTATATTTAAATACCACATTTTTTTTAAAAACTGTTCTATTTTTCAGTAGTACTGCTTTTTTTTCTTTATGTATATTTTCATCAATTTTTGCTGTTAACATGAGGTAGTCTATTTGTTTAAAGCCTAGTTTAACAGTCTTAACTAATTAAAATTTGGCTTGCTATTTAAAATTAAACTCTATTTGAGTGTATTAGTTCCTCATCTTTTGATTTAGCTCCGTCTGGTTGATTTAGGCATAATTTTTTGTTAAATAAGAGATTAGACTACCATAAACAAGAAAAATGTAGGATAGTCTCATTGCTTGAAATTAGTGAGAGGATAAATAGGGGCATAAAACTGCCTAGAAATTCATCTATCCAGGCAGATTTTTCTTTTTTTCATGCTGTATTTGGGGGAAAAAAAGTGGACATGTGCAGAAACTGTGAGTACAATTAGCGTCAAGCAGATAAATCCAACTCTAATCCTGTTTACGCTCTACATCAGACAGATGTGCTGAGATTGATTTAGACAAGCCCTTGGCTTATAGTAACTTTTTTTTAAGTGCCTTATATTCTGGTTTTGTTAGATCTTTGTTGAATGTTAAGTGCTGTTAGTTTTGCTCTTCCTTAACGCCAGTAACCTACTTTATACAGGTTCCGTCTCTGCTTTCATGATGACAGGGCAGCCTGGTAGAAGAGATTATCTTTATTCCTTGTAATTAAATTGACTTTTTTTTTCCAGAAGATACAACAATGGGAAGTGGGTACTGAATTAAATAAATAGCATGATATCTAATAGATGTATACTTAAATCTCTCACAAGAGCAGATGGTACCCAATATCTTTCTAAGTAATGTGAGAGGACAGTTAATGTCCTGAAACTGCTTGCAATAACCAATACAGTACTAACGAGCCAATACGGTTTTCAAAGTTTAAAAAAGTGTCTAATCCAATATATACTTTATTTCAAAAGTTAGCTTTGTTGTTATCTCATACCAGAAGTATTTTATAAATACAGCTCATGACTTAATTTTTCTTTATCTGAGTTGTTTTATAAAATTTTACTGAATTTGAAATGGTCTTATTTTCAGTAAGCAGAGAAGATAAAAATTATAGAATTTGCCTGGGATTTTATGCACATTTCTTTACAGCGATAGTAAAAATTGGCTGTCCTAATCCTACTAGTTAAATCAGCATTTCCTCTCCAAATTGAAACATGAGGATGATGGCTTTTTACCATTCAATTGAGCATTCCTAGAGTTTATATCCTTCTCCGAGATGCATTTGGAAATGTATTCCTGTAAAACAACCGAAGTCAAATAGTGGTTTTGAAAGTCTAGTGCTGCCTAGTAAGAATGTTTTATTTTAAATATCAAAAGTTTTGATATGCATCTGAGCAATGTAAGAATTTGATAAATAGAGAGTAAGAGGAAGATGCACAAACAAATAAGTCACTGGCTGAAATAGTTATGAAAAGAAAAGGCAGACCTTACCTGGTTTATTACTAAATGTCATTCTATGAAAGCTAGTGGGGAATAACAAGTATTTTAACAGGCCTTCATTTTCCTTGACTTGTGCAGGACAAATAGGCTAATGTTTCTAACTTATCTGTAGTGCACATCCATAACATTGGCACAGTAGAGTTTGTGATATCCTCAGCAAAACTAAGAGTTAAATCCAAAATATGATTTGTTTAAAAGTATGATTTATTTAAAAGTATTTAAAAAGCAAGCCCACTTAGAATATTTGTAGTGGTCTGGGAAAATGAATGTTGCAGTTATTGCTGCAGAATGGTTGTGGTTATATATCACGTGTTTGTGTTCACTCATTTTCCTAAAACATTGAGATTGTGTGCTGGCGTTTTCAGTCTGCTGTGTGTCTCACAGTGAGAATTTGTGAAAAAACATAAGCAGACCCCTCAAAAAATTCTGTTCTAAAAATTAAAACAAATCCTTGATATAGGTGTTAAACTATGTAGTTCTAGGTAAGTGATTTGGGACATCACCAGTCAGTTTTTCATTTCAGACTTACAGAGACTATTTACGCCTAAATGTTTTAGAAGAGCAGTTCAAAGTTTGACAAAAATGAAGATCTTGGGTTTGGTAATGTTAGTACCAAATTTGTTTGCACAATGCCTACTTTGAGTCTGTGTAAAATCATCGTTCAAATGGAATCATACAGTATTTTTCCCCCCGTCAGTTCCTCATTTCTACAGGATAAATTGAATGTAAATGCTTTTACAGCAGTCATTCTTGTACTTTAAGATTTGTGTTGGTTTTTTTTTTAAAAAAATTAGGTGAATTTCCTCCTGTTTATTTGCTGTGTACTTCTGAAAATCTGCACTACAGACAATTTCCTGTGTACTATCTCAGTGCACACCAGCATTTACTTGTCACAGTATTCCTGCTAAGAATGGAATGATTTCAGTCCAATTTTACACCTTAGTAGCTGACTTACGGGATATTAGGATGGCAAAATATAACAAGTTGGGAAAAATATGTGGAAAGTATAGCAAGGTCATGCTTCTACCTGTAGCAGGTTATTTGGTATGGAACAGGAAAAAATGAATTGGTTGAGAATTGTGAGGAGAGGTAATATTGACTTGAGTTTTAGCTGTGTTAGCATGGCTGAGGAGAAGTCATCCAGGATTCCTGGACAGAGAGATGATCACTGCATAGTCGCCTTCAAGAAATGATGTTGAGAAATGCCAGCATCAATCTGTTACAAGAACTGACAAAGTTCTTCCTGCCCAAAAGAAGTATGACTTTCTGAAACGCTCAGCTTCATGTGGTGTAATGAAGGTGGTGGTGCTGCCCATCTTTCCCAGGGTGACAATTAAAACAGACTTTTCCCAGCACTTCAGTACAGCATGTATCAAGTATTCGTCAAACAGAGTCTGTTATGGCTTTTGCTATTGAGAAACCAATTGTCAGAGCTGTTGCTAGATTTGGGGAAGTTTTCTGGTTTTTAGCATTTCTTGCCTTGGCCTGCAAAGGAACCTTTACTGGTCTGCTGTATTGGACCTGCTGTAATTACGAAGAACTCAGGGAAACTTTTCTTTCTGTGTCCAACGAATCTGATACCTGCAGGAACAGTGACACTTTTCCTTCCATTTGTGTATTTGACTTTGTTTTTGAGGAATCGGAATGCAGCTCAAGAGAGCAGAAAAGGGAGAAGCCTGTACCATAGTGGCTCAGTTGATACATCTCCAAAATGCACTTGGAAATGAAGTGATAGCATCGGCAGCTACAGCATCCATGTAAATAACGGCCCCCAGATAACCAAAACTTCCCTTAGCCTAACACAAATCGGCCCTGGGATGAGGATCTTGAACTGTCTCAAGAACTTTTTTGAAACTGTTCTTCTTGTCTTCTAAGCTGAATTCATACATCAAAAATGAAACCAAGATGGGTAATAGGGTTTTGGTTTATTTGTCCATTTTTGCTTAATTATTGTCTGATATATTTCTAATATAAACACAAAAGGCAATGGTTGTATCAAATAAAAAAATATAGTGAGCATATAGTCAGCTTGGGTCATAGCACACTTTCTCATGTATGATTTAGGAGTGTACAACTGCTATGATTGCTATTATTTATTATTATTTATTATACCATAAAGAATTTGCTTTTTGAATGCGCATACAAAAAAAAAGGAATTTCTTAGAGTGTGAAATTTTATTAATTTTTTTGAACACCAGAAAGCTGAGTAAATAACCTCTTTGAAATTGTTTTGTTTGTACAGCTGGATACATAACAAAGTTGGTAAAATAAAAGACCAGTGATTGAGGCAAATGATATGCAATAAGTTTTCAATGCAAGCATGAGCAGATGCAAAAAGTGAAGCTTGAGATGAAGCTGTAACAATATTTTTTTAGTTGTTACTCCCAATCATATTGGTAATGCTTTTCTTTTTTTTTTTTTTTCCTTACAGGTGATTCCAGTGTGGCTTTGCAGGCTCAAGAGGAGATTATTGAAATGAAAGATGTATTCTCAGTAAAACTGAAACGTCGTCGTTTTGCAGGGCAGAAAAAAGGTGGTACTTTGTTGGGTATCACAATTTTTAAATGCTTGAATAAAGGAGAGAATAAGCTCACAGACTGTGCTGTCCATTTAAATAACTTAAGTGAAGATCATTGTCAGTCATGGTTTAGACATCTGAAGGAAATTCTGAATGGTAAGCATTTAATTGAGGTTGATGTCATATTTATTTCTGTTGGCAACACATGAGGTTGAGTGAAGCTTAGAAACATTGTGCCTGTGGAAATTAAGACACAGATATGAATCTTATTTCTGGCAAATATTTACTACTGAAGTTTTACATGGTCAAGTGTAAAATATAGGAAAGTGACAGAAATGGAATAATGTATCTGTAAAACTGAAACCAATTGTTGCTGGTTTTGGAAGTGTTTTGGAAGCCACTGAAAATAAGTGGTTTACTTTATTCTGACTGAAGAGTCTTCTGGGAAATCTGTTTCTGAAAGAAATAACATGTTTTGTTGATATTTTCACGTGAAATTGCACTGCACCCTTAAGGTACTACAGTAGTTGCACTTCTGGGAACTCTTTGGGAACTTTCTGGTGATGGTTTACAAGCTCCTACTTGAGACGTCCAGATTCTTTCGGAGACTAATGGGAGACACTTTCCTCCTCTTCATAAGTTCAGGTGGCAGTGCTCTTAAGGGTCTGTAGGACTCTTCTTGTATAATTGGATACAAAATTTATTGACACTGGTGATGGGAGGCAATTCTTTACTTTCAAAATACCTTTCTGTGTTTGCCTGGGCTAATGCCAGTTTCAGGATGCTTTGTTTAACCAGTTACAGGGGGTTTTGTGTTTTTTTTTGTTTGTTGTTGTTGCTGTCCTTTTTTCTGGAAGCTCTATCAAAATTAGGAAAAAAAATTCATCATATAGGGAAAGAGACCCACAAGAAATCCAAGCCTTTCACTGTAGTTTATATTTGAGAGGCACAGAATATAGCACACTTTTGATTTAAATAACCAGAATGACATCCCTTCCCCAATACCAAACTCTCTGACTTAACTCCAAAATCTGCCTCTGTTTACAGATTATAGCAAATGAGTTTGTTTATTACAGAAGAAAAACAGTCTATCCTGTAACAGACTATTAGAACTCCTGGTGAATTGTTCAGACTGAGCCAGGTTACAGAATTCAAATCTTGTACATCTGTAGTGTTTGTAACAACACTTTGAATAACGATTTATGGTGTACTCTAGCAAAGTTTCACAAGCAGATATTAGAGAAGCAACGTGAGTTATTAATGGTGCATTCTTACGTTGTTTGTTTACAGTATACTTTGGATTTTCCCAATCAAGATGTGTATTAAAAAGTGCCTTCCCTTTTCCCCTTTTGAAAGACTTTATCATGAAATATCTCAATCTGCAGAAGTGCCAGGATTCCTGTAGATCTCCAGCTACCCATAAAGGCAAGGACATTTGCATAAGGAGCAAATGTCTGTTTTGTTCCCAGATTACCCTGCATCTATCAGGAGCAGTGATACCATATGTTCACAGAAAAAAAAGCTGCAGTATCCCTAGCTCAGGTTGCCTTGACCTCGAGGTGCAGTCTCTTGTTTTATAGCTTTGTAATTGGAAGCCACCTGAACCTGGAAAAAAGTATTCTGTGCAACACTGTTTCAAGTTCCTGCTTCAGTCTTGCTCCAGAAGCTCAGACCTTGTACAGATTTTTTGGGTCTCTGATCAGTACATTTTTTCTCCTTGCCTTCCACTTCAGGAATAAACAGGACTCAGAGTGATAAAAATAACCAAACAAAACCCTCATAATACCAGTTGCTAATGTGTATATTCTTCAAAGTCTGGACTAAAAGCGTACGATGCAGTTGAGTTCTGTTGATCTTTCAGTGACTGATATTTCTGTGTGAAACAGTAATGGTTTTTCATAGTTTTTGCTGTGGCTTTTTTTTTTTTTTGTAATAATGCTGGAGTCATCATCGTTAATAAACTCAAATTGGCTGCTTCTGGTTTTATCCTTCTAAAATAGTAAAAATTACTTCCCTGCCCTCCCTCCTCCCCCAGTTTATCTGATCACAAAGTAATTGTTCATTAACTGCTGCATTACTTACTTGAAGGATTTTTTTTATTGTTTCTGGGCTGGAGCAAATTAAAAGCAGGTGATTTATCAAAGTACAACATACATATGTATTTGGTCAGTAATATTTAGACATTCTGACAAATGGGAGTACGTGTTACTGACAGGTGTGTTTCCTCTGCAGATAAATGCAATTTCTGCTTGTTTACCTTACTCTTTGATAAGTTTTTAGACTTTTATGCATATACATTAATTAAGGAACAATAATAGCAAGTTCATCAGTGATGATATGAGCCGAAGTTTATCTGGAGGTTTCTAATGAAGATTTTTAATCTTCTAATGAAGATTTAATTTTTTCTGAAATTTCATGTACACAGTTTCCTTTTTACTGTGTGTTCTGTGTCTGGCATGAATGTTTCATACATGGTTTTTCCCTGTTCATTTTTATTGTCATCATAGTGAGTGTCCTCTGTTTCTTTGACTTTATGCTCAGAGTACTTCAATTGAAACTGAGCTATAATTTTTTATGAAGCCTGTTATCATATAGGTGAGCACACATATAATTGTTTAGAATTTAGTTACAGCGACTGCTATTATGTTTTTTGTGTGTGTCAGGGTAACTAAATATATGTACCACCATTTTCCCATATTTAAATAAGTTCTTATTTTCTGTCTGATGTTGCTGCTGTTCCACTGCATGCCAGCTAGATGTGAAGAGCTTGCTCACTGATATGGTGTTCCTGAAATATGATCTTCTGTACATCGCATGTTTGTTAAACTGATGTAAGACAGCCGCTGCCATCTTGATGCATCTATGGAGCCTTGGCTCTGGGCTGGCTCCTGGAAGGCCCCAAAGGGGGGCTTAGATGGGGTCTAGTGTGCTGTTATCTCGTGTCAGCCCTGGTGCACACCCCACTCTCAGTGATTTCCATTTATACAGCGCATCTTTTTGTACGGGACTTATGGGCCTGGCATGTGGGGACACACTGTGTCAGTAGAATTCACTGTTTCACCTAAAATCCTCTGCACATGCAAATACACAGTGGTTCTTAAGTTGAGACAGGCTCAAAAATGAGAGAAAATGTACAGTTGTCAATGCTTATCCTTTTTTTTAACAAGATAAGACAGTTGATTTGAGAACGCGTTACTTAAAAACTCTGTAAACTAACAAAAGACAGTAAATATGGTTAAGAATAAATGATAAAGTAGCAAAAAATGCATGAAGTGCATTTTATTTTTATCTGTTGCTGTGCAGTATCTCTCACACTGGGATTTGATATGAATGCCTGAAACTTCATGCATGAAGTTTTAATTAAACCATTAATGTTAAACATTAACTTAGGTTAGTTAATATTAACAGTGGTGTCTCCATAGTTACATTAACAACTCTGTCTCATGTTGTTAGTTTTTCTCATGTATAATATTCTTAATGTTGCATAAAGCATTTATAAATGTAGGTGGGAATGACATGATTCCAGGCTCTTAACTTTTGTAACATAAACCCATTTTCCTAAGGCCGAGGCCTGAAAGCAGCACAGATGTATGTCTGAGCACAGCGTCTCTGCTGCCCTAGGAGCCTTTGTTTTCAGAACACCCTGATTGACCCACCACCCTTCACGGTTCACTGATTCACTTGATAGATCAAGTTTAAACTAGTGCATATTAGCACATTTGTTAGTACTAGGGGAACAGTTGGCCTTCCTGCTTTAGGCTGCTGGCTCGTTTCAAATGGAGCAGCCACGGAAAACAATAGCAGAATACCAGTTAGGAGAGCCCCAAAAGGCTGCCAGACTGGGATCAGTTGCACACGGTAGTCAATGACATTGATTCATTCATATAGATGTTGTTAAAAGACAATTAAAAGATTATTATTTAAAAACACTTTAAAGAAGCTTCACAGTAATATTGTGTGAAAGTTTAATCTTTGGCTGTTACTGGATATGCTTTCATTAAACTCAGTTGTTTGGTGTGTTCTAACATGTCCCGTGCACACCAGGAATGATAAAGTAAGAAATTTTGCCATGATCATCTTTTTATGTCAGTTGGCAATTATTTGGCACAAACAAAATCACTTCAGTAGTGTACCATCTCTGCTCAAAAGCCTTCTTTGCAAAAAATATTTCTGTGAATGAAATATTTTATCTCTCTAAAAAAGTATATTGGTATTCAAATAGTCACAAAGAGAATATTTGAATACTTTCATCCTGTGAATTTGTTTGGTTCTTGAAAATCTTGCTAGGGTTTATGTATTACTCTGATCTACTTTTCAGCAACAGCCTAGTATACATAATCATAAATGCAATTTTTGGTTTAGAATTGTTTAATGAATGAATTTTTCTTCAAAAAAATTAAATTCAGCCATTTCCTCAAAAATCTAGGATTTTTTTCCCCCACCAACTGAAAAGTCTATTTTCTTTTGTCTACTTAGGATTTCTTTTGAAACTTTATATTGCCACCTAGGGTTAAATTTTTACATCTAATACTCAGAAACATTGACGTGAGATAGTGATGTTTGCTTTTATCCCTTCAGTTTTCTCGTGGTGTCTGTTTCACAGTACTGTAACTCACACTGTCTGGGTAACAGAATTTTTGACACTTCATCTGCTTTCTCTTCTTCTACAAACTGTTTCCTATTCTTTTCCCCTGCTTTCTGTATTATATTCTTATATTTGTATGTTTGGTGGGGATGTTTTTGTTTGTTCTTTTATAAGTTTAAAGTATACTTAGATATCTGAGACTGATGTCAGTTTTTACAGTTTTTTAGCTCTGGGTGTTGGTGGGGGGTTGAGTATTAGGAGGAGCAGCTGATCACAGGTTCTTGTAAATAAGATAAGAAACATAACAGCACATTTATGAATTTGGTTAAATCTTTTCTCTTTTGAAGCAGGAGTTTTCAATTTAATTTTTACTGATGCTTTAGGCAAATGATAAGAGTCACAGAAATTATTTTTTTGGTCTTTATATTTTTATAATTTCTAAAAGACTGCAACAATACCACTTAGTAGATTTCAATTAAGACATTATTGTAATGTTTTTATGATGATTATTTATGTGTATTAATAGTCATTGGGAGCTTTTGTTTAGTCTTCCTTGTTTATGTTGTAATTCCTGTAATAAGAAATTTCACTGCAGTACATACCTGCAGTCCTTGTTGCTGTTTCCAGAGAATCAAGAAGAATTTAGGTTGGAATGGACGTCTGGAGATTATCCGTTCTAGCTTCCTGCTCAGGGCAGGTGAGCTTCTAATAAAGATCAGGTTGCTAAGAGCCATGTCCAGATAAGTTTTGAAAATCTCTAAGGATGAGCAATGTCATCCATGGCTTAGCTGCCCTCGTTGTGAAGGGAGATTTTCTTTATTTCACATTGGAATATTCCTTTTGGCACTTGTGTGCACTGCCTCTTTCTCCTTGCACCTGCCGGAAGCCTGCCTTGGTGGCCTGTTACTCCCACAGTGGATGCTTAAGGAAAGCATTTAGGTGGATTTTGTTCCTGAGGCTGTCCCGGGCGGCTGCCACTGACTCCTGCCTGTGGCCTGCCCCAGCCCCTTGTTGTAGTCGCAGTTCTCTGTTGGGCTTGCTCACTTCGTCTGTCTTGTGCTGGGGGGCCTGAACGTGGATGCAGTTTTTTAGCTTCGGGCTCCAAAGATGTTGAGAACAAGGGTATAGGGATATCCTTTGGACTTTGGCTGTCCTTTTGCTGCAGCCCAGCGAGCCATTGCCCTTCCTGGCTGCAGTGGCACCGTTCCCTCGTGTCCAGCTCTGCCCACTGGGAGCTGCCAGTGCTCTCCAAGAGGCGCTGCCTGCTTGGCCTGGCTCCAGCACCCGCTCTGAGGGTTTGCTGGCTCAGGTTCTGGGCTTTGTGTTTGTCTTTACTGAACATCTTCAGGCTTTTCTCAGACCTTTCTTGTAGCTAATCAAGGTCCTCGTGAACAGCAACCCTTCCCTCCAGCACATCCTCAGTCCCTCACCAAGTTCTCTATTTTCTTTTTTCTCTGTTTTGAAAGAGATGCTTTTGAACACAGGTTCTTGTTACTGAAGACATGCAGGATTCTCCAGGATTATTTTGCTGTGCCGTGGCTTGGCACTCTGTGTAACATTTTGACATACATATTTGACATACTTTTTTTTTGTCTGTGCTTTTGAGGTTATAGCAGCAAACTGATCCAATAATTTCCTTCAGTATCTTTAAGAAATCTTCTAAATTTTCTGACAAACTGGATAAAGAGCTAGTTTGCATTTTGAGATTCTTTGATGTGTTTAAATAAATGAAAAAGTAATCTCTGAGACTTCTGTAATTATATTTTAATCTTAAGAAATACTTCCCTTTTTAATACTGAAATAGTATTTAGCTATCATTTCTTTGAGTAATTGTTCCTGCTCAGTTGTTGAGGTAGAGTAAATGGAATGAGCTGCAGGAAGTCCCGGCTGACACTCTGAAGGTACAGGTAGCTGTAAAAATTGAAGTAATATTCTTCATGGGGCAGGAAAAGATGCTTTCATTCTTGGCTCCTTTTGGAGTTGTGGCCTACTACTAATTTTGTTCTTGAATGTTGAAAGCAGTACACTCGCCAGATAGTCTAGCTTTTATTTGGCTAAGAAAGTAATTGTCTGCCCTGATACTAAAACAAAATTTAGAATTGTTCAAATAATGTATTTTAAATAAATACCAAAATAAGAGCAGTATTGCACACTACTGCTCACGTTTTGTAGCAAAGCAGCCTCACTGAACCATGGCAATTGTAAGAATTCTAGAAAAGAGAACTTGAAAAGTAATGTTATTGGTTTAGTGTGAGTTATTTACTCTTCAACAAAAATGCCATGTTTCAAATAATCTAATTACTTCATGGGATCCATGTACAAGGCATGGTTCAGCTTTGCATAGCAGTATTTCTCAGTGTTGTTTCCTTGGAGGTTGTTACTCCAAAGACCCAAATGAATAAAAATTCTCAGATTCCAACTGATACTGCCAAGTTTTCAATTTCTTTATATTTTTTGGACCTCTTTCACAACCAGGAAATTTCTGTTGGACTTTTTGATTTGCGCTCTCAGAAAAGAAAAGCATTGGATTGTGGTGTCAGTTTTGCTGGGTGTTACTTTCGTATGCCTGCTGGGAGTGAGCCATGTTAAATTCCAACAATGATATGTTTTTATGTTTGGGTTTCTTTTCTTTTTTGGTGCCCAAACTTCTAGCTTAACATTCACCCTGCTCCTGAATCAGGGGTTAACTAGGCTATGACATATGCACTTTTTTTCTGGTTCCTACAACTGTTTGTTAGCTGTACACACAGAAGTAATCAATATTCTAATTTAAAGATAAGTAGTGCACAAGCAAGAAGAAATTGAGAGTTTTTAGACTATAATTTGCTTATCCTGTCAAAGTATTGTAATGGTTCTGATATTAAAAATTCATTTAAGCTGTAAAAATAGTCGGGTTGTGTGTAATCTTAAATGTTTTTTGTTTTTAGGCTTTCAAAACAGACCAAAATCCTTGAAAGTATTTGTTAATCCAAACAGCCACAAAAGAGAAGCCACTCACATTTATTATGAAAAAGTTGCACCTCTTTTTAAACTTGCTGACATAAAAACTGATGTCACAGGTAAGTTGCTTCAAAAGCATAGCTTAATCCTTTGTGAAACCAATACGAAAGCATGCGAGACAATTTAAATTTACTGCTAATCCTTATTGCTTTTGACTGCAAGTAGTGCATTTGAACTCTAGTTAATACAACACAATAAGTTTTTATTTTGTAAAAAAATGTTTTAGTGGTTCTGTTACTGATTCAGTATTTTTCACCTATAGCAATCAGTACTCGTAATCTAGGCTTCTTCCGATGTCTGTTGTAATTGACTTGAAAAATTCTCAGTCTCAGCTTAAACAGATTATAAGAGAGGTCTCATCTTGCAGTTGTTCCTTAAACTTCTTATGAAATGATAACTTGTTCAGGTTGCAGGTCAAAAATTATTCTGAGGAAATCCGATTTAGCCATGAAAATATAATAATGCAATAATGGTACATGAAAATTATCTTGCTAATTTTATTACCTGTATCTATGTATTTTTAAAATTATTTAGCCCACGGTTTAAAGTAAAATCAGTTGAAGATTAAAGACACATTAGAAGAAATGTGAAAAAGATTGTCTGTATTAGAATTCTGTAGTGATAATTTCTTAACTACTCTTAACTGAGAGGGAATGGCAGCAGCTTTATATAAGTTTTAATTCTCACAAACATACTTTTCTACCTGCAAGTCATGGATGATAGTGTGAACAGACTAATAATGTCGTTGTGTTAGAAATTTAACTTAGCCTTGTTTGGTCACAATTTTTAAAAAAAGTTTTAATGTAAGTTGTGAATATAATTTGTAGAGGTTTCAATAACATTTTTAGTAGTAAAATAAGAAAAAGTTTTAAGTTTATTTAAAAAATATTTTTCTTTTAAACTTTAATAGGAAACTTCTGAGATGAGCCAGAAAAATGTTTAATGGCCTATCCTTTAATTAAGGTTATTTTGGCAATGTTGAAGTACTATTGTGCTTATTAGCTGCCTAACACTCCTCCTACAGGCAAAATGAGAAAACTACATTACAATTTTCAGTGCTAGTAGAGAACTATAGTTAAGGACTATGCATTAAAAAAAGAAGAGGATGGTGGTGGGTGCTGAGTAAAAGTCCTGTCCATTGGTGCCATATTCTAATAAAACTAAGCACTTTATTTCAATTAACTTGGACTGGGTTTTTTCTTCCCAGAATTGTTTTGGATTTTGTGGCGTTGGAGTGTGCATCTTGCTGTTCCTGAGTTTTTGGAACATGGCCAGTATTTACATAACTAGTGGCATAGAAAGGTGTATTAGGTACTGAAATTGTGAAGGCTTTTGTACAATTTTTGCACTGATGATATTTTACATTTCGACTTTTCCATATAGACATATTTAAAGCTTAAAATTCATTGAACACAAAATTAAAATTCATTGAACACAAAAATTTTGTAGCAAATTTGAACCTCTGAAGTGCTAGTGTATACAAAATACAAAACTTGCAGGCTACTATAAACACCTCAGACCATCAAAAATTGACAGTGGAGTGCTGAAAGACAGAGCTCTCCTCAGCCAATTATGTACACTGGTAGCTGGTTGGTGCTTCCTCTCTGATCAGGCTTTCCAGATCTTATTCTTCATTGTAGCTTCTCTTGGAATAAACTTCTTATGTGTTCAGAAGTTTGGAGTGGAAATATTCTCTCCTACCCGCGGACATACAACAATCTAAAGACATGTATGCAAATAAGCGAGTGCTGAAGTAACATGTACTTTTTCTAATTATTTAAAATTTTGTAGGGTTTTCCTTTCCCCCCACCAAATTACTTTGTATACTACAGCAGTATTAATTTCAGTAAAAAGAACCAAAGGTCTTACGGAGTGGATTGTGTTTTGTTGGGTTCTTGGGTTATTTTTGTTACATGCAGTAAGCAAATCTCTGAAGTGCTTAGTGCACTATAAAGTGTGAATTAGCAAATTAAAACTGAAGCAGTACTTTTAACTGTAGCTAAGGTGAAATAATAGTTAAAATCTGACCTCTTTTATGAACTGGGCAATCTTTTGTGCTGCAGCTGGGACATGGCTGCTAGGGTAAGTGACTCTTCCAAAAATTGAGTTCTACAGAAGCTCATTCCACTGTTGAGATACCTGCAAGCACTGGCAAATAGTGATAATTGGAGCTAGTATTTTAGAAGTACATTAGTATCTTGCAAAATCTTACGCATAATTAAAGGAAAATAAATAAAGGAAACCCTGACAGAATCCTAGCTTGTTTCACTTCTTTTCCTAGTTTTGACTCTTTTGCTTCCATTTATTCACACTTACAACCTGGATATTTGGGCAAAAATAAGTCTTCCCAAGCTCCTATTTTTAGGGCAGAATCACAAAGGAGAAGGATGCTTGAGAATTGGACAAACAGCATTGTTTTAAACTTACCATACGGTAAATAACAGCAGATAACTGGTGCTGATGCTGGATGAAAAAAAGATGTTATCATTAACAGTTACAGTCCTTTTGATTTCAGTCTGGGACGTGAGTGCCAGTATATTTAGGTGTCACATGAAAGCGTCTCCTGTTCAGAAGTGTTGAACTAATTGTATATTGCTTTTTTTATGTGTAGAGACCAAGCCCTTAGTTCTTGTTTGCTGTGTGAAGAGGGAGTTGAAGAGTTTTGGAGTATGTGTGACTCTGTTCAAATGAGGTGCAGCTTTGGTGTCCTTCCTTCAGAATGCTGTTACCTGACACTTAAGAACAAAACACTCTTGAAAAAAACTCCAACTTTCGTAATTATACATTGGAAATAGTAAAAAAATCATTAAATAATATTTTTGTGATCGTATTTTTGCCAAATATGTAATCTAGAGCCTTCTCAAACAATGAAAGAAGCTTTCTTCCTATCACAAAAATACATTGAGTAGGTTTTTTGTTTGTTTGTTTTTCCTGCTGAATTGGAACAGTGCCAAATATTTAAACACTTAGCTTTTTTTCCAGCCATCAGAATGATTTATACATGCCCCTCTGGAGGTTTTCAAGCCTGCAGAAAACTTTTTAGACATGGTCTTTCTATGTCTGTGTTGGATTTTTCTAGGTTTTTTTCTACTTGAATGATTTTCTATATGTTCTCACAAAGTTTTTCCTGAAAACCTCATTTTTTCACTGCCTTTTTGTCACAATGTATCAAAATAGATGCCCTGTCATTCTGTCATCAAATTTTAAATTTCTTGGAATTCCCCAATCTTAAGCCTTGAGCAGTTCTTCTGCATAATTTCCAAACTTAAGCTATTAGATGCAAAGAGGATGGAGCTGCTCTCAGTCTGGCTAACATTAGTCATTTTTACTGCCTTTATTGATTTCTCTGTAGACATGAGCCCCCTTTATTTTCATGTCCTTGTTCTTTGAGTGAATTAATTCTGTAAGAGTAAGCATAACTTACAATACATTAGGAAAGCACTGAGCATGTTTTCTGTTACAGAATAAATCTTACTTACTGTTCCATTTTAATTAGACTGTATTCATAACTTTCTAAATGTCATCATGTTCATTTAAAAAGGCATGTAACCTGGTAACCAACTCTATGTTTTCATGGGAAGATTTTCTTTCACAGCTAAGCAATGGTAAGATATTTGAACCTTTCTGCGTTTTTGCATGATGCACACTCTTATTGGTCACTTTTCACACAGCCTACAGATATTGATAAAAGCATGGTTCCCATTGGTAATGCAAAGCTGAATATGGTAGCTTAAATATTGTGCTTTGATATTCCAGAGAGGCCCTGCATGGAAGTAAATTCTGTAAGTAATTTCCAGAACTTATGATAGTGATAGGTGTTTCTGCAGCAAAATGATAAATCTTTGCCTTCCATATAATCAAAACAACTCTTTTTTTAAATTAAGAATTTTCAAAACACCAAGCCCTAGAACTCTGCTGATACTGATTGGGGAATTTTGAAGTTATAGGCAATATTTACAATATTTTAGTGTGAAGTGTAAAAATTGTATCACTTTTGTTTTGATTTTGTTTTACTTTTTAGGAGAAAAGATATATCCACTGATTATATCTACACCCATACTTGTGTGTGTGTATATAGATAGGAAGAGATAGGGGTGTTTTCAGTTCTTGTAAGCAGCACTTGAGTAGTCTGTAGAAATACTGTTGGAACAGTTACAGATATCGAATGATTGTTTTAGACACCAAGACTAATAATTTTAGCAGTGTTTAGGAACACTGGAGAAAAGCCTTGAACTATATGAGCACCAGGGACAGACAAGCATGAAAGATTAATGTAATTTTGCATATAATGATGCACATTCTTACACAAAAAATCCATCTGCAAGTGTCATGTCAGTCAGCAAAAATCTTTGATGGGTGGCTGCAGCTGGGCTGTCTCTTCTGGCAAAGCTGCCCTAGAAAATGCTAAATGTAGTTACGATGCTTCGTGCCATCTGTAGTATGCCAGTTTATCCTGTCTTCACTGGCATTTACAGTACTATATAGGGTATCAGCAAACACAGAGACATCAATGTGGAGTGACAGATTCATTTCCTCCAGAGGCTATGAACTCTGGTGTATACTTGTGCCACCTTCCTCTGTGTGTTATATTCTGTTGTCACTGGTATTTGGCTTGATTTCATACTTCTGTGTTTAACTCCTCTTATTTTTGATTTAGCAATTTGCATATCCTAACACAAAGGCAATTAAATTTGATTGATCCTGAAGTAATTCAATCTTAACTGGGGATATGCTTATTTTCCTGAAGTTTACCAACTGTGTCAATGCTAAAACTTGCATTTTGATGCAACAAACATCTTGAATTATCTGAATTGAAATGTGCTAAATAGCCATGTATCTGATAGCAGCTGAATTTTAATGTTTGGCCTTTTAGCTAGCATAACTGTAAAATATAACTTCTCATACTTTTAATGCATTAATGATTTAAAAAAATAATCTAAATTCAATTACTCTGTGTTCCTTATGGGCAAAATAATTTAAAACCCTTTAAAATGATCTAATCTGCTGATCATTGATGTTTTCTGCAGTAACTGAGTATGAAGGACATGCTCTCTCAGTACTTAAAGAATGTGAACTGCAGGCATTTGATGGGTAAGTTGGTTGGTGACTATGAATTTTAGTAAACCTCATCATTATTTTTTATTTGTATTCCAATCAAAATTATGCTAGTGTGTGTTTCATGAGTTACTCTGTTTCTCATATAAATGAAACCTGGGAAAGTCAGTTCTCATTAAATGCTTTGGTATTTATTAATTACTGACAATAGAAATGTATCTTGGATTCATAAATAACAGTAAATAAATAATAACAGTAAATTAAAAAATTAAGCTTTCCGAAATACGCTTCATGAAAATTTCAGTCTCTGTATTTGTAAGAATACGAAGACAAAGAAGAAAAAGCCTGGATTTGTATCTTCTTTCACAAATATCTTCTACACTGAGTCATACTTTCATTTTTTCATCTTTGACCTTTGGGTAGCATCACTGGGAACTTCCCCTGTAAGGCTCCTCTCCAGGAGCCAGATCTAAGGGCAGACAGGAGCGGAAGAAGCTGGAAGCATATAACCCTTAGCATGATGCCAGGATTTGTGAGGGGAAAAGGCACCTGTCCTTTCTAGAACAGCACTTCTGTGCCTCCTTTGGGCGCTGTGTGTGGTGGTAGGAGGTGAGGTGGTTTTTGTGCGCTTCCTGCGCGCAGGCCTTGCACGCCTTGGCCAGGCTGGGAGGCGGCTGGAGGTGGGTTGGGTGTGGGTTGGGTGTGGACTGAAGGCCATGCCGGGGTGCATTAGTCTGCTGCTCTAATCAGCACCTGCTCGTCAAGTGCTGCCTCTTTCAGACTGGCAGAAACCTAATTCAAGTAAAAATGTAGAAATGGCAAGACAACGGTTTTTAAAAAATTTATTGCAGTATGTAAGCAATATAGCAACATGCAATTTCTGAGCTTGATTTTCTCTCTAGGAGAGTTACGGATCCTTCCGTGTTAACAGGATATGAAGTAAACTTAAGCTTATGATTTGCAGTAGTAAACTGGAAGTTTTGTATCTGAGTGCTTTCTGAAAGCAACACTCCTATGTGTTCTTTGTCCAAGCTGTTTGTTTGTAGTTTTAATTTCTTTTCTCTGATTTCCCCAGTTACTGTTCTATTTTGAAAGACCATAGGCATATGTTTTATATACTCTACCTTTTTTGCTATCCACTTTTTTTTAGGGACACTGAAAATTTAGGCACTTTGTCAATCTGGCTTTTTCTCCCTGACTGGTAGCTGGGCTTTGGTGACAAATAGAGAAACTGTATTTGTGATGCTGCTATCTCAGCTGGGTTTTCCTGTTTGTACAGTGACAGAAATAGACAATATCCATGCGTATTTCTTCCCTAGTCAGGAGCCTAAAGTATTAAGGATATTTGGAGTAGCCCAGATTAGTCAGTCCTTAGTGAATAGTTGATTAGGAAAGGTGCGTCTGATGGTTAAATGTTTCTTCCTCTCAGACGCCTTTTTCAAGGTCTAAGTAAAATTTGTTTGCTCAAGACTTTCTACTCCTTATGCATGGCAGGTTCTCACTGATTAGCATTGGAATCCCAGGTGCCTGATGGTATCTCTAGTTCCAGCCAAAAAGGCAACTCTTGATGATTAATGCTAAAATAATAAAAGTTAAAATTAGCAGCATTTTCATGTTATTCCTGGGACTCTTCATCTACACAGCTCTCCAAAATCAGAGGAAAATATATCTGTTTTGAAAAGTTTTAATAGCCAGAAGACAATCCACACAAGTCCTTCTGGGTATACAGTTTATCAGACTTCAAAGATTACTGGTTTTGCTACTGTGACAGAAAATTTTAAGCCTGGGAATAAACAAAAAATGAGTCAAAAGACAGGCGATGACTCCTGATTGTGAGCAGGAAGAAAATGTACTTCAAACTTTTGTAGTCTATTCTTCAAACTATATATTGTATTTTTTATTTAATGTGGCAGTGTTTAGCAAGAGAGAGGAAACATTCCTAAAAATTAGAGATGAAAAATCAGCTTGGAAATGATAATAGGAACTGAAGAAAATATTAAAGGAGATGAGGTAATTGAATTTAAACATTTAATAACGTTAATAATATAATGAGTTTTTTCTTATAAAGATCTGACCAGTTTTACCTGGTTGAATTACTGGACATAGTTTCACAAGTTGAATTCATAGTTGCATTCATAGAGATATATAAAAAGACTATAATTTAAGTGAATACTTCCTAAAGTAACTCTGACACTTCTGTCATCAATGCTTAGAATGTATTACTACTATTCCTATTATTAAAGTATGTTTCCTAATTTGGAGAATCACTGTAATATTTACTTAAATAAACAAAAACAAGGGAAAAAAAGGTTTGCTGTAACAGAGCTTTTACAGACAAATGCATTCCTCTCTATAGCCACAGCAGGTGGGAGTTTAATTACGTGCTCCACAAGCAGTGATTAAGTACCTTTGTGCAAAGGATTGCTGGCACTAGGATTTTATACCTTGCTAAATCCCTCAACTGCCTGCATAGTGTGTGAAAATAGCTGTTTTCAAGCGTTTTTTTAAATTTTATTGTAATATTTGATGAGTTCTTATTATAAGGGCAATTAAAAGGCATTGGAATGTTTGTATGGGTCAGCATTGAAAGATGTAAAGAGCTTTTCCACTGAGGCACTTAAACACGTGTTTGGTTCTTCTATCTGATCAGTTTATGTGCATTTCATGTGATAAGGTAAGAAAAACTTGGTAAGTTGTTAAATATATTTACTCCTACTCAGACCGAAAGCAGAAATAAGAATGCTTAAGGAACATTCAGGTAACATCCACTGATCTGAGAGTGAAGCCCAAGATTGTTGTTAAAGAAAGAATGTTTTTTAGCTTTTTGAAATGTCATTATGTATATGATGTAGGGTAGGTGCCTTCTACTTGTTTGTTCAGCGATGAAAGAGTTTGTTTTGAACTGTTTGGCATTTTTGTTTTGTGATAGGGTAGTTTGTGTTGGTGGAGATGGATCTGTCAGCGAAGTGGCTCATGGGCTACTACTTAGAGCCCAGATAGATGCTGGGAAAGACACAGACTATGTATCAAAGCCTGTCAGAGCACCGGTTCCTCTTGGACTAATACCAGCAGGTGAGAATGAAAGGTACTGTTACATTTTGTTCATCATTTGTTTTAAGTTCCTCTGGCATGTGTTACAGTTTTGGCTACTAAAGGCAGTTCTTGATGCTAAAGCTTCAGTTACAGAAGGGAGCTACTGAAAAAATGTCCTCAATTAGTGATTTATATTGGTTAGAAATGACTTGATTTTAAATTGTAATGATAATTTATAGTAATGGCACAGATGAGCTCTTTGCCTGAAGGAAGAAGCTGAGAAAGAATAAAACCAAAATAATTTTCAGCTGATCCATGCAAAGATCAAGTTTCACCCTTATTTCCTGACAGAAATTATACCAAATGAAAACTTTGTGTTCTAGGTTTTCCTTTCTTGCATCTCCAGCTTTCTTGGCAGAATTCTCAGTTGGATTCATGCGTAGGGTCTATTTTAAAATGGTGTCACGGAAATACAGTTTGTGCATTATTTTAGAAAAAAAAATGTGCACACAAAACTGCTTTCTCTCTTCTTTAGTTCTACAGACATGAAAATCTATCTCTCTTAAAAAATTGTCTTACTCTTTTATTAACTTGTGTCTTGTGGTGTGTTTTTGTTTGTATTGGGGGATTTGTGTGTCCCTTCTCCTCACAGTTTTTGTATTTGCCCTTCCTTGAGTGTAACTTTGCCCAGCAGGAAGGCTTTAGCAAGAGCTGTTGTGGTTTGACCCCAGCGAGCAGCCAAGCCCCACGCAGCCGTTCGCTCACTCCCCAGCAGTGGATCGGGGAGAGAATGAGAATGGTAAACACTGGAAAACTCTTGGGTTGAGATAAAGACAGTTTAATAGGAAAAGCAAAAGCTGTGTGCACCAGCAATGCAAAGCACGGAATTCATTCCCTGCTTCCCATGGACAGACAGGTGTTCAGCCCTCTCGAGGAGAGCAGGGCCCCATCACATGTGACAGTGGCTTGGGAAGACAAATGCCATGACTTTAAATGTCCCACCCTTCCCCCATTTTATATACTGAGCAGATGTCGTATGGTCTGGAATATCCCTTTGGTCAGTTGGGGTCACCTGTCCTGGCTGTGTCTCCTCCCACCCTCCCGTGCACCCCCAATTTCCTCATCAGTGTGGCAGTACAAAAAGCAGAAAAGGCCTTGGCTCTGTGTAAGCTCTGCTCAGCAATAACAAAAACATCTCTGTGTTACCAACCCTGTGTTCAGCACAAATCCATAACACAGCCCCATATTAGCCACTGGGAAGAAAGTTAACTCTATCCCAGCCAAATCCAGCACCAGTCAGTAGAGTCAGGGTTGATTCTGGACTGGGATATGAATCACTTCTCTTAAAAAGAAGAGAGGTATTTTTGTGTGAACACTACTCTCTGGTGTGGATGTTTGCTAAGACTACTTGGCATAGTTTCTCAGATGTTTTTAACGAGTAAGGAAAAAATTCCTGCAGCCAGTAAAACAGCGAATCACTGGTTTTAGTTTTCTACCAAAAAAAAGGAGCACGTCACTTTGAACTGAGCAAGCAGATTTTTAAATGCTTTGACTTGGTTTGCACATATAAAAAGAGCATCAGTTGCTTGTAAAAGAGCAAGATTACCTTAGCTTTCTGTGAGGTTAAAAAACCCTTGGGTCTCAAAGACATGAGGGCAATGAATTTGAATAGAGAAGTTGGGCCATCACTTAGCAGCTCAGTTACTGTGAATATCTCGATGGTTCTGAGACAGAATCTCTTCCATGTTGTGTGAAGGTCGCTGTGCCTCATCATTGGTGCTTACTCTCCTCAGTTTACGACAAATATGTCATGATCAGACAGCACTTTTAAACCCATAAGAATTCCATATGGTTTCTTACACAGAATGGCATAGATTTTGTTAAAAGAGGATGAGAACAATTTATAAAATGATATTATGAGAAATTCCTAATAAGTTCTTAAAAATAATCTGTTGTTTTTTTGATTTCCATATTGCTGATATTCCATGAGATAGTCAGTTAGGAAACAGGTAAGTATGATACTGTTCTCACGAGGATGCAACTCTGGTCAGTTAACTTTTTTTTCCCCACCAGAAATCCATTGTAAAAAATTGTTAGGATTTTCCAGCCAAGTAGAAACAGCAACTGTATTACAGGATAGCATTATGTGAGTGACTTAAAATCTGGTTTTAGCCTCTATAATAAGTAGTTAAGACAGCATTTTGAACTTTCAATCATCTTGATGAGAAGGAGATGCTCTTGAAACAATTTACCTCCTGAAGAGAGAGGTCCAGAGGGGAGTATGTTTTTACTGAAATACTCTACTGAGCTGCCTTATTGTGGTCCAAATCAAATGGATGAGATGTGGGGAAGCCTGCAGTTGTACTGCTGGCCATTAGCAAGAGTGTTTGTTGCTATGGGAACTACTGCTAAGAAACTGTACGGAGGGGGAAACAGAGAAAGGGGAGGGGGACCTGGAAGGACATTAAAAAAGCTATCCAGTTGTTACAGAACAAGAGACAATCTGTATCTGATGCCTGTGAACCTTTTTGGTCCAAAGTGGTTCATTTAAATAAATTCATGATTCCCAGTTAATTCAGAAAATAAAATATTACTGAGGGACTGTTAATTTCTGTGATATTTCAGGCAAAGAACCAAAATGTTGGTGCAGTTTTCATCAGAATTTTAGCTATGCTTGACTAGGAAGTCATTACATCACATTTATCTGTTTGGATGGGGGAGACATTAACAGCCTTATGAATATTCATGTCGTCTGGTTAATTAAGTTAATTGTACTGCAGAAGTGCTTGCACTTCCAAGGACAATTTTTTTCTCTACAATTTCTGTTTGGTACCTACATCAGTCATGCTTTACATGGCCTGCAGATTCTGTCCTTACTGAGATGCTTTTGCACTTTTGGTGGGAAGGAGGTTGTAGGAAGTTGTTTGTAATGTCAGGAAAATAGGTAGATATTTTAAACAGAATTACATTTTTTGGAGTAATAAAATCTTTGTTTCTGCACAAAAATGCTGATGATAGAGATGCTGGAATTGCGTGGATGAAACCCTTTTACATTCAATTGAGTAGTTGGAATGAGAACTAAAAATGTGACTTACTAATGTGTGAGGGGTGCAAGTCATGGGCATCAAAGGTTTTTAGTCTCTGAGGTAATATGATAGGGTTCAGGGGAACAGTTGTTATTGGTAAATAATATCTTAAGCTTGCATAGGGGAGAAAAAGATTACTTGGGAATATGAATAATGGCATTAAAACCATTTTTATTGAATCACCATTTAAATCAGAAAAGCTTGTATCATTATTTTGTATGGCTTTTATGGTTTTTGCTTTGTTTATAGGCTGCGTGTTTTAGGTTTGCTTGTTTGTTTTGGTTTGGGTTATTCTGTCTGGCATCCTGCTTGTATAGGACTTAGTTAATGAGGCACATTATTATTGAGATTAAAAATGCTGGTAGGCATGTACTAAGTGGGGGTTTTAGAGAATATGATGGTGCTTGCTCCCACAAAACTGTGCTTGTTCCAATTCTTCAACTTGTGGAAGGGTAGATGTGGTACTTACGTTTTTGAACACAGAACTTGTTTTGTCTTCCTTGGAGTTGTGAAAGGGTGGGATTTAGCCTTGTTTACTTCTGCAAATGTTAATGAGCTCCAAAGATTTAAGAGAAGGATGCAATTACTTGTGCCTATCCTGTTTAGTAGGAATGAGATTTAAGTCTCATTAAAGTCAGTTTGAAGATTGGTACTGACTTCAGCTGTGGTTGTTTGGTATCTTGCTGCCATCTGCATTGATAAATTACTCTTAAATCAGGATTGCAGCTTAAACTCATACCAAGCTTGATCTTCCAAACTATATTCCACCTTGTGCTCTTTTATTAGCTTGATCTTTAGTGAGAAGTGAAATATTTTTTTCAGAATAACAACTTCCCTGTTTCCACATACAGGAAGTAAGCATAATTTGCCTGACTTGTAACGATCTGCTGCTTGTGTGTGTGGTTTCCTTTGTTTTGGAGAGCTACCCATAACAGTTGATAAGAGCTGTATAATTTTGATTGAAGGAAGTATTTGAGTATTTTTGAGTTACATCTTTAGCTACCTTCACTGGCAAAGCAGAACTAGTTGGATCTGGAGGTTAAATCCCTGAAGTCATTCAAACATGAAATAGTGTTGGGCATATACTTGTAGTATTCTGTGAAGAATTGCTTTTTAGGTCAAATATAGGGGGTTTTGCAGTTTTTGGGTATCTGTTTCCTCAGTAGATGTACCTCACTTCCTTCACATAGCAGAAACTTAGAGCTTCTCTCTCTGATGTTATGGCAACTTTCCATGAAGTTCTGAATTACTTTCAGAGGCTAAGGTGCTCTACGGACTTCAGAGGTCATCTGTGAGATTCCCAGTTACAGTACAATTTTTTATCTAGAGGAATTATTGAAAAAAATCAAAGGTATATTCCTGAATAAGAATAACATGGTGCCTTTAGGGCTTTGTAATTATGTACCTCAGTCTTGGCAAATTCAGTATTTTTTTTCTACCACCTTCATGACATCAAAGATAGCAGAATTTGGGGATAAACAAAATTTTTCAATCTAGTACATGATGCTTTAAAAGTGCTTATTTAAATATTGAGGTCCTGTTATTTGACATGTGATGTGACATGTGTCTTTCCCTTTCCTGTCTCCTTTCCCCTACTTTAGAAAGAAAAGCACTTCTTCCATAAAACTTAGGGCAAATTTAACATCCAGAATTGTCTATTGCTGCTGTAGCATATTAAATAATTCAAACAAGAGAATAATTTGAAAATTTATGTGAGCTCATTTTTATATGGGAATGGTAGGTTGTAAACTGTTCTTTTGTAAAATTTGTCCTTTTAATTAAACTATTATTGAATTATTCATCCCTTATGAGTGACATGAAGAAGTCGGTGTTCTGCCTGCTTGGTGGCAGGCCCTAGTTCTTTACTTTCCTGAAGTGAGTTCTTTTGTTCTGCTGCTTGGCAAAGCAGTGTCAGAAATGAGAAAAAACAATTTGAATTTTTTTTAAAACTAGACCCCTTTAGGAAAGACACAACTGTTCCTTCTTCATAATTTTATAAATAAATTGATGTTTAAAAGTCAGCTGATGCACCGCATTTTATGTCCTAGACATTAAAGCAGAAGGGCAAAATTTACATATGTATATCTGCATGTTTCTTACCCAGGTGAAGTGCCTTGACATGTCAGTCACCACCAGTCACGGGCCTTCAGAACTCTGCTTCTTTCTTTTACAAACTGACGCCTGGGTTTCCACTCTCTCTATCAACTCTGGTGGCAACTCTTTTTGCTGGGTTTTGACTTTTCCTTCTACTTGCCACCTGATTTACTCACTCCCTTGTTTCAAAATCTCCTCTTTTCCCTCTGGTGGCCGGTGGAATGTCTGGCTGCCAGCGTCCAGGCGGTGACAAGTACAAGTGCCATGGGTGAGCTTTGATGCACTGAATGCAAGTCACCCATTTGTCAGATGTCACTTTCTGCCTTCTCTGTTTTTCAGTCATTGATGATTTCTGATTTGTGAAGCTGATGTGCAGTAACTAATTTTATTCACTATTCCTTCTAAGAATCTAAAATGTAGCCTGAAAGAAGCACAGCAGCTATCTTTGACTAAATCTAGTATCGTTCGGCTTGGAAAATGTGCAGTTTTACACTGTCTGGGTATTGTTTTTCCAACTGAAAAATATTCCCCTAAGACATCTTATTAGATAATCTGCCTTCTAGTTCCTTAGAACAGCACTTGGGTATATAAGAGGTGATTATTAAGGGATTAATAATCCCTTAATAATCTATTAAAGACTTGGGTTTAAAAAAACCCAAACAGGCAATTTTTTGAAAAGCTTGTTTTCCACCCCACCTTTGTTTTTATGGCACTTATGAGTGAATTTGCAGAGACGATTTTATAGGCATCTGGAAGTTTTAAATGTTGTGATTTAATACTATTCAGCGTTTCTGCTGCTAACAAGACAATTTATGGGAAGCTTTCTTTTTTTGAAAATGCAGTAATTAAAAATACTGTATATATTTGTTCTTGTTATTCTGTATCTCTCATGTTTTTACAGCAGGTTGTGTTCACTTTTACAGGTACTACAAATATTTTGGCCCATACACTCTATGGTATTAAACATGCAGTGACTGCAACATTGCACATTGTAATGGGTAAATATTTTTACATTCATTACCAGCTTTCAAATAATAAAGCAGCATGTAGAAGTTTGGCGTAACCAGTTGCTCAGTCAAGGCATAGCATTATGCTCTGTCACTGTAAACTATATTGTAAGGCTTTTAAACCCAAATTATTCTATCCTGGTTTTAGCTCCAGGTGCTTTCCTTTTAAATACTAACAGTTTCTATGGGAAAGCTTTTTTCATAGAAAAAAACTGAGTCCCTTACCACTGGATCTGCACAATAAATGGGTTTTGAATGTGAAAATGTAATTTTGCTACAAGGAAAAACTAGGTTGCTAGTGCAAAACTTATTTTTGTTTCTTAGGAAATAGCAAATACTTAGGCAATGTTAATATTACTCTCAAAGCAGTCTTTCTTTAGGACTTTTTTTAAATTAAAAAAAAAAAAGAGAAAAATGGGAAAAGTCCATCTTGAGTATCTCTTTTCTTGGTCTTGCAGTCTGCAGTGGAAGAGCCTTTGCTCTGTTTCTCAAGTAGTAATACAAAACCCTTTACAGGCAAAATCTAAACCTGTCTGTCTTTAAAAAATCAGACACCCTGAATCTAATGGAAAACACCCACGGTTTATTACAGAAAAAAATGTGTGAATCCTATCTTGAACAGAATTATACGTTTATATTTTATAACTGTAAACATGAATATATTTAACACCTATATTTAAGAGTTCCCATATGTCTTCCAGTACAGTGTTCAGTCATTACATATATTTGGTGAAATGGTTGCAGAGATTTATGCAAACAGTAGTGATACTACATTTTCTTTGATACTGGTTGTTGAAAATGTGCGTAGAAGTAAGAATCAGACCCCTTGCAGCCTTATGAAAACTGAATGTTTTACCATAACTTTAACATATTCAAGCATCTGAAATGACTACTTTGATAGAGTCATAATTTTATCTAGATTGATTTTGGTTTCGATTAGTAAAACTTGATTTCCTAGAGAGAGAAGAGTCTGGACGGTTTTTTCCCCCAGTTAAGTAGGTGAAAAAGAAATGCTATGTTGTATGTCATTTGAAGTATAGATGTTATTTTTATTTTCTGTTCTCTCTATGGCATTTTAGGACACATTCAAGCAGTAGATGTGTGTACGTTCAGCACTCCAAGCAAGCTGCTGCGCTTCGGGTTCTCGGCCATGTTTGGGTTTGGGGCGAGGACTTTGGCTTTGGCTGAGAAACACCGCTGGATGCCCTCCAGTCAGAGGAAGGATTTTGCTTTTATCAAAACACTGGCAGATCTCAAGTATGCCAAGAGATGCTATGTTTTTCTAGTATTTCTCGTTTTCTTGAGGAAAGTGCAATAATTAATGTGATAGAGAGATAGACAGCAGTAGTTTATCTTAACTGCAGACAGATTTAACTCAGACGTGATGGATATCCCTCTTACAAGTTAAAGAGGAGATAAATTCTGTACATTCAGAATCTCCCTAAAATCATCTTAACTTCGATAAAAGTCTGTCTAACAGTCAGAATATTGGTTTACATCATAGTAAATATCAATACTTTTCTAGGCCAGAGGAATGTGAATTATCATTTCTACCTCTACAAATTCCACAGGAAGATGGTCATGAGAAGGACAGGTAAGTAAAACTGAGTCAGGCAATTCCAAAGCTACAAAAATGCGTCTTTTAAGAATAAAATTTGAAAAATAAAATAGAGTAAGATTCTTTACTTTGTTCAAATTTAATACAGGTGATATAATCTTAAAAAAGTGTTTATTTTGACAACTGCAAACTTGTACACATTGTAAAATGTTTCCTGTAGACTGTTGTAGAGGATTTTGTTACCAGATAAGTCTTCCACTCAGTATTATTATTTGTTCAGTTCCACTAATATGTTACTTTTTTTCTAAAGTATGTGTTGCTTAAATGTGAAAAAATGACTTTAATTTTTTTACCTACATGTTTCCACCCTTTTAGAAGGAAGAAAGAGAGAACTAAAAGAGGTGAGTTTCTGCTTTTAGGATTTTTTAAAAGTGAACCATGGCCGATTAACTGGAGTAATATAGAATTACTCTGTTATATTTAGGTAGCAAGGATCAATGGCAGAAAATTCAGGGTCACTTCCTGAATGTGAGCATTATGGCAATCCCTTGTCTGTGTTCAATGGCACCAAGAGGCTTGGCACCTAATACAAGGTCAGTATGGGTTTAGAGAATTAGTCATGTCTATAAATTCTGACATCTTACCTTAAGACCTTGGCTTTTCCGAGAATATGAGCCTATGTTTAGGTAGTCTAGTCCCTCTGGACTGGGGGAGGGAGCAGAGACTGCAGCAGACTCGATAATCCCAGGAATTGTAATCAGTTTTTGGATCAGGCAAATAAGGTCAAGCAGTCTAACTAGAATTATGAGTGGATAATTGCTGTGATTAAATTAGTTGGCAAGTCTGACTTAAGTAGTAGTCATCGAGCAGTCATCTGTCATAGGATTTGGCTTTATGGGAAACTTCACCCTTGGATTTTATTTTATTTTTTCAAATTTAAAAGTGGCCCCTGTCCTCTGTTCTACAGCCAGCAAAAATGAAATATGAGTCTTTCTCATGTTATTAAGGACTAAAATTCACACTTATCTTTTTTTTTCTTCTTTTCTTTTTTTTTTATGTTTTCCTCTGAACTTGAGAAATGCAGCTTCTGCATGCAGGGTTTAGGGAAACAAAGAAGTATGTAGCGTGGTTGTTGACATTGACTCATTTTGCCTTTAGCTCCTTGTTAAGAGCCTTCTTTGTGGTGACCACAAAGTTCTTAGGTGATAAATATTTGTAGTGTTGTATCCAGTTGGCAATTAAGCAGAATAGCAAGCACAAACTTTGGAGTTTTATGCAAGATACAAAATGTTCCCTCAAAAACAATGCAGAGATTCATGTGTGTGTGCATGAATGTGTACCAAAAAACCCCCAACCCTCGGGGAAGTTTATGGAATGAGTCTCTTTTGTTTCATTAGATTGTCACCAGGTAAAATTAAAGAATACCTCATCAGACGTATTTTTCTTTAGTATTACTGGCTTCTCTAGTAGAATTGGACTTCTTGGATACAATGTAGAACCAAATTATTTATGATTAAACTCTTAATGTGAAGTTTTCTTTGCTACCAGGGTCCTCAAGGTAGTGCTCTGATACTGTCCTGTCTCAGGAACTTTGTTCTGCATTTAGTGTTTTTATATTCCAGTCAGTTGGAAGATTCTGATGAGAATTTTAGCGTTGCTTTCTCTTTCCATCTGTTCTGCCCCATTTCTTAGTGACAGGGAATTTTGTGACAACTCCATGCAATTATTGCAGGTTTGAATGAGCCAGTTTCTCTCCCAGTGTAGTTGCTCAGTGCTCCCTATTTTTTTTTTTGGTATAAGAACACCCTTTGTTCTTTCATCTCTTTTTAAAAATAATCTCAAAGTGTAGTCAGCTAGAAGAGTAGGACGGGTGGACTCCTCGAACAGGAGCTTCCTTTGTCATAGTGAATAGCATATTGACTGTAAGTCTTTTCAATATGGGAAACAAAAATGTTGCACTGCTTGTTAGAGACTCAAGCCCCACTATGGAAGAAGCTCATCTAGGTTTCTTCTCTCTCTTGTTTCCCCAAGAGGTTTCTGTCATGTGAAGACGTTTGAAGTGGGATGCAGGCTTTGGCTGCATGCCTGTAACATCAGTTACACTGCTCTAAATGCGCAGAAACGTGTCCAGATACATTTAACTGTCTGTGCTATGTGAGCCCTGTGGGATGCGTTTTTCACAGCATAGGTGTTGTGCTTCACTGCAGGTAGGGCTTTCTAGAGGATTAATGAGAATTCTTCCTCATTTCTGAAGATGAAAGGCCCTAGTGCTGAATGCCCAATAGTCTGCTGTGCCCTTTTATTGAAACAAATATGATAAGGAGGCAACTTTTTAAATGTCACCATCATTCTTTTCTGAATCAGCAAAGTACTGCTGTGCCAGGTGACTTGCTCAATGTTTATGTAACAATTACCCTCCCAGATAGTGCTGTTATCATAGTCTGAGAACATTCCTGATGCAGCTGTTTAGTAGCTATCTGAACTATCACTACCAGTGCTGGTAGGCTGGAAGTAAATTTTTAAAAAACTCTTAAGATATCTTCCAAACATGTGTGCTGAATAAGTAAATAAATATATGTGCAGAAGATAGGAAATACAGCATCTCTCTC
The DNA here is from genome assembly GCA_013389985.1 of Dryoscopus gambensis. NCBI lineage: Eukaryota > Metazoa > Chordata > Aves > Passeriformes > Malaconotidae > Dryoscopus > Dryoscopus gambensis. Next base: position 97,233 of record WEIT01041344.1, on the reverse strand, counting down.
CAGAAGGCAGTCTCAGCAGGCATTGCCATGTTCACCAGATACTCTTGTTGAACACTGATTTGTCCCTGTAACTCAACTGGGACTTAGGCATGGTTGCATGGATGTTCTGGTTGTTAGCTTCTGTGTCCAGGTACCTTCCATTAAGGAATGTGGGAATTGACTCTGGCTCACTCTCTGACCCCAGTTCTCAAAGATGCTAAAATACCTGTGGTGACCAGGTACTGAGAACCACTGAGCATCTGCACTGTGGGGGCTCTTCTTGTTTAATCCCTAGTACATGACTGTTTTATCTCATACAAAATTCTTAGTCTTTACCTTTCATTTGTTTTGTGAAATGTATAAATAGAACTGTACCAAGAGCTGCTGGGAGAGTGTGAGTAGTGGCACAGGTGAAGGTGGCACCCTTTGTTAGGGCAGCATGGTGTTGGTGGAGGGGGTGGGGGAGCCCATCTGCCCCGGGTCTGTGCTGGGGGGCCCTCCATGCACCATGGCAGTGTCTGCTGGGTACAGCTGTGCCTCCCAGCACTTACGGTAATTGTTGTACTTCGCTGCAGAGAAGAGTAAAAAGAGAAATTTGTGATCCCCAATGTTTAAAAACCATCCCTTAAATAGAAAAGCAAGTTTCTTAGATTATATGTATTGTGTTCAAGAAGTGATGGATATTGGAAAGGACTACAATAACATACAGTGTATGTTATAAATATGTCAATGCTGAATAACTTCAGTGCATAATTTATATTGATCCAGGGGGTGAGGGTCAGCAGAAGGATTTGAGAAACCCTTGAGACTATTCTATTAATTTACTCTTGTAGGCTTTTAAAACATTTTCTTTCTAATCTAGGCTACTGAAGAGCCTGTTATACTTCTAAATTAATGAATTATCTTTTTGGTCTGCTTTTCAGGTTGAATAATGGAAGCATGGCTCTTATTGTTGTACAAAATACTTCTCGAACAGAGTTTATAAAGCATCTGAAAAGATACACCAGTGTAGAAAATCAGGTACCATTAATTTCTTTCTGGTGATTATAAAAAGAACAGTTAATCATCAAAGTAGACAAGCTGCAAGAGTTAATGTTAGCATCCTCATAAGGAGACTTAGCTTCCTGTCAGAATACATTAGCCCCTTTTTATCTGATTTTTTTTTCTTTTTTTAAATCACTAGACTAATACAGATTAGCCTATTTCAGTCCATCTGTTGTGGTTTAAATTGTGTTTGTGTTGTACCATAGTTTTATGGGTGCAAAGCCCTTTCACCACAATAAGGAAATGCATGCTGTCTGAATTTTGTGTAGGACAGAGATCAAGAATGCAGAACTGGGGGGGCATCATGTAATTCTGTCAGAAGCTAGTAAAGTTGGTAATTTCAGCAGGTCATGGCATGCTGTGCTGGTGGCAGTGAGTTGCAAGCGTTGATTTTTAGCACAGATGCCTTCCATCTAGTTATGAGTGTTCGCAGAACTGCATTTCAAAATTGTAGTCATTATTCTGTCTTGGAAGAGAAAAATAAAGCAATCAAACAAAGATCTTTTTGCTGTCTAAAGACCCACACATGGCCCAAGGACACTGGTACTCATTCAGGTGTTCTGGGATTGTGTGAAATCACTTCAGCAGGAAGGTTTGGGTTTGAATTCATCTCCAGTCAGGGAGTTTGGGGGAGAGATGGGTGACAATTCCAGGTGACAGCACTAATGGCTGAACTGAGGGAATAGTTTAAGCTTTCCAGTTATGCTTTTGGAAGAAGGCCTTGCTTTTCTCTCTGCCTTTGTAGTTACAAATCAGACAAGGAGATGTGGGCCATCCTTTAAGCTTAAGACAACCATTTACTAGAATTCTACATAGCCTGGTTTAGGACAAGATTACTGGTAATGATGAACAGAGCACAGGAAAAAATCTGCTTGGATTTTCACATATTCTGAAAGTATTTGACATGTGCAAAATATACCCCTTACCTGCAGATTGATCGAGTCAAATATGGAGATACAAATGGAACACTACCATTTTTTTCTGCTGCACCATTTAGGTAAAAACACCATGTTAATCTAGAAATGCTAGCTGGAACATATAATGGCTCAGGTGGTCAAAGCTTGAGTTAAATGTTCCCACTTAGGACAAAAAAAAAAAGCCAGTTTTTAAGTTTCAAGTAGCCCATTTTGTTCTAAGCTATCATCTGTATCTTTCATCTTCATTTAATGTCTATCTGTGTTTGGTTTAGTTCAATTTTCCCTTTGTTGAGACCTACACAGTTCAGGAAGTAAAAGTACAACCAAGGCATAAAAGTGGACCTGTGGATGCCAAGGAAAGTATGTGTCTGAATGCTGCCTCTGCAGAAGGAAATTACCCTTGGAACATCGATGGAGACTTAATGAAAGAAGCATCAGAAGTTCATGTTCGGTAAGGTCAAATACGCCATTTAAGGACCATATACCCATAACAGAGTAGTGCTGCAATCTTGGATTTTCACATCTCTGTAGAGCACAGATGGCACCAAAGTTGGGTGTTCTGAATGCTCCTGCAATAGAACTGCTGTGCCCTGCAGGGTCTGGCCCTTCTGCCATCCTTTGGGCCTCTGCCTGGTTGCCTTGTGTTCACCTCTGGAAAGGTTTGTTGTAACTCACATGGCCTTTCCATCCGGGTGCTCCATCAGCTTCTGCTCCAGCTCTCTTCTTTCTTGGTACTTTACTGCTTCTTGTTTCTTCTTCCCTGTTACTTTACCCTTCTGTTTCTTGGAGGAGAACAGATGTAATTAATGTGTCTCCATGAGGAGCCTTTCGGGACAAGGATTGCTACTTGAAAAGCAGCACGTGTAAGGTTAAGAAAAACATGTAGTTCTTCAGGTGAGGAAAACTTAATGCTGCTTGAGAAGAGTCTCTGTACTCTCCAGCATCTAAGAATGAGACTACAAATCCATAGGAAATGGGAGGATTATCAGTGGAATTAAGGGGGCAGTGGCTCATTTTTCTGCCATGCCCACAGGATTAGCTGAAGGCACAGCTCAGAGTAAGTCTGGTATGTGAAATAAGAGGTAGATCATGTTGTAGGATATATAATATATTCTTCTAAAGATGATCCTATAGGAATTGACAAAATGTAATTCACCCTGATTGATTTCCATAATAAAGCTCGTAAGTTCTCCTTCCCAACCTCAAAAAGCAGCACATCTATTGCAAAAGTTGATGAAGTTTGATTGATAAAGTTTGACTTCCTTGCTTCACAGGGTGCATCCTCAGCTTATTGATCTCTATGGAGTGAACACTGATGACCTGGAGAGTTCCCAAGCAACCTGCAACTGCATATAGAAGGGACACACTGGAAATTCTGTAATAAAGAACCCTGTTCTCACCCCTCTGCACCCAATGTGCCGGACTTGTACTGATGTCACTTGTAGCAGAAGCTTGATTGGGATGTTTGTTCTATTTCTGGGTTTAAATTCTTACTAAATGAGATCTTTTTATCAGGTTGTATTTAAGTGCATGGAAGCTGTTAGGCTTTCACAAGAAAAAATGAAAATTGATTATATTGGTCTCTTACAAATTTAATGTTCGAGAAGTGTCCATCAGAATAGAAAAAAGATTTTTTTCATTAGTATAGACTTTTTTAGAATGAGGTACTTCTCAGTCTGCTGCTGCTGTTATCCGTGCTGTCAGGTAACTCAGTTCAGCACAGGGAAGAACCATACCTCTACTCACCTGCTCTAGTTGAAGAGTGGTGGCAAAATAAAATTTTATGCTTTTATTTTTTTAATCGAGTATTTCTATTTCTAGTTACAATTTTTAATGTTGCCTTAATATATTTGCTCTCAAAATGTTTCTAGTCAAATAATATAAGAGAATATGCTGATGTCTTTTACGGCTTTCCATTGTTAAAATGTATTTTAAAAACTGCTTTGTATAGAATTAATATTTTCCCCCTTAGAACTGAAATGTTGTTCAGCATAGTTTTTGTTGTTGCTGAGACTAAAGTTATAATAAATAACTTAGAGTTGACTTAAATTTTTATAATTTCCTTATAGGGTGTAAACATAATGTTTGAGTGTTTGTTTTTTTGGTAACTTCCTTAATATTTAGTACAATTATTTCAGAGGACAGCAAATTAAAACTATATTTTTTCTGGGAACTGGCTTCCTGTGAGATGAAAAGTAGTAGACCATGTTTTTCTGTCTGCAGGACCATGGATAACAAATGTTCTCCAGGTCACTCACCTAGGAATTGTTCAGAAGGCAGTGCACAAATAATGGTGTGAAAGCTGCATTTTGTCAGGGCAGGAATGAGTTGTTCTAGGTGCTTTCTGCAGGAAGCAGTTGAGTCTAATGTGAAATCCAGTCCTTGTATGATTTTGCTAAATCAAGGGCTTAAGCCTTTACAAGAGCGCTATAGCTCCTGTGATTTTAAGTACTTTTTGTGAAAAATTCTTACCTGTGATAAATACACAGGACAAAGCACTGCACCTAAAATACTGCAGATGAGGATTTGGCTCCTAAACCCAAGCTGTTACCTGTTGTCCAAGTCACAGGGAGCAGTCTCCAGTTAAAATTCATTCTGTATCCCATCAAATATTTTTAACATGCTAAGGCAATTCAAACTAAACTTCTCAAAGATGTCTAAAAAGGCATTCCAGCACCATTTAGTAGATTTAACTGTTATTTATTAAATGAAATTTAACAAAATAATTGAACTTGCAGAACAAACAGCATTCATGTGTTTAACCTGTTTCAGTTTTTTTAATAAAATGTAATTGAGTAATACTTTATAATCTTGCTACCATCAGGACATTGTACATTCATTTTTTGTCAACCTGGTTTATAAAAGCTTCATAATTTTGCTTCATATTCTAAGAACAGGCAGCCAACATTTACATGTTAACAATCAAATCTGAATAGAAAGTGTACAATTTCCAAGGCATCATGATCACATGTACTGACTTATATAAACTATTTCAAAGATAAATAAAATGCTTTGGTTTCACTTCCTTGCATTGCTTGTACTCAAAAGAACATGAATGCTTCTTCCAGTATTTGAGGTATATTTTTTCACAGTATGCTGTAATATCAAACTAATTTCTGTTCAAAGGTTTTTTTGGTTAAAGTGCAGAAATTCAGTAAAGCCATGTGGAAGGTAAGCACTGTTTGGTACAGTTTCATAGACTCGCAAGAAAGTCTTTATTTTGACTTTAAAAAAAAAATATATGCACATTCATTTGTCCTTGCACTGGAGCTATTAGAGGGATACATACTTTGGAGTGATCCACATCTTTGGCATCAGATGAAGTGAAAGGAAGTTACAGAATGGTCCCAAATACCTTTGGAATCTGTAGGCAACATTGCTTTTATGGCACCAAGCACTCTGTTAGCAGAAGTGCTTGCTGAAGGCACTCTCTGTGGGTTTGAGTTTCAGGCTAATTCCCATAGGATGGTGCAGCTTCAAAGCATTTGTACAGATGACATTCCTTTCTCTTTGCAGTTCAGAAAAACATCCAAGGCTTGGCCTCAAGGCCATACTCTGTCATTCTGGTGCAATAAATTCATTTACTGAAGAAGTTGTGCATTCTCCAGCTGTTCTGGGGAGCAAAGAAAGGGTTTTTCCCCCTGGCTTGTGCTGTTTCACCAAAGCTAGGTGGCAGTGCAAACTTAGCTAGCTGAAGGAGCTTCCTGGAGTAGCAGAGCAGTGGTTTGATCCAGGTTTCTCTTCAGTCATTTGCCTTTCCACCAAGTGGCTGCTGAGGGTGCCTGTTTGGATGGTGTTTATCTGACACCTTCCCAAGAACCCAAGCTGGCTCTCCAAGTGACTTCCTTATTAAGTACTTCCAGGTAAAGGGTAGCACAGCTAAAGATAAAATTTGGCCCACTACAGTTGGCAGTTGGAATCTTTTGGGTATACGTCTGTTTTGTCAGCTGAAGCCTGTCTCTTTTTTCAGGTTCTGGAAGAATGCCAGCACTAAATACTACTATAAGTACTATAGAAAAATCTTCAAATAAATAAAAATAAATACTTGCTTTAATAAAAACCCACACAGAAATAATTCACTGGAGAAGTCCCAAGCCTTATGGCAGCACTATCTGAGGAAAGGATGAAACAAGTAATTCTGTCATGCTTGCAAGTACCATGTTAAAGATGGCTACAAATTATGAGCTCCAATACTTTTATCTTTCTACAGCTGCATCTCCAGGCTACCCTGCACAATTCCCTGCTCTGAATTGACCTTTGGCCTTCCTGGTTCTGGCTGGCCTGGGTGTCTGAGTCTCTTCAGTGATGTGGCTGTGCCTGCGAAGCCAAAGCTTACGCGGATACCTGCAGAAGCCCAGAGCTTCTGAGAGCCATTTTCTGTCCGTGCGTTCTACACTTCCAGTCCTACTGGTTTAAGCTAATTTACCCTTGGTAAAATGCCAAAGCAAGATGAGAGAGGATTTCTTCTTGAACCCCTGATCAAAATATTATTGAAACTTTAAAATTAATAGAATAACTCATGCTAATGTGTTTGAGATCTTACTTCCCAGGATTGGTCAAAAAATTTTGCTTTCTACAAATACGTCTTTCTGGTAAGTAATTCTTCTTGTCTTTTCTTTAGTGTTCTTCTGTCTGTTTGAAACCAGATATATATATATATATGTATATATATGGCATGTCAAATATTACTGTGAGACTTCAGAACAAATTGGTTTACCATTTTCATATTAGAACAACAGTACTGTAAAGTGTATCCTCCATACAGTTCAAGGAAATAAAGCATGTTTTGTAAGAGCAAGTGAGCTCAAGGCCTAGATTTCTTGTTGCTGATGTTTCTTCTGTGAATTAACCTGTATTTTAATTTCTTCGTTTTAAAATCAAACATTTATTTGCCATCTTAGTCATTTTTGTTCCCACTTTTAAAACTCCAGCTGTCTCTTCTGTTCGTGTCTTGAGGGACTGATTTGTATTTCCTTTTGAAAAAGCCAATCTGAAATACATAATTTGGAATCTGTTGTCAGCAAATCTTTGTTATCAAATCTAAACCATAAAAGATAATTTAAAACAAAACTGCATATATATGGCATTTATGAAGTATGGTATTTACCAGTGCTTTGTCATACCAAGTAATCAAGTGTTACTTACCCATCAGAAAAGCAGGTTTGCTTTTTTTTCTTTTACTTTTTGAGAGGCTAATGCTCTCCTGCATGGAGTAAAGACTTAGGCTTATGAACTTTAACAGTCCACAGAATCCAGTATTTTTGAGAATGTGAAATGGTAATAAAACTTTCCTGTTCAATTTGTTTCATTTCTACATGTCCATGTAAAAAATGATGGATGTAGGTAATGAAGTTAACAATCTCTTAATCACTTGCCAGAGGAGCTGCATCATTACTAGTTTGCTCTTTTACTTATGCACAGAATTTTTTTAGTATTTATGTTGCAGTTTGAAATCCTAAACATTTTATACTGGTATGAAACCGCGTTTTAAACTACCAGTCATCATGTGTCAAGTGACATTAAATGTGGAGCACCATCCCACAAAAATGATCCATTTGATATCATTAAATGACATAAATCATTTGCAAACAAGAGATGCCATGTAAAACATTGTAGAATGCTTTGTGGTGTTGAGTAACAGAAAATGTAGAATATGCAGAAGATGAAAGGGAAAAAATAGAGAAGTACTTTTTAAAAACCCCAAGTTACAAGAGGAATTATCTTTCTTTAGCAAGGACAGATCATAATAAAATGTTATTTATTTTTTAACCTGGTTTAACCCAGATCCAAAAATGCTTCAACAGTATGAATTCTTGACTTGAGAGCAACTGAGAAATACTGAAAACCTACCTTCCATAATATAAATGAAAGAACCAAAAACAAGGTAACACCGAGTATTAAGCCTAGGGCAATAATTAGCACAGTAACATGATATTTTGGCTTTTGGTGGTGCACTCCTTCCAAATAGACCTGAAAAACAGAAAATAAGCTTAGTGTTATCTGTTGGGCTTTTTTTCTCTAAAAGATACTAAAAAAGCTAGAAAAATTAATTAAATTTTCAAGTAATTAACACTGTAGTCATTGCCTGTGTATAGGTATGTATAGAATTCTACAATTTTAATTGCTGTTTTTCTACTTTAACATGTTTATCACAAATTCGTAGGAGAATTCTTACATATGCAACTTGCTTGTCCTTATGCAGTTCAATAACTTTTGCATTTTTTTCTGGCCAGGCTGCTGCTCTCACTTCAAACTTCAATACTGATGCATCATCCTGATTAAAAAAAAAAATTCTGTCTTTTAAAAAATTAACTTTAACACATTGATTCCTGCCCAGCAAAAATGGTAACACAGCTGCTGACATAACCAGAATCCCACACAAACACACAATGCTGCCTTTTTCTGAGCACAAAACAAATTAGTTCCAGAAGCTGGAATGAAGCCAGGTTGGATTTTACTTAAGTCCCCATCCATGCTGCTTTTCTTAGAAAAATACAATTATGAGTTGAAATTAAATCCCTATCCTACATAACCCAGCCAGAATAAGCAAAGCACTACATACCATAAAGTGACAAACTAAAATATATATTTTTGTTTTTCATACGTCACCTTGAGCCTTAGCATTGGCAACATAAAATAGGTTAAAACCTAGAAGATTTAGATTTAATCATGTTTGAACCATGTTTCACTGTTAGAAAACAAATACTAACACCTAGAATTTATATGCAGGGAATGCTGCAAATAGGCCTTGAAATATTCCCCTCAAGTATGAAAAATTCATGTGTTACCATTTCTAAAAGTAAAGGAGTAGCCTCCAGGTGCAACTGAACAGTTGCTTCTTTTCCACTTTCCATGTTCCCCAGCTTGCAATGTATTTGTAAGCAAAGGCTGTCATTCTTCATGCAGTACTGTACAAGGGAGGAGAGATTAAAACTTAACTTTATCAACTTTATAATCTTAGCACTAAAGACAATCAGGAACTGACCGAAACAAAAAGATTCATGTTTATTCTTGAAAATTCAGGGTATAACTTGAGGTTGTCATCCATCCCTGCCATTCCAGAGGTGTTTAAGGTACAGTAACAAGAGACCAGCCTAATTGTTATACAAAACACGTCATTTTTCTTAAAGATTCGATTATTTGAAGACTGAAAAAGAACAAGTGTCATAATTTGTTTATAGGTTTAGGGTTTATTTTTGCACTGTTATTTCAAATTAGCTTTTATCAATAATGATAAATGACAATAACTCTATGCTATCCAGTACCAGCAGTGTAATTGCTTGATCCTTACATTTGTACACTGACAACTAGCACCACTTCCCACAGCTTTGGAGAAGACAAAACCACCAGGCTGTACATGATTATGTTTATTATATCTTTATCATTATTTATCCAAGAGTACCTTGATGACGTACTGATTGGATATTTTTGTGCAGGCTGCATCTCAATCATTGGCTGATATTCCCTGTAATGCACTTACTTAAAAGTCCCAAATTAACATTTTTTAAAAATGGGTGGGTTTTGGTTTTTTCCTGCGTTTGTTTTTGAGTTTTTGGGGGGCATTTTTTTGTTGCTGTTTTTGTTTGTTTGTTTGTTTGTTTTGGGTTTTTTGGTTTGGTTGGTTTTGTTTTTGTTTTTTTTTAAAGATGACAGATTACACAACACTGTACTTTATCAAAGACAAGGTGCAGGAAAACAGATCTCTATGAGGACAAACCCTCAGCAATGCAATGCCACAATAGCAGTTCTGGTTTGGACTGTGTAGTCAGGTGTCTGATCTCCAGCAGGGTCTGTGAGCAGGAACAGAGGGATGAGCTGGAACAGGCCAAGCATGTATGGTACTCTCCCAGCTTCCCAAATATTTTTAATAGCTTCCCAGCCAAAAATGATTTCCATAAATTCTGTAATTCTTACTGACTTCCAGTCCCATTAACTTGTATAGTCTTCCTTGGAATTCAGGTTTTTTTAACATTTGTAACACCCTTCAGGAAGAACTTCCACCACAAGTATTACTTTCAGGGTTTTTTTTGCCTAGCTCCTGTTAGTTATGTTTGATGGCACTGTTTTGATGTGGAAAAGACAATCAATATTTGATCTGCATACTTCATGTAATTAAAATAAACCCTGTTTTTCCCTGATGCATAATTTTCTATTTGTTACTGAATTTCCTCTGCCATTGTTTGCCCACTCATTCAGTTCCATACCCCTTTGGCAGTTCTTTGTAGGTGCCTGTCATCCACCCTGACCTCAGTAATGTGTCATTAATCAGCCCTCTCAGCTCAGTTCTCACCCCTTTCACTGCAGTCACTTATGACTCCCCTGAACTTATCACAGGTCCCATCACACATCCTTGGAAGATGGCTCTGGTGACCTCATTCATAGTCATTTCCCACTGATGCCAAAAGACAGACCTTACCATGTGCCTCTTAGTAGGCTTTGAAAAGAAAGTGACGACATCCTTTAATATGTTTTCATAATTTTCTGCTGCAGTACAGTTTCTGGGATATTTATTATAGGAGCAGTGTCCAGCTGTTGTCTGGAAATAAATACAACATCATTATTAGAATTTAAGTATCAGATCAAAATCAGAATAAAGATTTCTGAAAGGCTCAAATTTATTTCCGGAATTCTGAGACACTTGGGGCTGAAGATGATCCTATTCTTGTTCACTCTGCTTCACCATGGCTAGCAAAACCTGGTTGTTTTGTTCTGCTTCTCTTTTTCACAGAATTATACAGCTAGTAATACATTAAGTAACCTTTGCTTACCTTGATATCCAGTGGGTTGAATAATTTGGAGTCCCTGGGTGGAAAAGCATTTGGTATTGTTATCTCTAAGCTGGTGTTTGGAGACATGCTTGGTCCTGCACTGATAACCTTGTGGGGAAGAGGCAAGGAGATACACAGTTAAAGCTCAACAGTACCTATTCAACAAACAAAAATGTACATATATAAATACAGAAAACTTCACAGAATGGGGTAGCAGCTGCTCTGTTATGCTGTCATGAAAGTGGATTGTGCTGGGAGTGTTAACATCTTGTTCATTCATTCTGTGGGCTTACTGAACCCTTCACTCCTCCAAAGCTGATGAGTAAGTAGTGCTAATCTGTGATGAGTACCTGAGGTCACACAGACTGCCTGCCAGGAGAGTATGCAAAAGGAGCTAGGAGAGATTTATGTCCAAACTCCTGCTTTTAATCCACTGGAGACAAATTTGATGCTATAGATACTCTTATAAGAGGCTCCTAATTCTTTTTTCTTACCATAATGCCTTTCAAAGTGTTTCTGCAAGGAAAAAGTGGCATGTCAGAACTGCTCTACCACTTTCAATCCTGCTTGTGTTAAGAATTTTTTCTCTGATGATTCAGTGGAAGATTTTACAGGCCAAGGAAGTGTTCTAAGAGGGATTAACAGCAACTTCCCATCACTAATGCAAAAAAGTTACTCATGGTGCCCTTGTACTCTTAAAGTTTCCTTACTGAGTGTCTAGACTGTCATTAGATACACTAAACATTAACTTTCAAACAAGGATGATGGGGTGTAAAAAGGAAAACTCTTACATGGAAAGTGAAGTTGATATTTTCCTTCATACATGTAAGTGGTGAATCTTTCTCTTCTGCTCCATAAACAAATGAGGTTGGTGACACAAACCTACAACAATTTAGAAATTGTTAATAAACAGAATTGCTATCTGTCATTAGCATAACGTTCTGCTCCCTGCTGCCTCCAAGTAAGATTGGTTGTAAGAAAATACCCAAGTTTGCCTTTAAGTAAATCTAGGAACACAGATTAGAAAGCATCTACCTTTGAAATAGAAACCCTCTACATTTGTACTCTTTCCTCTCAAAAAGGCAGATGAATCATAAAATGTCATAAATCCTCACCCAAAGCTACGCTCCCTGAATGTCCCACAAGAAACCCAGAGTATGATTCATGTTAAGCAAGGAATCTGAAGATCTGCTATGCTCTGATTAAATACATCTTTCTCTAAAAATATTCCACTTTTTAAAACACATTAATCTGTTAAGGAACAAGTTTGAAGCACCATAGATACCAATGGTCTCATCTCATAATAGTGGATACAAACTCTTAAAAGTGTCTGGGTCAGAGCCCAGGATAGCTGAGCCATCTCAGTCCCAGGATTTGTCAGCTACGTCACACTTCTGCTTGAAAACTTTGTGAATTTACAATAGTAACCAGACAACAGTTCTATGAATGTGCAGGTATACCAATAGGTGACTTACCCATGAGTATTTAACTCAATCTCATATTTTAGAGGTATAGGTAAAGTTAGCGCGTTATCCAGCAACATGTTCTCATCTTCATTTTTACTACAAAAATGCAAAGAGAGAAAAATCTGTATTGAAGGCATCATATGCTACACAACATTTCTGTAAACAAATACAAAACAGACCTTTCAGCTTATTAAAATGAAAATATTTAATTAGTAACAACATGTCAGGCACTAAAGCCCCCCCACATTTTTTACAGGCAGAAACCTGCTCATTATTTAAATATCTATCACCTATTTTTCTTGGTAATTTCTCTTTCCCTACGGATTTGCAACCCACGTGCTTTCTTGCAGTCATACTTTCCTAAGCCTTTCCAGTGTTCCTTTATCTGTTTCCCAAAGCTAGTAGTATTTTTCATTCATTCAGTTTTCATTATACTTTACCAGGTAGCATTAATGATGATGTTGAGGTCCTCCTCTGCTCTGGTTAATGAGCTTGCATCCAAGAGGAAACTGTAATCCAGCTGTAGAACAAATAAAATTTTCCTTCTATTAAATGGTAGTGTATCTTGACACAGTTTCAATTCAAGTATCATGGTAAACTCATTTAGAATTTCCTGCCCTAAAATATTCAGAACTAAGAAAATAATTGCTTTGTGTGTCTTCTACTCCCTTTCTATTGATCTAACACATATGTCCATGGCATTCGTCAACTCACTTGTCTAGAAGCCAAGCACCATCAGTCGATGCATATTACAAACACTGTTGTCCCTTAATGAATTATTCCAGGGACTGTTTAAGCAATTCATTTTAAAAGGAGCAGGAGAGATACAGATACCAACATGGTAAGAGATGTTGGTTTGGAATGAAGAAGAGATTTGGAAAAAAAGGGTTTTTTTCCCCCATGAAAATCCTCATAATGTATTTAGGGTGTTTTTAAAGCTAGGAACTTCATTTATAGCTTACCTTTGAGTTGTGATCTACATATAAATAGCCAACACTGCACTCAAGTGTCACTGCATTAATTTCTTTATCTAATACTGCACAATGTATCTGTTTTTCTTCCTAAAATAAAGAACAAATTACCAATGATTAAAAGAAAAAAGGCGTTTCTTCAGACATCTCAAATTACATGCACACACTAAAATTGGGTGCTTTGTATTTTCCTGAACCAAGTGTTTGTTGCATCACTGATGCCAATATCCAGGACACCCACCACCACTTTAACATAACAGATTGTATTGATTATTGTATCAGTTACTTCATCTGCTTCTTTCTTTTACTGAAGCTAAGGAACATGCACCAGACCTAGACCCACACACGTGAAAAGCCAGCCTCACAAAGGTGGACCTGGGGGATTGTTCTACATGGAGAACAGCTATTTTTAGAAGGCAGAAAGGGAGCACAATTATGACTTTTTATAAGCCTGTGTATTTGGGAAAAAGCAGATTCCATGACATCTTTGTGATTACTGAAAACACGATCATCAGCCAAAAAACAGCCATAACAATCCTGAAATAATTTTAAAACTTTTTTTTTATTATTTATTTAGCTGTTACTGAAATTACGTAAGTCACCTGTATTGATTAAATTGCACTTGATTTAGGTAGCTAGAAGTCTAAGAACTTAAAAACTGATGTTTTGGCAGCTTTTGATGAAGGGATGTAGGTTCAGTATCTAAAGAAACTCAACAATTCATAAACATAATATGAAAAATGCCTGGCTGAAAAAGAAAAATATCAAAGGATTACTGTTTCAGAGAATTTTTTTTCCTTACCAATTCTAAAACTCGAATGTAATAAAGACCTTTAGGGATCTGAATGTGGAGGACAGTTTCATATGCATCATCTCCAACATTAAGCAGAGAAATGTTCAACAATAAAGTCTTCACACTTCCAACACCAAGGTATGTTTTCTTATCATGAGGCCTATAAAAATAATTATCATAATATAAATGGAAAGTAATTCTAGATACAGCCTGTAAGCAAAGCTTTTCCTCTGCTGCTCTTTTAGGTAATTTCAGTTGGTTCTGACAAAGCTCAGCTGGAGATGTAAGGGAAGGTTTTACTCAATTCTGTGCCTAAGGTACAATACCAGTTATATGATGGTCAACTGCAGCAATGCACCTCTGAAGGGGTTAATGAGAGGGCAAGAAAATTGTCATCAGTCCAGTTGTGCTTCTCGCCTTTATAAGATCAGTCCTCTCCTTTACAGGCTAGAATAGCAATGTACCACTGCTACAGTATTTTCAGACATTATTTCAACATTCATTCTTTGCACTCCAGATCTGGGATCGAGCTAATATGAAAAGTGGCATAGTGAACATGCCTATCTTGTGATCTATGTAATGTTTTATAATCATGTTAGAAGTACAGACACCCTATCGGGGGCTAAAAGTAAACTTCAGCTTGACATTAAAGTTTAATTAAGACTTGTAGAAAGGGTGCCTAGAAATAGACATTTATCAGATATTCTGGCTCAAAACCAAAGCATTAGTCACTGAACACCTTTGGGAAAGAAGCTGGCACTTATAAAAGCAACAGAAGGCAAAAGCACTGCATAAGCAGATAGGTTCCAAGACAAAAGCAAATTAAAGAAAAACACAATGTTAACATTTCAGTAGCTTGTCAAGTTTAGGTTAAATTTGAACGTAGTTTTACTACTTATATACCCACCACTCACTCCTCTTACACACGTTAAAGCCAAGCTCATTAACAATACGCTGTCACAAAGATGCCTCCCAGCTTAACACACAAGTACACAAAAGCACCAGGTGCACATCTGGGACTACAACAAAGCTGAACTAGAGCTTTTCCCTGGTAATCATATTTCATTCTTCATTAAAAAATGCATGACGCAGACTA
The DNA here is from genome assembly GCA_013389985.1 of Dryoscopus gambensis. Taxonomy (NCBI): domain Eukaryota; kingdom Metazoa; phylum Chordata; class Aves; order Passeriformes; family Malaconotidae; genus Dryoscopus; species Dryoscopus gambensis. Next base: position 82,199 of record WEIT01041344.1, on the reverse strand, counting down.
GAAATTTACAGAGCAGGCCAAAATCTAAGGAATTTAAACAAAACATGATAGTGTATACATGAAGACTTGTTACTCAGTAAATAAAGCATTACATTGCTATCCCTATTTGATTTCATTCTTTTAAAACCAAAGGTGTTTGCTTTGCTCTTCAAGGATAATGAATGCATTCCATCTAGACAAAATAAATTATCGCTTCACAGCTAACTAGTTTTTAATTGCAATTCTAGGGGCAAAAGGTAATTAAAGGTGATACTTCACACTTTATCAAGATATTTAGACTATTTATTTACACTGCAAATCTGCTACTGGTGCCTAATGTCAAGCAGGTATGTTCTAATCTGTTTTCCTTTTTTAGAGCTTCAAAGTACTTACAGAACTGCTTTGCTAATGTCACGAATGAAAATTCTGCAAAATCATTCTTTCTAAGCAGCTTGTAAGTGTTTAAATAAAATAACCATCCAGCCTAAGAAAATGAAAGGGCTTAAGACTCGTGCAACAGGCCACAGGTTAAAGTGGGCAGAGTACTCATCTTACTCCGAAATCTATGAAGATGACAAAGTTTGTGCTCAGGATCATACAAGTGTGATTAATCTGCATTATGTGACTGTCAGCATCTTTTGATGTCAGTTTAGGTTGTTCAACCTAGTATTTTGATTTAAGTAGAATCAACTTTAAAAGTTGATGATAAATGACACAAGAAAATCCAGGTCACCTGTAAAATATCTAAGTAGCTGAGATTTAAAACAGGTACAATTCCTCTTTTTGCACATCAGCTACCTGTATTTTTTACTTTGAAATAAAGAAAAAGGTTGTGATGATAAAATACATCTTAAAACAATTAAATGGCTCTTTTACTTAAGAATGTTACATCCTCAGTTTTATACTGCTGATTGAGACATCGTCCAGTGCAACTACAATATCTCCAGAAAGAGCAGCAGAAATAACCAACAGCTTCTCAATTTTACAGTAGTTGTGATGTCTGCATATTGAGTATGCACTGTGCAGTGTTACCATAGCCAGTTATATATGAGCACAAATTTATGTTTTTGTGAAGATGTATTTCATGAGCTGTAAAATCTTCTAATTATGCAATAACAGTTCTTCAATTACATAGATTTCTGTTACATTTCCTGGAAGATTTCTGATTTAAATATAGTCTTCAATTAAGAACAACTTTTCTTCTTGTACTTCCTTAGGGAGTCCACAGTCTACTTTTGCAAATTACTGTTATTTATATACAAAAGATTAAGGAATAATTTAGATAAAGTCTTACTGAATCTGGTCCAAAAAAATGAAAGCTATGTTATACTTACTTTGGAAAAACAACTTTTCCAGAAACTCTCAAGTCAGCCGAACAATTTTCTTGGGAGCAAAATCTTGCAAAAATAAACTGTAAAAGCCAAATTTAAAAAAAAGGCACTTCAGTGTCTTATGCTTCTTATAGTGAGTAACAGTATTTCCAAAGAAAGAAACCCATCACCAAGTAGCTAAGCATCAGGAAGCCTCTAATAGCTCTTACTCCTAACATACAATTCAATCAGGCTATGATTTTCCGTTTTCCAAACACATTCTGTGCATCCAGAGTAACAGTTAAGAGGCTTCCCAGACTCAGTCTCTCAGTTAAACCTGTGGGTGTATGTTCAGACAATTTTTTACAGCAGTACATAAAGAGGGCAGAATGTTGTAGAAGATCCAGAACTGATGTGTGTGCAGTTTCTCCTATGATACAGCAGATTAATTTTTGCAAGAGTTTCATTACACAGCCTTTACTTATCATAATTAGCAAAGTTTGATGAGAGTAGAGACATCATGAGTTGCAGGTGTCTGTGCCTTGGTTATCAATATGTTACAGAGCACATTTATGTCACTGTATTCAACATCACCCTCTGTCTCTAACCCTGACCCTCTAACCTCTAATCTTGAGGTTTCTAAAACAAAACTATGAATGAAAATGAGAAGTCAAAATACGCCATTTTAAAGAAGCTTTTATGTATCTCGGGAGTTCTGATGGCCAACTGTATGTCAGTTACACAAATCACAGAGAAAGCTGAGTTGGAAGGGACCCGTCACGATCATCAAGGCCAGCTCCTGGCCCTGCACAGGGCATCCCCAAGAGTCACAGCCTGTGCCTGACAGCATCGTCCAAACACTTCTGGAACTCAGATAGCCTTGGTGCTCTGACCACTTTCCTGGGGAGATAACTATTTGTGAAAAGTTAAAATTCAGCACACTCTGACTTTTGCTAAAGTCAAAGTCTCTTAATAAGATGGGGTTTTTTTTGGAAAAAAGGTTAATTCCATACTTACTAAAGGATACAAAATACACTTTCTTTCCCCTCACAGACTTCGTGTTTGAAAACGTGCAATACGTTCACAGAACTAATATTTCAGCAACATCAACACTTCAAACACTTCAAGATTAATACAAACACGATATTGTGTATTTAACACAGAAATAATTTTAAAGTACAATTTTATATAGGAAACTGACTCATACTGTGTAGTTGTAAAAGAATGGGTATTTCAAAGAGTAAATTTCATACATGTGTGTTCTGAGGTATATAATACTACATATACTGGCAAGTTCTCTGCACATACCATTTTTATTTTTAAATCATTATACAGATTGTATACGAGTTCTGCAAAGGTTATTTTTTCAGAGAACTCATACACTAACCTTGCTTTTTATAACATCTTTTTCTTTCCTGCGTTGAAGAACAGGTTGAAGCGGTGGAAATTCTTGAGCATTTCTTCTCTGTAGAATATGGTGCCCCAGACTATAACTTGCTTCAACATGTACAGGAGTCAAGATATCCCTTACATCTTTCTATGAAAATTGGAAACCTAATGAGTTAATCATATAAGACAAAACATGTATGCTTATGTTTTAAAGTTATAAGGTTGCCCAGAACTCACTAAAACAGCAACACTTATTTTTCACATGTAAAATGATTCCATATGGCTCATATACTTTTCAAGACACCTTTGTTGCTGAAGGAGGCAATCAGGAATGCATAAAAGCATAATATGTTCAGTGACAGCATCAGGCATTTCAGAATGGATGATTCTTCTGAGGAGAAATCTTACAGAATAGCGAGCCTACTTCTGTCAAAAATCCTGCCCCACACACCTATGAAGTGCTGCACTGCCCAAGTAGAAGAATAGGCAAGGTTGGCTAAAATGGAGAAAGTCAACCACTGGAATAAGGCCAGACAAACCCCATGGGTATTTATGTATGAAACCAAAAGGAGTTCTCCCACAGTACCACTAAATCAGGTCATGACTGCATTTTATTTTTCTGTCTCTTTATTTCCCGTTCTGTATTAAAAAGATTGAACTCCTCAGTAAATGACTATTTGTACATGAAGGCTTGCCTGCACTGGAATATTCAGATTGGAGCCCAAACTACCCACTTGTGAAAACTGAACAGCTTGAAGCACCAACAGTAACAAACCTGATTAAATTACTGCCTAACTGTAGGGGATAGACAGACACTGATTGTCCTTCCACGTGGCCACTATTTTAATTCTTATCTGCACTCCTGTGTTGGCCAAATTACATATTATCTAATTCATAATAATTTTCCACAAGGTCTTCTCTGCATCTGCTTTATATTATCTCCATTATAGTAATTAGCTATTAATTAGCCTTTACTCAAAATACATAAAATTTATATTGTCTCTTGCAAGGACTGTACTTGACAGACATTCACACTTACTTAACTTTAGGAGCTTCATAGAAGTACAGAAACCTCAGTGGGTGGAAGGAGATGCTTATAATGCTATTAATTAAGAATTAAAAAGAAAATTGAATTCTATGGAGGGAAAAAATACTAATGATCGACTGTAGGAAGTGATGGAGCAAATCAGTTCCTTCCTCCTACACAAATACCTGCTAATGCTGGTACAGTAATCTGTACAAGGTCAGCTGTCAATCACATCTCTCTTAGTTTACAAAACTCTAATAAAAGTAGGTGGCAATTTGCCATTGCTCCTACAAGCAACATTCACTTAGGTGCAACTATCAGTTGAGATCCATCTGGGCAATTTTCCAGTAGGTAACATAAGCTTTCCTTTCTACCCTGAAGTTTTATGTGAAGAATTGGCTTCTAATGGTGTCATAAACAAAAAGTAAGTGAAACCAAGGAAGAAGAAAAATACATGGAAGAATATTTCCCTGCAGGTTCTTTTGTAGCTGTAGAAAATTAGATTTATTTTCCAGCCTTTGTACAGGATCAACTGCACCAATCACCCTGAGATGTTTGTTTCAAAAGGTCACAGAATTGCTACCTTGAGGATTTTAAAGAAAAGGCTGGGCAAACTAGTCCATTATTTTGTTGCCCTTATTTCCCCTTACATCTAAATACTCCCTCTCTCTTCCCCTTAGATAAGGTCTGACAGGAGATAAGTCTATTTTTTCTGAGTTTAATAAAATACAGTTCCTTTGTGTCCACTGATTTTTACTGTTAGTTGTTTAGGACATCAAAGTTTTTCCAAAATTTTTGTTTTGGAAGACAAGCTTCTAAGATATTTGATAGAATAAAAGTTAATAATTTTTTCTTGTTCATTGAATGGCCTTAAAAATATTATATTTTTGTCCTGATTACTGGTTTTTTCCCCACTTTCAGACAAGTCCCTCATTCATCTCTCAGAGTGATACATCAAGCATGAATACAACAGTTCGTTCCCTCCAGGGCAACAGCGACTTTGAGACTACTTTGGCAGTTAAGATCTTACTGACTAGATTCTCACTAACTTACTTTGGGGTCACTACCATGCTCAGTTTCAAAGGATGGTGGCTGTTGGCTCAAACTCTACTTCTGCAGAAACCAACAGCCAACCCAGCAGCTGGTGCCATCTATTGCTGGTGTTGGTACAGGCCTCCCTGGCCGACTCCCTGCATGTCTCCAACAGCCTCCTGCTGTGCCCGTTGCTCCGGCAGAACTTCTATCTCAGCGGCTTCTCCTCTGAAACACTTCTATCAGCAGAGTTTTCTACAGCAAAGCTGTCTCTGCCCCACCACAGAGGGAGAACTGTAACCACAGTCACTACACTAATCTGGGCCAGGAGAAAGACAGATCTGTGCAGGCTTCGCATTTGTAAGCGGAGACGTTGAGAGATCACTTTTTCAGCACAGTGCACATTCTTCATATTGTTCAGCTCTAAATTCATTTGTGGAACTCTCACCAGTGCTCTTCCTACCCTATTTCCACCTTCAGATTATGGGTGAATGCTGCACTCCTTGAAAGAAAAAAAACAAACAAGCCCAAGCAAGTGCTCTTCTTCACACCCTGCTAGCCTTTGGCTCCGTGCAGCAAATTGACAAAGCACATCACACTATAAACCTTGAATTACAGACTTTTTGTCTTCATTTCACTTCCTATGAATCAGGAATGGGTTCTTTCTTTTTTAGACAAGTCTACCTTATCTGCTCACAATAAAAACAGGAGCAAGACCATACAAGTGTTCTTTGAAATAGTTACAAATGACAAAACATAAAAATTACAAGTTTTAAGATTTTGCATTAAGAAGTACATAGGAAAGTTCCATCAGAAATGTTCAGCAGAATATGCATGTTAAATCATATCTTCTTTGTTGCTCCAAACCAACCTCAATCTATGTATGATCTGTCACCCATAAAAATGATGAAAACATTTCAGGAATGCTCATGGTCCAACTTCATCACTGTGATTATTATTATTATAATGCATGTTCTCACCAATGTAAGAGATGGCAGACCCACTGACTTCCCCAGAAAAAGCATCAGACTTAAAATATATTAACTATGGAAGATCTCAGTACAAACACTTGACTTCCAAAATGATGTGATGCAATTGTGAACAGAATAGGTCCTTTTGCAGAAGGTCTGCTTTTCAAAGGAGAACAAAGGATTTACAAGACAATACATACTGAAAATTTACATTACCCTCATAAATGCTGGATGATCTTTGCAGGCAGTAATATTGCTGTAAATCTTTACTTTTCCTGAGATGGTATCATATGTTCCATTGGAGGAAAAATAAAATCTTGCTTGTGTATCCTCTTTTCTGTTCACGTCAACACTCAGATTATAAAGCAATACTATGAAATAAAACCCAGGGAAAATAAAGATTGTAAAATCTTTAAGAGTTACAATTTTAATGAATTTATGGTAGAAATGACAATTTCTGACTCACTTCGGTAAGTATGTTCTGTAACATCCATTTTAAAATGCTCTACTTAAAAACTCACTGACAAATCCATTCCTAATAAAAACTCCTAGTACCCTGATAATTGACTGCTTAATGGGTGTTCCCTGACACATGCTTTTATATCAGGGATTGTTTATCAGGTTGTATTTTTAGTTTTCTACCAAAATCTGTTTATAGAAAAAACACTTCAGTTAGTTACAGGGCTGACAGTAAATTACAACAGTAAGGTCAACACACAGTGACAAATATTGCTTAACATCACAGTTTTTTTCTATTTAAGTTAGCATGAATTGCTATGATAACAAGTTGCAAGCACATTTCAGAGCATTACAGATCTACTACTTCTACATTTTTGCCAAGAGTTAGGTTATGTACAATTTCTACTAGTCCCTTTTTTAAGTTAAAAAGTCTTATGTGCAAGTCCAGCAAGGGTGACTCAGTCTGACTGCTCACCTTTCAAAAGCAATATGAGTTTCAAAAGATCTGATAAAGATCAAAAGACACAAAATTTTACAGTTCATCACTGCATATGTTCTCTGTACCATGCTCCCAAAGGTTCTTGTCTGTTCTCGCACAGGAGAGTTAAGCAATTTAATTCTATACACCATGTACTTGCAGGGATGTTTGCAGTTTACAAATAGCACATGACAGGTTAAAAGCACTCAGGCAATACAGTCAAATTTAGACAGTAAATTATTTTAAATTAATTCACCATGAATATTCCCTCCTATAGATACTGCTTCTAGCAATACCAGTTTTTCCAAAAGCAAAATATGCATTATATAAAATATAATAAAAGATCTATTTTTCAGTAATTTTGGTGGGACTCCCTCTCTTTCACATAATGTCCCCCAAAGGTATGATCAGATGCTTGAGCTGGTTTATAAAAGAACATCTTCTCTCTATTGCTGAGTGGAAGACAGCATCTTACAGCAGACCCATCTGGTTTGGTCCATGCCTGAGAGGATTGCTGTCGGAGGACATGCAAACATCACCCTTTCAATGCCGCTGTCTCTCCAAGACCAGGTGACCCCAGTAGTCCTAGCAGGGATGTGCTGTTACTCTAAATTGAACAGAAGTGTCATGGCTTGATGCTATAGGGTAATCATGAGATAAAAAAGGTAGCCATGTTTTCAGCTTTTCATTTTGTACTAAACTCACATTAATGGTCTATTAAATACCAGTAGCATTATTCTGTACATAGATGCATTTAAAATGAATACACATACTGGCTTTTTTTCCCAGTAGCTTACCAATATAACCAGGAACCTCTCGTCCTCTATAGGTAAAACATATCTTCAAATTCATACAGGCGGCAGGCTGCTCATTTTCCATACAGTCTAAATTAGTTCGATTTATTGAATTAGAATGTTTTAAAGAAGCTTCAACAATTATCACTGGTTTTGTTCTAAGAATAGAAAAGAGTAAGTGTTCACAAATATTGTTCAGAAATAGCTTACAGAATCTCTGCAAAAACTAACCATCCCAGACAATCTATTTTTATATTTTAGAATTATAATTTTTAAGTTATCTGCATTTTTCAGATAGCTTCAAATAGTTGTATACACATTATTTGTTGCCCCAAACAGCTTCAGAATATTTTCATTTTTTCATTTAAGGTGTTTACTTAAATGTTTTATTTTTAGAGCCTTCTAGAGCCTAATGACTGAAGTTCAAGACATCAAGAATATAATGAGGTTAAATTACACTACTGGGCTTTGTTAAATTGCACTAAAAAATAGATTTCAATTGTACGGTCTTCAAAAGTACTGAAATGGACCAATCTCACCTCAACACCACAGCAGAATCAGAGAAAAATGCACCAACTGCTACATCTGCACAAAAAGAAAAGTATCAATGAGCATAATTTGTTGACAGGAATGACTTCTCAGGTATAAGCATGTTATAGCACATTCACCTTTTGGCCAGCATTAAAGCACCATTTGCCCTTTATTTATTAAAAGGGGTAAGCTACTATTCAAAGATGGTTCCTCAAATACTTGTCCACTGTCAATTAATGCTGCATGCAAATTTTCTGGACTGGCAGATACTGCTAATGTGATGATTTAATTTTTATTCCATGTTTAAGTGGTTGATACTGAAGGACAATTCAGCTAAATAGGAGGTACTTGCCTTCTCCATCCACATAATCAATATTGCTATACATGCACATTGTTTTACATATGTATGTAACAGAATTGCCTATGTCTATTTATATATGAAATTATACATAGAGAGAGATAGAAAAAGTATTTACTTTATTCCAAACTAACTGAAACCTATTCAAGCAAGAAGGAAAGAAATACAGACACTATATATATCTGTCAAATGAGGTAGCAAATGTGAATTGTCAGATGACTCTAAAGGACTGAGGATGTGACTTCCAGATTAGTAACCAACAGCTGACATGAGAGCAGACTACTTGTAACCTACCTTTTAGCCCAGCACTACAAATGAACCTGGATAACATTTCTGTGGACACGGCCAGAACACACAACTGCACGCTACCACATTCGTGGTAACTTTGTGCTTTTACATCCACAAGAGCAGGACAGACATACCTGACCTAACACTTGTCTGCAAAACGTCAAAGAGTTTTGATGATACGTATAAAGCAACTAATATATACTTGGAAAAAGCGAAGTTGTTTTACACCAAATTAGCACTTCTTTGTCATGGCCACAAGAACTCCACAATGGTCTGAACCCAATGCCATGGGCCCCAAGTGAAGTTAAAGTATTGTTTGCTCAGACTGAGAGTCAAGGAGCCCATGACTCCTGTCAAAATCCAGACTCTGGGAATGGCAGCAATATATTTAGGTTAGCACACTAGTCTGCACAACAAACACGCTTCCAGTGCCCAAACCAGCTCGCTGTGACATTAGCAGATGAGATGGCTACTTTAAAAATATAAATCACATTTCTCTTCCTCTTGTGCACTATGATCATACTATTACATTGTTACCAGGCCTTAAATAATAGTTAGATGACCGTGAAAACTGACTGCTTGGCCTCAGCTTTACCTCTTCTTTTTTCTTCCCAAAATACGAGATGTGACATGTCATCTCTAACAGATTCTGCTTTTGTTAAAAGTATCAAGTAGCACTGTAGGGTTGTTCCCTATGAATTTATGTTCTTTTAAAAATGAAAAATAAACAAAATTGTTTAATTTACCTTGATAACCATTGTTATCTGCATCAATGCCACTTGATATGGATTGTCCAAACATGCTTAAAGAATTACTGACTTCTTGTCCTTGTATTCTCTGAGGAGAAAAACATATAAGGGAAAATCATTCTTGGAAAGCTAATCTTTGAGCTACAATTTCCAATGAAAATTGTTAGCACAAAAATCCTGCTGCTGAATACAGTTATGGGCTTAGCTATGAAAGTATAACTCCGAAAGTAATATTCCTCAGTTACTGAAAATGTTAAATCCCATAAACCTTGTCTAAAGCCCCCAAAACAAATTTTTTCTCTCTTACAGGTTATATTATTGATGCCTTCTCCACCTACCTAGAAACAGAGACTAGACAGGAGTAAGGGAATAAAGGTAGGTATTTATTTGAAAGGCCTTCAAAGTTTCGCCCTGGGGAGCCAGAGGCTTCTTCCAAAATGGAC